>OX465579.1:64584596-65147883 GCA_950022655.1 Alentia gelatinosa | reverse complement strand
GGTGGTAATGCGCGGGGAGCCATCCCTTTTTCCCCATCTCCTTTTCGAGATTATAAAGTTTATAGTGTGAACTCAGCCCTACAAACTAATAGTGCCTCCATCTTTTTTACAGTGGAATTATAAAACAGATTCATAGCCATAGGGAATGTGAGTGTATCGGGGGGAACTCTTTGTGTAATTAAATGAACCTCACAGACATTCCAGCTTCTCCCTTCAATAGGTCTATACCATACTGTAATAGAAGTTTTCCACAGGCCCATATCTGGCACCACAAACATCAGGAATGTGTTGTACAGTACCGGTATAAACCAGCTTTTGGGGAAAACCGTGCTAATAATGGGGACAATTTGCTCCGAACGGACCTTTTTCTCTCTCTTATTAAAATATTTATTTCAACCCCAGTTAACTTAAGGGAACCCTGTGACAACGTTCCGGAACACCTGTCTAGAAAGTCCGGAATGCTGACATACGCAATCAGTTTCTTTTTATTATTGATTTTATGGTATACGATTTCAAACATGTAGTAGGCCCAACTAGTCATCAGGGGTCGTGAATAATTAGGCCTACGTAAAAAATACCCAACAATACCGGTATAAATCACTACAGTAGTTAGCTTACATGTTTTTCTAGCTTCTGATATGATCTGATCAGAAAAATTAAGATTATGATACAGAGATACCTGCACTATAAACTGTGGTCATGTGGTCCCATGACAATTACCATATACTTACAATGGAATATAAACAATTATTTGAAAATCAGTGCCTACAGTATAATCAAAATATGGCTCTACTTCAACCCTAAAGGTGGGTGTGCCGCTCACGGCCAGGTACTAGTTTCGGTATACACCGCCAGATGGCAGGACATCTCAGGCTGGTCTTGAAGGCGTATCCTACAATACATTGTGGCGCTCCCTGAGGATTTTCAAGTACCTGCAATTATCAAATCGAATCGATTCCTTTGAATAATTCTAATACCAAATGAGTGAAGTATGAAAAATGGAGTCTAACATAAGCCAATTAAAGTAAGCCAATTTACATTTGATTGAACCATATAGGAAATGTACTGAAAATATTATTTTCTTCAATTGCTCCAAAGCCATTGACAGTGACTAGTTCTTAAAACTTAAATGTGTAGTACTCCACAGTTGCTATATTCTGTGAAATATAATAAAATGGATTTTATTATGTGAAAAAAACTACGTTTAAGAATTCCTATATATACAGTAGAAACCCGCATAACGGACACCGGAACTTTTGCTTGGAACGGTTCCCTCTATCAGATGTTTATTTCAATTTCTTAGAGTTAGAATGGATGGAAAACCAGGCCATTTGACCGACCGAAAACCTGGGAGCTGTTTTAAAACGTGGGTTAAGTCTAGGGTTTTTGAAACAGCTCCGAGGAAAGTATGGGTCTGACACGCCTGACTGAGTAACATTTGATTGTGTAGTATTCACGAGGCCCAGACAAGTGAGGTCACGTAGCATTCCACATCAAATGGTTTAACCTTGTAATTGTCAAGTGCAGGTCAGATTTGATATCATCCCCTATCAAGAATATTAGAATATTAGAGAATATGTATATACTGACGAAATCGTCTTCTTGACAACTTGCCAGAGCGGTGCAAAATCTTAGCTGCTGATTGGCTAGTTCATTTTTGACGTCACCCATGAATAATATACAACACCCATGGTGTAATTCTTAACTTTACATAGGTCCTAACCTAAACATGGGTCAGTCGGCACAAGCTAACTACAACCATGAAAATAGACGACCGCTAGGATTGAATCTAAGAGGGCATTCGATAGGGTCCATCTATAATGGCAGGCTCCTGTAAAAGTTAGGTGATATAACCATGATAGTACTATTCGAATAATCATGGGCCAGACGTGACTGCAAGATGAAAGAAAATTGTAACAGTGTACGGTGGACAAACATTTGATGCGGGATTGCTCACTGTCTCTTTTCTAGGTCGCCACTGGGCAGGGTTAATACTTCGTGCGTATGGTAGTAATCTGAATGAATTAATGAAGTCAAAGGAAAACGTTCCCGTTGGAAACTATATTGCCAATGTTACTGCAATCGTGGCTAGCTAGTGGAGTTGCTGCGCTACAATTTCACATTTGTCATGCCCCAGTCATACTGGAGTAAAAAAACGGCGTTTTGCCGTCTACACACGTCTATAGTGAAAAGTCAGGGCTTATATCCATCATTGCTTGCTAAAAAGTCAGACTGACATTTTTCCCACAGTGAAAAGTCGGGGCTTAACCATCATTGCATGGTAAAAGGTCAGACTTTGACACTTTTCCATTGTGAAAAGTCAGGCTTATCCATCATTGCATGCTAAAGAGTCAGATTTTGACATTTTTCCATGGTGAAAAGTCAGGGCTTAGCCATCATTGCGTGCTAAAGAGTCAGACTATGACAATTTTCAATGGTGAAAAGTCAGGCTTAGCCGTCATTGCATGCTAAAGAATCAGACTTTGATATTTTTCTACGGCAAAAAGTCAGGACTTAGCCATCATTGCATGGTAAAATGTAAGGCTTTGGCACCTTTCCACTGTGAAAAGTCAGGGCTTAACCATCATTGCATGGTAAAAGGTCAGACTTTGACACTTTTCCACAGTGAAAAGTCAGGACTCAGGGCTCGACATTGCATGGTAAAATATAAGGCTTTGGCACTTTTCCACGGTGAAAAGTCAGGGCTTAGCCATCATTGCACGCTTTGGAGTTAGACTTTGACATTTTTCCACAGTAAAATGGCAGGGCTTAGCTATCATTGCATGGTAAAGGGTCAGACTTTGACACCTTTCCACTGTGAAAAGTCAGGCTTAGCCATCATTGCATGCTAAAGAGTCGGAATGCGTAAACGAACGTAAAACAAGACACGGAAAATATGTAGAATCAGTTTTCAAACATTTTAAACTTTGCCATTATTTGCACCGGTGTGACTGGGGCATTATGAGGGGGCCCCCACTGATGGATGCTGAAGTCCGCCCCTCCCGAGCATTAGCGCAGAGTGAGCTTGACTGGTTAGGCCAAGGGGATACACACTTGTTTCTCAAACTTTACTGACGCTATGATTCAAATTATACAACAAGGACGCAGAGGCCGAAATAAGGCTAAGGCAAAATAAAATCTGCTACCACATTCAAAAGTGAGAGGGCATGACGCCACATCCTTTCCGCTCCACCTTTTCTAAACCCTGGACTCAAGCGATATTTAAAGCATGCAACCCATGATATTTTTCGCCATAAACTGAAGATGGGAAGATAATGCTCAATCCCCAGTTGAGTAGAGGATAGATATCTCAACTTGGTATTGAGTATTTTTCTTCCTGATATCATAGTCCTCGCTTGCCGTCATAGTTTCGCTTGAGGAGCTCCGAGGTTTCTAACATATTTAGCGTTTGACACAAGCAAGTGCGTAATTCTACGTTGCTGCTACAGCAAGCGTCAGATGCACCCATATCTCAGCTCTCTGTATATGATTATGCAGTAAAAAAGAAGGCGTGGGCGAAAGCTGTACACTAGAGAAACTGCAACGTTATGCACCTCTGGCTCTGCTATATGTTTCTACTTTTGAGTATCAATATATGGAAACACATCTGGGAAAAATCTGGAAGTTCATTTTCTTTCACATGGTCTTTAGGCCTTAGATGTCATGTGACCTGAAAGCAGCTCAACCATTGCTTCTTTCTATTACTGGGGGCATTTGTCTCAGACAAACTCCTTGTGCATGTGTCATGGGTACCCTGAAACCTTTTTATTTTACTTGGTTACTGCCTACACAGCTTGGAGCCACGGATTTCTCTGTTGTCACCAACTAAATATCTCTCAATACCTCTGTCCCCACTACGCAAATCATTGCCCCGCAATTTCAGTACAGACGCAAATCTCGAAAGGGTATGCCTATTGCAAACAAATATTTCTGATAGCGTCATATCACACAGCACCAGGCCAGAATGTGAAAGTACACAAATTGCTTCTGATTTCTGTTCCCTCTGCCCAAAGCATAAAGTATGCTTGTCCAAGGCAAATGCCCTTCCCCTAGTAGCTAACAAAATGCACCTGCCAGTCATGTACATGGAGTCCGTTAATAAATAATTACAAAAGTGGGATGCTAAATCAAGTATATCAGACCAGCAAGCCAGCCATATAGATGGAAAGTGCAGCTTTATGCTACCTCTATTATAGCCACCTTCTTTTTGCCCAAACATCCTTCACCTAAAAACTCTGACACCCATATACTATTTCATGAACACACCATTTTTGCCCATTCTCCCTTCGCCAATATACCCCAAATAACTACAGATCCTCTTACCTCATAAACCAGGTGCAGGCTCCCTGCTGTACAGTGGATAAATGGAATAAAGGTGGTGATGATATCTCATCAAGTCATCAGTGAGACTAAAATGAGACTCTACCAGTTTGACAATATGTCTGCAGATAGGGCCATTCCTGCCTGATACAAGGGCACCTGTCTTGTCAGGCAGCACAACAAAGCAGGTATGAATAAATCAAGAGACAACATTCATGCAAAAGGTCTTCCAAGACAATTGGAGCAAAGGTATCCACAGCTTCCTGTTGAAGATTGAGTTATTTGGAACGGGATTTCTGGGGATGCATTGGTCTCTTTCCTGCCTGGAGCACATGAAAGTTAGTAGGGGGGGGGGGGGAAGGCCTGGCCTGATCTAGGTTCTTAATTTGGGTACTAGCTTTGTCTTTGCCATACCCCTGGCGCAATTAGTTCAGGCTATGTTTAATAATGGGCAGCAACTGTAATATACATTGTCTCAGATAAATGTGCTTAGTGGTACAAAATTGCGTTATTGGTTTAAAGCTTTAGCATACGTTTGGAAATAAATTGCAAGAGATTTCGGAGCATAGGGAGGGAAATTTGTCTAAAACATATTCCTCTCTCCACAGCACACCTCTCCACTAGCCTTAACCAATTTGAAAATCAGTATCAATGTTCAGATGTTAGAATATGGCTCATAGCGATGCAGGGCAGAATAATACAACTTTAAAATATTGTGATATGTTATTCATGTGATATGTGAAACAATTGTTTGAAATGTGACCTTGGCCATGCGAGCCTACCCCCCCCCCCCCTTCCATGAAACGTTTTATAATAATTCTATGTACCCCCTCCCATAGGACATTAACTCTCTTTCCAATGACCGCAGTTTATGTTTCTTTTATCATTTCCTTAAAGGCCCTGCCCCACTGGTGCGATGCGATTGTCTCTAGTCAATAAAACGTCATAAACTGCCGGTGAGGGTCATAAAAACGGTGCCACCCGTCGCATCGCACACAATCGCTCCTGTGGGGCCGGACTTGCGCGTGTGTGCGATTGTGTAAAATGTTCATGATTTGCGATGGATTTGTCGCATAGGAGTGGAGTGCCTCCTGTTTTATCTTCCTCTCCTGAACTAACCCAGACAATAACTACCACTGGTACATGGGATATACTGCTGTCAAATATTAGCATACATGTCAGCCACCACTCAGGTGTCAGGGGCCAGGAGGTGTGATATCAAAGCAGTCTGTGAAAACGGCATGATGAAGCTGTGAATACACAGATGTCAGTTGGGATCAGAAAAAAATAAGTGGAAATATCATTCATGTAGGAGAGAGGCTCAAATGATATCATCATTGTTTCAGACAGGAAAAAATACTTTTTGCACAGAAAATAAGGTCATTGTATGCTGTTGGTAGAATTCTTTTTATACAAGTGGTGCCTATATTGTTGCGTCGAATCCATCGCATCAGTGGGGCATACCCCGGATTTTCTTTGCGATTGAGTGCGATGAATCCATCGCAATAGGGGTCATAAACCCCGCTGAGGGGACGTTTATGGGGCCATAAAACATGTGCGACGATCGCATCGCACCAGTGGGGCCGTGCCTTTAGTTTCGTTTCACATTATACAATGTACATGTGTATGACCGAATTTATATGTATTTAGATGTTTTTGTAGTATTGGCACTTCCTTGGATATCGCAGTTCTTATTTAACTACCTTCGCCACCTGATTGCCACCAGTGCTATGTATAGGGCTAACTAAATAAATTCATATCGTATAATATATATCCAGTAGAGGTACCGGTTACAAGGCGTTAAATCAAACATGATTTAACATCTAATAGAAGGGTCACTTTCTGTTCCGAGCAAAACTAGCGGGGTTTCCCTTAAACGAAGTTCCTTACGCGGTATTTCACTATACTTGTACACAGTTTGGGAACAAGTCCACAGCCCCATCCGATGTGCGCTTCATTCTGCCACCTTGCCTTAGGTGTGGACCACGTGACAGCGGGTCATGTGACAGCCTGCGTCAAGGCCTACTTTCCATGCACTGCTTATGGTATGCCGCTGTCGTTTGCCATGCCGCACGCCATGTGTTACGATTGTTTTCCCTTATCTATTCGATAGCAAATGGCTCATATTTTTTGTAGCTTCGCGTTAAGATAAGCCTATTATTACTGTTTGGAAATGCGTCAGGGCACAAAACGAGAGGCGAAATCAGTGAAGGCAGGACATCTTCGATAAGACAAAGTCCGTAAACTCATCCAGTTGTGTAATGGTAGTAGACATATTCGTTGCGATCAAGTTGAAATTATCTTTTTGTATTTCCTTTCTTAAAAGCTTAAGAAGGACATTTGTTTTCTTGAAGTCTTCCATATGGTTGCGAATAATGGCCCCTAATAGTGTATATATCTCCACTTAGTGTATCTATCATTTGATTTACATGCGGTAAACCAAATTACATATATATATATATATATATATATATATATATATACATGTAATTTGGTTATCATTCACGGTACTGATTTCAACCAACTTTTGATAGATCTTGTCTTCTTTTTTGACCGTCGCCAAAATAGTATCAAATAGGTCGGATGCAAGATGTAGGCCTATATTCAGCTCATAGTTTATATACTGAATCCCAAACTCTGCTACCGACAGTCCAGGACACTGCCGACTGTGTCACGCTGCCAGCTAATTCGTATAGGTTTCCGCCAGGTGAGACAGGTGTGGGGTGACCCTTGACGGGCTGAGTTAAATTGTCCATGGTATGGTTCACGCTACTCCCAACTGTGGTAACGTGCCACGGCCCTTACGTAATGACCTGGCCTACTTTTCGTACCGTAGTGTGGTCTGTGTAAATGCTTGACATGATCAGGTAAATAAGCAAAGGTTGAGGTGGTGGTGGCGGGCGGTAGCCTGTTGGTGTGTTACAACGTGGCAACCGACAGGGTCATTTCACAGGATTGGCATAGAGCTTGATTATGGTGTGTTTGGATCAGCGTCATGGTTGGTACTGCCCCTAACACCCCCACCCCACCCCCGACTGTCTTCACAAAGGCTGATCAGAGTTCAATATTCAAACACATCTCATGAAAAGAAATTGGTAGCCACTCCTGGCGATATACTGACCAAGAATTTATATTATGCATCCATACGCAGAGGAATATAAGTTTTTGTGTATGTCTATGTACTAAACTCAGTTATATCTCTGTAGTACTTAACATTATTAGATTTGACTTATATCTAATCTCATGTTAACCTTCTGTATATCGCTGATGCGATAGACGACAAATATCTGATGCTGAGAGGTGTTTATTAGTTAGTGCTGAGAAGGGTGGGATTGTGTGGGTCACCCAACAACTGAAATCGATTCAAAGACGCACCCGGCAGTCGTTGCTGTCCTAGAAAATGCACACAGGTCAGGACCTAGATAATAACAGCACCGAGTGGCCTTAATAATACTTGTAGTTACTGCACACCAACACATTGGCAATATCTCCTGCCTTGAAATTAAGCGAATTATCAATTTCTATAGGGATGGTTAATTCATGGTGTATGGCTTAGTGGATAATAGGGGTTTCCGCTATATCTAAGATGGGGATAACCTCTCGTCTGCCCCGACACCAAAGGCACAGGTCCGTGCTTCTGTAGTACAGTGGCCGCGTTAGCCGGTTGTGCGCTACTGGAGTATGTAGGCCAGCAGCGACTGACGGCGGTGGCGGCGGGGAGGCCGGCCGAGGACTCGTCGACGTCGGGCCGCCAGCCCCACCAACGGGCCAACTAACCTTTTCTATCGGGTCTTCTGCTATAACGGGACCATGGCCTAGATGCATGCGACAGCAGCAGCAACGCCTGCTGGCCAGAAGGGAAGGAGTGTGCATCATGCCCTAGCAAAATTAAAAATACCACCTATAGCTTTCCCTGGTATATTCCCTCTATGGCCATCACCAACACCAACTCCCGCGCACGGATTGTATACAACGCCTTATAAAATATACTCTCGTCCGATCAATCGATAATGGATAAGGGTCCATATCTCTGGAATAAAACACTGTATGTATACTCTATTGTGGGGGTGCATGTTAAATCGGGAACTAGAATGCTCCTATTGGTCAGTCATTGGAGGGTTGGGTGTGTGTGAATGGGCAGCCTCTGTAGTCGTGCCCCTGAAGTCAAGGACTGTCCGTGATCGCGCGCCCCACCCATCTAGCTACAAGGGGGGAAATAGGACACTGCCTGAATAACAGCTCCCTCTAATAAAGCTACTCCCAGTCATCCTGAGCTATACCTCATACTATCCACAGTAGATGTCCCATAGGCCACCACCCCAGCTTTACATTTCTATCCCTAGGGGGATGAAGGGGTGATGAGGGAGGCTAAATGTCGACTTGCTCTTACCTGGTGATGGTGCAGGTTCATCCGTTATGTTGGGGCGGAGGTGAGGCAGAGGGGTTCCTCTGGATGCCCCCCGCAGCCCACCGTTCACGTTCCGTCCATCGCCGTCGTCGATCAGCTAGGTATTCACCGTATTCCCCCGATCCCAGAAGGTGGCCAACGTCGACGACGTACTCCATAAGGATCCAGCCGTAATGCAGGGAGCAGGAGGCGGCGGAGGAGGAGGCTAAGTGAGAGCGCGCGCCGCTGGGCCCAGGGGGTCACGGTATACATGTTGTAACAGGGCCGAACGTACCAGTGCCTCTGCTCTGCCTGCTGTGACCGGCCCGTTGGCCTGTATTGAACGGCACAGCGTCAGGGAGGGGGGAAGCGGCCTACGGGCGGCTCCGGTGGTAGTTGTTCTAGGTCAGAACCTATATTACGCCCGCTAGCCTCATTCAGCACCGACCTGAACGGATGACCACCCCAGCCGTCTCCGGGCGGACGGCGCTCCCTCCCGAAGCTGTGAGCGCACGTACCACTGCCGGGTAATACTCTTCTGTATCGCCGTGTGTAAACTATATACTTACACACGTATATATGGTGACTGTGTTCACATGACTCCACACAGACTTATCATACCCAGGTTTCCTCCCCCAGATATTCCATTGAGCCGAGTCGCACTCTTATTCACCAGGCTCTGTCGTCACCTGGAATAGATGACACAAATGGGCCAACTGCTGACGGGGTTAGTATGGCTGGCACAGGCTGCTGATGCTGCCTGTTCCTGCCACTGCCACTGCCACTGCTGCTGCTGCTGCATCGGCGGCGGCGACGAAGGCCGCCCCATCTGCAAAACGCTCGGCTGGCCTCTCCTGTTGGCTGCAGGCACAGGGAAGGAGGGCAGAGATAGTCTCCACGTTCTCCAGGGTGCGGAGGCACCCACTCCTCCCCTCTACACGTGCCAGGTAAAACGAATGCAATGCCCGCTCCGCTCGCATAGATAAAGAGAAACAAAAGAACAAATAGAATAATTCGGCACCGCACTTCTAAATTGGTTAGTGTGTCACTGCAAACGGTACGCGTGCCTGTGTGTCAGGCAGTCGGTGCGTGTGTCGTTGCCGACCTGTTTGATAAATACTTGGCGGCGTGGCCATGCCCTAACCCCGATGTTGGTCGACTAGCCGCTGCCTGTGGCCCGGTTAGTATGTCAGTGTGTCATTAGAGCTTACGCTGCTAAATATACCCCTGCGAACGTCCATGTCGCCACCTCCTAATATTGACGTGGAAAAATTATTTCTCACGATGGGGCAAACAATCGAAATTTGCCCAGAAAAATTCAATTCTTCGTTTGATTTTTTTCCCGAGAAAATTCCAGAGGTTGCATCGATGAGTAGGAAAACTGCAATGAAGCTGCTGTGTTCAGCTATCTTTACTGTTACCTGTCCAGGGATCATCCTATATCACCTCATTATCGCCGGTGGGCGAGTTCGGGTCAAGTGTGGGTGACGTAACGGCAGGCCGTTCAGTGCCGATGGACGTCGCCGGGAAGTCGCATTGAGCGGGCCTGAAGCGACAGCGCCGCACCACACGTGGCCATCCGAGCCGCCGCCAACCTCGCCTCCAAAAAACACCCACACGAATCTGAGTCGCGACCCACATCAAGATCACAATATTACTGCCAGGTCTCTGAAACGAAGCATGCTGCAGCACGCCCAGACGGCAGTTCATACCTGCCATTATCTCTGTGTTCAGGTCACCTTGTGTGTCTATTACTAATAAGTAGTACAAATAGGTCAGATTCTATCTTTGGTCTCAGACTAAAATAGGCATGCATTATCTCTGAAATGCTATCACTTTCTGTTATATTACAAAATACACTGGTCTAGGGAGCCGAAGATAATCCGCTGAAACCGCAGATACCGTTCAGAACACTCCATTTCCGGATATACGGCGCTCAGAACATTGACTATATAGTTTGAGAATGTATGTGTCATTCTCCAATCTTTTAAATCCATATTTTGGATTCACTTAACAACTGTCATCGTAGCTTCTAGACAGACTTATTCAGAGACAATTGTAGTAAACTACTATGTACACTTCGATAGTAACAAACGAGACCAAAAACAAATTCTAGCTTTGAACACCCATATCTTTGGCACTTAGCCTCGTTCTTACTGGCTTCCGGAAATGGTGTTTTGAGCACGGGTATATCTGCCGTTTTAGCGGGTTCACTTTGGCTCTCTATAACTTTCCTTATATATCTTTTTTCCCCTCAATATTACTGCAAGGTCCACATCCCTCCACATCCCTCTGCACGCAAAGAAGTGCGCGAGAAGATCGGCGGTCAATATGTCCTTTCTTTGATAACTTCAATTTACAATGGTGAATGATAAACACAATATAAACTAGTTTCAGATGGAAGCGGCCATAATCTTCTCTAACTAGACTCTACGTAATATCCTCGCATTCACTCGCATATTATTACGCGTCTAGTCCACGGAGATTACGGCCACTTGTCTCTAAAACCAGTTCATATTGTGTATTTAAGCATGTATATATATGTATATATAGCTTTCTATGTTTGTGCAAACTAACATGCCAAAGGAGATGGGCATGTTAAGATTATACGCCAAGGACATATGGCAATTGATGTCTTTGACACATAAAGAAAACTGTCTCCGATATCTTCATTATCTCCGTCCCCTTGGCATAAATCATGCACATAATATGCTATGTATGTTGTGCCTGGTTTTGAAGTTCTTGCTTGTAGCAATTCCCACTGTCCAGATATGGTGCCTCCACTCATAGAGGTACATATCTCATTAGCTGTCACTAATATGGAGTCTCCTCATGTAGCTCATATCATGTCCATTGTTTATCTTTCATATTTTCGCTAGTCTACAGAACAGAGGCTGAAGTGTTTATTCAAAGACGGGAGTGAAGACTCTGATTTACGAAGTGGTTTGACCAGGCTGATGAGACAACCAAAGAATCAACACGAACATTTACTTGATTAATCTACAACCAAAGAGATATTGATATTCAACCCACTGTCTGTTCCGCTATATATCTTCTTAAAGAGTTGTGGAAAAGAACTAATTCGAGTTGATTCGAGGATGCTGGAACAATGAAAATCACTTTATGCATAAAGGTTTGCTACGGATAAATTGAAGCCAAAATTATCCTTTGCCTATTTATCCCCGCTGACAACTGCTAGGTCCTATTCTTGCCCAGAGCTGATCATATTTGGGATGAGAATAGTTTAACTGAAGAACATTTCCTTTTTGTTTTATTTACGATCGCATTATCTAAACAATAATTAAACACAAGGATGCCAAAGTGGTTATAATTATAAAAACAAGATACTTGATTTATATGTATTCAAGAGAGGTAATCTGAAAAGCTCTACCGGTCGATGTTCAATTTACAGACATCACTGACCCCTTCAAGAATGCTATTTGTATTACAAAGATAAGAACTGCTAGACCTAGTTATATTGCAACTAGATGTTGGAATGAAATCATCCCGGCGCTATAACAATATCATAAATTATATACTTGTGGCCGAACGTCTATAAAAGACTATCTGCTGAGCACTAGGGGTGCAGTACAAATATAATTCATGCGCACTGCGATGTAATGAATGAGCTAGGAAGTAATGACTTAGTAACTGAATAAAATGACTTTTTTTTCGTGTTTTAGATATATGATAATAAGAAAACGTTGTGAGTGAACCTGTGGAAAATCCGTTCTCTGCCTTTTGTCCTATAAATACGACTTTCCACCTCTGGTGAAGGGCCGTAGTTATAGGGCAAAAGACTAAGTATGGCAATTGTTACGGGAGTCGCAAACTACTTTTTCACTTATTATCCTATATGGTTAGTTTATCACCCGAACATGAACAAAACTGTGTATATTTCACGAGTTACATGGTAAACTTGACACAGGCATTCAGTCATAAACATATATTTTCTTGTTCATTGGCCTCTTTTCTGTCCGATCGCACTATTGTCATTCTAAATTTATAGTCGCTGCTGTGCTGCGCATGTGTAAATTGACCCAATGCAGCTAGTGGAATCCCAAAATGTGACAGAATTAAGAGGGGTCAATGATATCCTGGGCTGTAGCTCATCAAGAGCATGTTGCTATATTGTTAGTCCTAGACATTTCTAGCCTGTTTGTTGTATTCTGTGATGGGACTGAGTGTTACTGCTGACTTAAAATGTCTTTGACTGAGGTAAATCAGTGACAACACTTGAACCTGAATTTTGCATGTCACAGCTTGTAATGCTGTAACAGATATCATCCCCCCTATACTGCCCCTTTGGTAATAAATGGAGTAGATAAAAGGGTCCGGAAATGTAAAACTCAGACTGAACTCAAATGTCCTAAACACCCATTTATCATGCCCCTTTATATGTATATAGTGCTATCTGAACTTGAATCTGCCTATATGGCATCCTTTTGTAATTCCATCACAATGGTGATTCATGATTTCTTTTCTATATTAAAAAAGACTCACTAAATGTCTCTGTATTTGTCTCTGTAATATTCTCTGTCTTAAGATATTTATCAAGGTATATTTCTATTTAGCACCTGAAAAGTGCTTACATATGCCACCTAAAGATTAGAAAGGTCCCATAGACTTCCAGCCTACTGCAAAAAACTAACCCTTCACTATCCATGTGCCAACTATAAAGGCCTAGTAAAATTGTCAGTCAGGTGTCCAGTATCCAGCCTAACCATATCCCCTGCCCCACTACTGACTTGCTCCCTAAGAATAAAACTTTTTGAAGATAAAGGAGATATCAGTAACTGTGAAAGTGGGATATTACTGAAAGTATTGATCTTTTGTGCCCCATTTATTTGTGCACATTTTACACAACACTTGTAAACTAAAGAATTTTGAGGAAAGAAGAATCGCCTATTTAACCATACTAGCATATAACAGTTCAAAAAACGAGAAGTATACTGTAGCTGGCGATAGGCAAAACAAACTTTTCAGCTCAGCTGACCAGATCTTCTATAGCCAGTATCTAAAACCAGGTAAATATAGTAGCATCAGTATATGGAATAACTTGACCCCATCTGACGCAAAATCAACAATAAAGACACCTTTAAAGACATATTCTACAATACACAGTGGCGCCACCTGGTTATTTTTAAATAATGACAGTTAATAGTGAGAACTGGTTTCTTAGGATTAATTCCAATTCTCCACGAGTAAATTTAATATTTTTTGTAGTTTATCCAATTATATAGGTAAAATAGGCCAATTTACATTTGCTTGATTTACATATGAAATTACTGAAAAATATGATTTTCTTCAAGTCTGACCTACGGTTTTTAAAACCGAAATAAGTAGTACTATATTTGTACTATATTCTGTGAAGGTTTGAGGAAAATGACATGGGTTTTACTATGTGAAAAAATACTCTTAAGAAATCCTATACATTCTAATTTAAAATTATCATAATATTGATCTATAAATCAAAAACTAGCACGGTGACCCACGATTTTTAAATTAGTTTTTTTTTTTTTTTTTATAAAGCTTTTATTTATACTGGAGTATACGTTTGGGTAAAATCATATACCCATCTTGCAACGGCTCCAGTCAGATATGTGTTCCATAACACTTGGAGATTATCAATTTAAATTTTCAGAAAATGGACATGGGTTTTAATTTTCAAGCCAAATTGTCTGATATGCCTTAAAGCGGCTATTTCACCAAAAAGGCTCTCCACAGGCAGAATTTTCCCCTCCAGCCGACGATTGCCACAGGGGCTGGCCAGCTTGCTGCCCCTAACTCTCTAATTTCTCCGAGCTTTTCCACCATATTGACCCGCCGACGACCAACAGGTGCACTCACACTGCCTGGAGGGCACCCTGAGAGCAGCTCCACTAAGCACCATGGCCGGCTGGCCCTGGTGCTGCGATACACTCGCAGCAGGTTTGCTGCTGACTTCTGGTGGACATTCAGCACACTGACATGCAAGCCGAGTTCCCCGTTCATCAGATAGGGGGCGCACCGAGCAGTTCTCCATACACTACACCGCTCTGGATCTGTGGCAGCTTCATCATACCATTCCAGAAATTGTAACGATAGAGGAAGAAGTATGACACATCCGTGTTGCCTTCATTGGCAAGAAGATGACACAAAGGTGGCAGGCCTACTATCCACTCCTTTATATACCGTTAAAGTCATTTGCCTGACTCACACAACCAAGCACGTACTCAATCAGTGTACCTGTTTATGTGGCGCCTTGCTTAGTGAACTGCAATGTCATGATCCAAGCCTGTGTGGCACTGCACATTGTTCTGCTGCTGCTCAATAAGAGATGCTATCAGTGTTGCAAGTATGCAGGCAAGCATCATATCAACTTTGTTCACCATAGTGAAAACCGGTGCTGTGTACTATGAGGGTGTTGCTTCTCAAACGCACTGACAGACACTGATAGAAATCCTCGCTGAGCGCACTTTTATATGAAATACACTGTCTGGGAGCTAACGGGTGCAAAAAGGGAGGAGGACCATGTTCGGCTCTAACTAACGTCAAGTAGCCTTTACTCACCCTGTCCATCACAAAAAATTGTTAGTGAACCAGTCCACAATCTTGACCGGTGTAAGTGACTGTACATCAACGTGAACTTGTCAGTGACCTGTCAGGGTCTAAACATAAGTCGGGACTGTCAGGGTGTTGGTGTAAATGTAGCATTACCACCAGAATCAGAATCTCTGCTTGAAAAGTGAATCATTGTTCTAGCAGATCTTTCTTCTTACTTGTAAAGTGCTAGACTTTAGAAAGAGCATGCAGTACTCTCGAAGCCCCTTATTCAGAGTCAGGGTTAGAGTGGTCACATTGAACTTTCGGTGTGCTTCCAGAAAACTATCCCTTTACTATCTGCATGCTGTTCACTGTGATAGTGAGAACAGAGGAGGGAGCCAGTGTCTCAGGGTCTTAGAAGTGTGCCCAGCTGACCATGACCAATCACTCAAGACCGAAACACCTCATTGACCCACTGTTTTTGATATGTTTTGATTCT
Source organism: Alentia gelatinosa (assembly GCA_950022655.1). Taxonomy (NCBI): domain Eukaryota; kingdom Metazoa; phylum Annelida; class Polychaeta; order Phyllodocida; family Polynoidae; genus Alentia; species Alentia gelatinosa. The sequence continues at coordinate 65,132,152 of OX465579.1, read as the reverse complement.
AGACTTAGGCAGTTAGGGAAATGGCAAGTTGACTGGGTGCAAGTGGGTTGTAGAAAACTATCCATAGGCTAAATCTAACTCAGACCTTTTATTTGTTATACGTTTATAATTGCACGCTCATTCATCTATGATGAACTTACTTTTTGCTCCTAGTTTTATAATGAGACAAGCAAGTTAGACTCTAATATCATTAGCTAAGCTAATCATATTTTGCAGTGAGTATTTACAGTTTATAAGCAACCAGGTTCGAAATCGTACTTTGCAATGAAATATTTATATCGATTTCTTTGGCTAAAGTGATCGGACCAGACCAACCTCTAGGTCGGCGACGGAGGTGGTGGCCAATCCAAGTTTAAGCCTGTGCGCCCTGACCCTGGCGGCAACAGACTGTACTAGAGTCTAAATTGATAGTTTAGAGGTAAACCACCGGGGAGGTTGGACCATGCACATGCTCGGCGCTCATGTTAAAAGGGACATGTAACACATGTAGTGTTAGGGCTTGCACAATCATCTTCCTGTTGTATACTATTATCTTTTATCGAAATACATGGGAACATTTATATTCATCCACATACTAGATCTTCTTTAACACTGTTTTAGTCTATATTTTCATCCCAGAAATATTTGGTTGCACTTCCAATAGTCGTCCGTAATATTGGTATAATATATCGTTTGGCAAAAAAGACTCGAAGATTTATAACAATAAAACCTATATGTGACAAGCTCACTGGGAAATGATATAGAGATACAGTGAATGTAACTGGATGGAACCTGTGAAGAGATATTTTGGTCAGAAATACTCACCCATTATGAAGTCACACTCATGGTATTTTTTTTATGATTATTCTCATTATTGTTATCGTGGGTTTCCTTCTAATTACTAAATAGCAGACTGATAGAATGACAGTGGTCGTGTGGTACGGAGGGACGTATTATGTGAAAACTGTAATCTCGTGGGCGAATTATTAAACCGAGGCCGCAGACCGAGGTTTAGATGTCCAGTGAACAGGGCTGAGGTAAGATGATTATTCAAACACAGGTATATGGTTTTCTTCTTATTATATATATATACCTTGACATACTTACAACAATGTCACTAATCATGCAGTAGCAGCCGTTTCTAGAGCTATTTCAGCACACAACGGATGAACCGAAATATGCTATATGCAACACTAATCACTCCCACCCAAGGGAATGCAGCAGAACACACTGTGCTGCTCCAGTTTAATCTCTCGCAAAGCTTCTATATTCCCGTTGGTTGCAGTGTGAGGCTGGCTGCTCTCCAAGCATATCCTCTGTTAAAAGCTTGCTTACCGATTAGCAGAGACTATAATTAGGAGAGTGACTTTCATTAACATATTTTCGCACACATGTAATGGGCACATTGTGTATGTTGACTTCCAGTTCCCCACTAGCTCCACTCAGACGTTCTACTTTTTTGTTACAAACCCAGAACTCAGGTTTAATATTCCGCAAACTTTCCCTTAGGTTGTTCGAGCGTTGCAGTGAGAGGCTGGCCGCTCTTAAAGCAAATTCTCTGTTAAACGCATCCTTACACCGACTAGCAGAGACTACTACTATGGGGCCGTCCATAAATTATGTCACACTTAGGGGAGTGAGGGTAGATTGAAAAGTGTGACACAGCCTAAAAATCACATTGGGGGGGGGGGGGGGGGGTGGTGCCCAGAGATGTGTGACAGAACATGAGTCACCTAATTCCAAGACTTTAGAGGCAACTTTGCCCATGCTGGAAAGGTGTTGGAAAAAGTATGATAATAAGTGGCTATGGATGAATATCCTGTTGAGGCTGCATACACAAATCACTGAAATAGTCAAACACCTAATCAAAAAGGCAGCCAAATAGGAGAATGTCAAGATCAAGGAAAGTCAGTACATGTATATGCTACAAGTGGGTAAGTGTAATGGCAAAGAGTGCTGTTATACTTGGAAGAGTTCCCTGTTTCTGATCAATGAGAACAGGTTTCTGCCAGGGATGCAAGATGCCTATTGCCACATTTTCACCTGGTGAATTTGGCTGATTATGGTATCAAGCACCACCCACTGACTATTTGACACTTTTGGATATACGATTATCAGGTGGAATAGGAGATAACAATTTCAGGTCAATCATTTCTTTATATATATATACATCTTAGATCCCTAAGGATGTCATCATAAAACTAGTAAAGTGAATGATATTAGCAAAGTTAGAATGCAGTGATATCATCCATTATGCCCGAAGCCGGAAGTTTGGGGGGTCCTAAAAATGCCCTAAAAAAGTGTGACATTATTTATGTCCCTATGGGAGTGTATACCTATTCAACATATTTCCACGCATGCACAACGGGCACATTCTGCGCGTTAAACTTCCGGTGTATCATTCGACTTGACACAAGCGTTGTACATGCGTTGTTGAAAAATCCACATAACAGCTAATCTCACCCCGGTATTTTTCTCCATAGGCTTAACATTAGGAACTCATACTCCATGACCATGGAGTTTGTGTGCCCAATACTCAATGGTTAATTGGGTGATTCATTTTATCAATAAATCATGTTATATGGGGTGAGATAAAATCAGAACCCCACTCAATGGAAATAACTTGGTCCGCACTCCACCTCGTTTGATAGCAGAGTAATTCACTCAGCTTCACTTCGTGAATTACTCGGCAGTCAAACTTGGTGAAGTATGCATCAAGCTATTTTCATCTCGTGGGTTCCCCTCTAAGAAGAAATGACCAAATATCAAGGTATATAATATCGGTTGCTCACATGCTACTGTCTAAATAGTTTAACTATGCGAAAACAATCGATAATAACAAGTCCACTCGCCGGGATCCTCCACTGTCAGTCAGTGTCTCTAAGGGAATGTTAGGCTGGCCGCTCTGCAATCGCTTCGAACAACGTTCTCCATAAGATCAGTATTAATGCTTTTTGTGGTGATTCCTTCAGTAGTTTGCTGTAATTTCGTAATCCACGCATGTATTCTACTTTTCGCTGGTGTACATGCCTCTGTTCACATCAACTCGCCGATCAATTAAGCACTAATCGAATTGACGTAATCCAGGGATCTTGATGTTACCTTTGATGAGATGACCTGGTCTAATACTTACACAATTATGTATAGATGGGTTAGAGACACTCAGCTACAATCGCTACAGTATAAGATACTAAATCATATAATTCTTACAAATAGATATCTATATATAAGAAATATTGTAACCTCTGATAAATGTTCATTAGGTAGTTTATATAATCTACAGATGGTTCTGGACAATGGCTTTCGTTTGCTGAGAATAACAGAGCATATTGAGAATGCACATATTTCGTCACACACTCCATGTTTGAGAATACATTTGTAAGTTAGAAAAGAAACCTGGTGAATTCAAAGATTGGAACAAATTGTTGAAACAGATGTAATCTAAGTGGGTCGCCTTCCCACCTTTTATCTTTTTATTTTCTTTTTTTTTTTGTACACAAGAGTTTACATTTTCCCTCTTCCCCCTTTTCGTACCCCTCCCCCATGTCTGATTTTGATTGGTCGAGAGCAGACTCCCCTATTGTCTCCTGTATGTCTTGTCTCCCCCCTGTGTCTGCCCTATTAGATATCTTAGATTGATACCTGAAATAAAATAGTTCTGTAGCACTTATGTTTATACTTTATTTTGTCGGATGAAGGATCTAGTGTCCATCGAAAATATGCAGCTATAATTTCACCATGGTGCAAGTTACACTTTATTGTTTGACCTGGTATGTGGTAGATGTCATTAACCGTTCTTCCTTTAACATTTTGCTGAAATTTTTTCATGATATCTCATTGTAACTTGATTTTCATGATGTCAGTAAATGCTGCTATTAAAAAAAACCCCTAAAATCTACATGATTTTTCTGCCATCTTGTTTTTGCCGGTGAGTACCCACTGTACACGCGTTGTAATTCGCGCACCTGGTGGATAAATGAGCTCATATGCCACACCCTTGCTGAATTATATAATTAATACATGCCTATCATAGTTAATACGTAACATTCGCCCATAGGTATATAACAAGAGTATTATTTTGTTACTCGGAGACGAACGGAATTTGCCCTCCTAGTCCGTGCCCTTATCTCTTTAAAAAAAGAACAATTGCTGGTGTTATTGTTCTTTTCCGGAAGAGAAGAGTCCACCGAAATATCTATGTGTAGGAGTGATTGCTAGTTCCTGTAGCTACCATTAGGCGGCGCACTAAAAATAACAGCAAAGGAAAAGTTGATTTCAGGTTTCATTGTTCCTGCAAATTTCCAAACCAATGTGTGGCCTGACGTAGGCTTGAGATAAACGACCTGTTTCAACCAACTGATTAGTTGGGAAAGTCAATGTCCAAGTTCATCTAGACGGAACGACTTATCTCGTATTTCTTCCGGTATATATATTAAAAGAATAGCTGTTGCTGAATATTTTTAATAATTTTGACATTAAGGTATGCAAACGACCTTTTTGGGGTACGTTTTTTTATAGTAGTTGCCTTATGTGTCTCTCCATATTTCTTCAATGGGTCTTCTATAGAAAAAAAAAAATATATATAATGACATAAACTATAAAAGAAAAAATTCCTGACACAGGTCAAACGTCTAGCCTGAGGGCCCGGTGGCTGCGAAGTGGACGAGCCAGGTGGCTTGGGGTGCAGACAGCGACCCCAACCTGAGTGATAGGTGGCGCCCCCTCACATCAATACCATTAACTAATACATATAGTTCATTACCATATAAATACCCCTTTGTTCCTTCTTGGTGATGCAGAAGGTTAAGGCCTGGCGTCCATTGAGGTCCAAAATGTCTGAAATACACCTTACGATGCACCTCCCCCGCACAATCGAAATCACGTCGGAAGGTAAATTAATATCGGTGCAGTTGACCACATGCCTATGATATTCTACGATACATACCACCTGTCTCCGATTTATTACCGATGAAAAAGTTTAGTATGAAACTATCATTGTCAGACCTTTAGACTTCGGCCCGGCGTCCACCTACTACGATATGGCACCGATATGGTCTACGATGCACCTTCCGATAATAAATCAAAATCGCGTCGGAAGGTTACCTGATATCGGGGCAGTTGACCACGTTTCTGCGATTAGACGCCGATAAAAACCCCATACAACGCATGGTGGATTGGCTTGTCTAGACATTTGTCTACGATTTTGCACCTTCCCGATATGGCACCAATTTTGACATTTTGTATCGGTGCCATATCGGGAGGTCTACGATTCTGTAGTAGTAGGTGGACACCGGGCCTTACTAAAAAAATATCATATTTACAGCGGTAAAATCAGATTGTTTTTTGGGGGGGGATAACATTATGATTATCCATGCAATATTCCTGAATTAGTACTTTATATATTTAAAGATGGGAATAAAACCTCAAGATTTACATTGGAGCACTGGTTGTATCATGTGTTATACCGGGACCGTGATCACCTTTTTTGTACGATTTACTCTGATGTGCCTAGTCTAGACATTTGTCAACGATACGGACCTTCCCGATGAGTCTACGATTTTGACATTCTGCAACGTAGTGCAACGGTAAGTCCTCAGTTTCTATCGTAGTAGGTGGACGCCTATTGAAGCTGATGTTTAGGCCATTGGAGCATATTTCTATATTGCTAAATTTCTCCGTATGCATTGTTTGAAATCAGGAAGACAGAACTAGACGAAGTGAAGTATTCCGATATTCTGGTATACATATATATATATCAAGGATTGATTACGTGCACACTGATAAGATGTATAATTACCTATGTAATATCATTCGTCTATTATTGGGAGTAATTTAGGAACAGAAGGTCCCCAACAGTAATTTCTTTTAAATACAATGTTTGCAAATGTTAGAGCATGAAAAGATGTGCTACAAAAGTGTTACAAAAGCATTCAGCGTACAAAACACGTACATGTATCAATTAAGGATTATATAAATAAATCAAGTAAAATATCAATAAGTAAGCCACGTACTATTTTGGTGTAGGTTTATCACATTGCTTCCACAAAAGAACATGTAAATTGTTTTTGAATACCTATTCCACCGCAATCCCCAACGCTTCCCATCTAGGTTTTCTTATCTAAGCTTTATTTTGCCTTGTACGACGATTCAAGTACCCCAATAGACATATATCGGGACCATGTCCAACGTTGTGTTTGATAGAACTTTACACATAGTAATTCACGAAACACATACTGAATTAAGACCTTGAGACCCAGGGGTTAAGCAATGAAAGTCATGTCTAATCTAGCAATACAGGTACATGTAAATATTCTGCGAAAAAAATCCTTAGATATTTATTATCACAACTACAAAATGGGAAAATTGGCATAAGGAAATGGGTGAATAAACTTAAATGTAAAGCCTCGATATACAAAAGAAATATCACATATTCATTATCCGATGACATAGTAACATAGCCTATTGATAATATGATATGTTGTCTGCAGTGGCTGGCTGGTCACCGGTAAAATGGCCTGGGGTCAACTGTAAAATGATCTCGGGTCAGATAAGCCATTTACATATCCTCAATATTTCAATCAAACTTACACTTAGACACTGCTTAGACTTGTTGAAATACAGCAACTTTTGTAATTTCATTCCACGCCCAGAAGGATCTTTAATTTGATTTTAGGGAAACATGGCTGAAATGTCTAGTGGCTGAATTATCAATATGGTTATTTTATGGAAATATTGTCATTGCGGTATATCTACTTGGCTGTCCCTACAGATCTACAGGACCATTCGGCGTTCTATACCATGAGGAAACGTGATACTATTACTGTGGATAAATACACAATGGCAATTATTTATTCAATTGTCAGTATCGGCACCTTTGTATATAACAATTAAATACACTGAATCCATAAATTATATCAGCGATACACCATACAATATCATGTATCATAGGAGAATCATACATCAAGATTCTCAGATTCGCTAGGATCGGTAAGCTTTGGTCAGAGCAAATGTATGCCTATGTCGTCATTATCTGTTCATCCAGCATAATCCTATTTCTTTTTATAATAGCCGTAGTAATAATAATTTTTATGTCCATGTCCATGATGGCCAATTATACAGCACAAAGTGGATTGAGTTGTATCACAGAAGAATTTGGCCTTACCGACCAACAAGCATGTGGTGATATTGGCGCAGACACCTCCCCAAAGAGGACACAATGTGGTTAAATTCAGTCCTAGCAAAGCGTAGAGACCGAAATTGCTGTGGCCATGGCCACGGCCATGACCATAGCCATAACCTCCATGCCCATTCACCGAGATATTAGCTGGAAGAAACAAGATTTGAAACAAGATTGGAGACTTTTTATCAAACATTATGTTTTGTTCTTTCATTAATCACTTTGTGGGTGACATTCAAATGAATTGACATGTGTATTGTCCTTCTCTCATGCATAGTTTATATTTGTCGTTCTTATATAGGCCCCCTACCTGTGGGTGAATACTCAATATTTACATACCCCTGCTGGGGATGTGGTAATTTAAGTCATTTGGTTGATGTTTTCTTACCTAGGTTGAAGTTTCCTCATCTAGGTTGACACGTGACCGAAAGCTACGACCGGTGAATTTAATTATGGCGGACAAAAAAGGCCTACAAATTTTCACAAAATGAAGTATGTTTTCTACAATATGTGACAAATGAAGCATTTTGCTACATTACTTCCATTCACGAATGGTAATATTCCATATGACAGTTAACCCCTGACCTGATTTAGAACCTCATTAATCTTATTCACAGACAAAATAGCAAAAGTGAAAGACAACATAATCTGTGTATATGTCCATTTATGATTGTGTAGCAAGTAGGCAGTCTAAATTAATAAATACAATACTACGAGATTATTTCACTGCCATAAGTACACTGGACACCAGAGCTGTCAAGTATGATAATTTTAAAATCTAAGACTATCAGAAGTAAATACAAACAAATGAATTAATTATTTTGTTGAGTTATAGGTCTTAAAGTATGAAAACATGATATATAATTTTGATATCATGCACTTTCAACAAGCCTCACATACTCAACGATACGATTGATTTTAGTTCATGCGGGTCAACCACCATGCGACGCCACCGTCCACACAGTATCACGTCATAACATGGGAGTTGCGTTTCTTGGGTTACAGTTCTTTGGTGCGAAGTGAAATGATTATGGAATGAAACACTAGGTGGCATGTCTGAGCGATCATTGAGCTCCAAGAGACGGAGTTCTCAGTGAACCAGATACGATTTATACTGGTCAAGTGGAATCGAGGGTCAATGTTCTTTCTTCCTATTTTTTTTTAAATTCAAAAAGACATTCAATAACATACATTATTTACCCTATAGGAGCGTTATTCCATAATATATTCAGAACATATCTAAGGGTTGTTTGAGGCTACATGTCAAATATATGCAAAGCCATGTTCTGGTCCTGCCTCATCCTCGGTTATATCATTTATATCAGTGAAGATCAGTGAAATACTGAACCTATACTAAAGGTATACTATCGTAAAACCGGATGAGTTTTAATCTTGGCTCCCGTATGCCACGACTGGAGTTTGGCGCAGTGATATCACGAGGCGGAGCCGAGTGGTATCCGGAACCAAACTCCAGGAGTGGTATACGGGAGCCAAGATTAAAACGAATCAGGTTTTGATTTTATCCTACCCCTCTCTACAATATTTTAATATCAAAATCATGAATGAAAATCATCAAAATTCTGTATGCCCCTAGTAGCATACAAACGTCCGTATGCCAGTCAGCGTGGCATACGGAATCTCAATGTTAAACCTATGGGATTTTATATTAGGGGTAGGATAAATTTTGATGTTCATTTTTGTGTACTTATATTGGTGTTCTTTCATTATCAGCACTAATTTATGAGTTTGGTAGCTCAATGTTAAATATAGAAAAAAGGATAAATATTCAACTTATTGTCGTCATATATAATCTATGAATGTTGTGTCGAAGGATCCGTACAAGACGGAAGATGCAAAGATCTTAAAATAATGCATTATTTATCATCAATCAAATCAGCTTTAGGCCCTTCAGGTAACATAAACCTCCACTTCTAGGCAATTGATCAATATTGCATAAATACATATCATACAAATTTTAGTATGTGCTAGGTGGGATCTATTTCCGACCAGTATACCCTCCAGCGAAAGTGGTGACAGGCACAGAGGCTACTTAGATTCCCATCACTGTCAAATATAGTCGTATACGTCTCTCGTGAAGGTGTTGGTAAATGTCTCGCAATGTGGCAATAATAGTCCCTTTATATTAATAAAAGAGACTATCTAGTAAACACAACTTCCAGCTGCATATTTGGTTATTGAAATCCGCTCAGTTTAAAAGTATTTTCTGCATACAAGAAGACTTTAGTGTGTGTTTGGAACTTTTTGAATTGGAATAGCTAGCTATTCATGTAAATTGCCGTGACAGCAATCATAATTAATTTAGTTGAAAGGTCTAGCCACGGTTCCTCAGTTCTACGGGTCTGATTAATGGTGAACAGATTGTAAGGATTGACAAGGTATATAAACGCAAATAAATGAAGCCGGTCTAGATGAACATAAAATATTTATTATTCTTTGCTATTTATCAAATACACATTTCTCGGTAGTAACAATATATTCGGTCCAAATTCTAATGCAGATATTAGTATCAGCGAGCCAGAGTGCGTGTCTCCCATATAGCAGCATAATGAGGAAATTATATGCAAAGTCCAATTCATCATCCGTATCACCAAGAAAGTTTCCATATGCAAAGTGAGAAAAAAGAAGACTTGTTAAAGTGTTTCCACTCCGAGAAAGGAAATTCATACTATCCCAAGAGATTGTTGAATAAACCGAGACCGTTCAATCCCAGAAGGGCTAAAGCATTTCCGCCTGCGAATCCTCCATGACCTCCATGTCCCTTGTGTCCACCATGTCCACCATGCCTACCGTGTCCACCATGTCCACCATGTCCAACATGTCCCTTACGACCACCATGCCCACCATAGCCACCATATCCCCCATACCCTCCGTAACCTCCATGGCCTCTATGTCCTCCATGTCCTTTATGCCCTCCATGATGCCCTCCATGATGCCCTCCATGCCCCTTGGAATGTCCATGTCCATGATTGCTCAGGTTGATAGAACAACACACCATGGTAGCATCTGTCGTAGAACAGAAGAATTTAGGTTTTCCAATTAGCCAACAAACAGTTGAGTTGGTGCAGACGCCCTTTTTGATATTACAGATGGTAGTAAGATTAATTCCCAAGGCACTATAAAGGTAAAGTTTGGCATGAGCGCTGTTGTGACCATGACCGTGACCATGACCGTGACCACCGTGACCACCGTGACCTTGGCCAAAACCAAGGCCACCTAAACCGAGGCTGCCAAGGCCTAAGCCATAAGCCGTATCTTGAAATTGAGCTACAAATTAAGATAGAATAATCTGTTTAGACGACTGACACAGTACTGTAGGAAGACGAGGTGGGGTATATCATAAGTACTCATCTCTCAAGCTTGCTCATCCACAGGGTTGGGGGTATGATCATGCTCAAACTTCAGAGAAATGACAGTGAGTAAAGTATTCATGAGAAAGGTATTATTGTATTACAACGTCATAGCATATCAATGTTAATGTATTAGGGAAAAGTAATATACGGAAAAGGAAATGCTTCGTAAATGATGATAATGATGTGCATGGCATGTTCAGTAAATGAACAATAATGAAAACATTGCTAGGAGCTATGAATGGACAACAACGTACTAATACATACTAGCAACATTCTTTGGTTGCAATAGTAGAGCAGGTAACACTTAAAGCAGCAAATATTGAATAAGTGAGTGATTTTATTTGAATCGTAAGTGATATGAGTCCTCCGCAATTCGGGGAATTCAAAGCAGGAACGTATCCAAGGGTAAGCATTCAGTCTCTTTAATTTGAATAATATTTTGACTTGTGAGGAGGGTTATTTACATGTGTCAGGAATTTCAGGTATCTGTTACTATATAGCTAGTTCCAATCATAGTCCACTGCATTCCTATTACTGAGGTGCATTCCAAGTGAGTTATGCTAGTAATGTCCATGATGACCCAAGTCGATGTAATCCGAGTTGTACTTGCGGCCTTTAGCGAAGCAGCATACGGTATAGATACTTGTATCGCAGAAGAAGCGTCTTTCCCCAAAGGGTAGGCAGTCGTTCATAGACAGGCATGTGCCGCCCTTCAAAGGGCAGTAGTTGGTGAGGTTGCCAAGGATTGACAGAACCAGGTATTTAACTGTCTGGTGATGTTGCCCATTTCTGTGATGACCTCCGTGATTATGTCTCCCCCTGCCATAGCTGTTGCCATGTCCATGTCTATGTCCATAGTGACCTCTGCCTCTGTGGTAGCCAACATACCCTCTTCCATAGCTGTAACCCCCGCGACCACCGTATCCGCCGAAGTTTCCGTACCCGTAGTTCGCATGGACTCCGGCTGAAGCAGAGTAAAATGTAACACTGACAGACAAATGTGACCGTATCTTGACTTCATTTCCCCACTTGCCCGTTTTTTTAGTTGGTATGTGACGTAAGACATCCGAAACGTGAATTAGAACGGGAAATATGTACATATGTTGTGCTATACTCACTTGGTTGTGTGCTGGCCTGCGATATCAGTTCCAGTATGTATTAATTGTGAGTTCCGGTCTGCAGTGCTCTGAACCCACTGCCATCCACCTCGAATTCAAACTGCGAGCAATATTCAGATATGACTCTCCTTAGAGTCCACTACCGTGTTTTCCTCCCTTATTATTTGGCTTCTGTGTTTCTTCCAGTGAGAGAAAGGGGAGGATGGTTTAGTCGCATTCATCTGGTATAAGACAAAAATCCCTCGTATCCGACATCCAAAATCACTCTTCCGAATAAATATCATTATATCCAATTTACTTGGAACTTTAATATTGCAATCTCTCTGGTTTTTCTTTCTTTAATTGTAAATGGTAAAGAATGATATGATGATAAGCTCAAGTGCTATATCGACTGTAAGGCCCGACGTCCACTGAGCTCCAAATACACTACGATAGGTCTTACAATGCAATCTCCACATACAAAATCGATATCGCATAAAAAAAAATTCTGGGTCAAACCATACGGGGTGGAGGCAGAAATGCCTAAACCTAGTCCGCCAGGGAAAATTTGATCATATCGATATCGCATAAAGTCGACTATAATCCATAAGTGATAAAGCGAGGATGCATCCCGATGCACGCATCGTAAGGTCTATCGTAGGGTGTCGGGAGCACAGTGGACGCCGGGCCTTAATGTTTGTGTTTCGATCGAGAGATATCTTGACATGATAGTGATTACATCAAATTGGTGGAGGGATACTCCGCTGTAAATGATCCTTTGTAATTTCCAGTTTGTGAGACTCTAAACCAGTAGTACACGCATTGCGATACTTAAAAATGGCACCTAAAATATATCGCTGATACCACGTTTCATATGGATATCCTTTGCGCTGTTTCTAGAGATTCAACGAATTCATAACATATTGTTATGAATTCGTGGAAAAGCATAACCCAATGGTAATTAGTGTTTCTGATACTATAAAGAATCAGATATTAAACACCTTACACAATTTCTAAATATGAACGAAAAACAGGACTTCCAGATAGGGCTTAGTCCATTGAATATAGACCTCTGCTGACATTCAACGTTGGCTTTGCATATCTATTTTAAGTGATGTAAACAACAACTGCTCTAGTCATAGTATGTAAGTTTATTGAAGACTATATTGGCAAAGCATATTTGACAGTTTATAATACTAAGCCGAAGAATTACACTGAAGTGTGTCGCCCTTACTATGTAACATGACTATGCCGAACCATATTTAAACTTTATGACCACATTATTCACACTAAATTAGATACATCCTACTTCAATTACGCAGATTTCTCGCGATGCAGACACTGCGGTATCCGCTAAAGGTAATCCTCTAGTGACAGGCTAGTTGTTTACTTCTTTCTTTTGTAGTGATAGTCCCAGTTTCCAGACATTGGACTGTCCGCTAAATGCAACGTGCCAGTGAGCCTGCCGCCACTGTACGTTGACGGGTTAAGGTACAGTGTTTCATCAGGATCCTCTTCCATGGATAGTTCCCGCCTGCTACTGAAAGATGATGAGCCTTCCTCTGAACTTTCTTTTGCTGTAGCCTCTTCTCCGTCGACATCCCTTGCTTTTGCGGCGACTTTCGATATCTGTTTACCCTTTCTCCTGTTTGTTTTCGTTCTTTTTCGCCGTCTTCTCAGCCGCCTGCCATTAGTAGCACGAGCCTTACTATTGCGGCGGCGTGCTGACTTCCCCCTAGCCCCTGTATATATGTAGCTGTTGCCTGAATTTACACTCAACGAAAATCTCAGCGACCCACTACAGCACCATGTGCCTTGGCCACAAGAGGATTCTAATTTCTGTCGGCAGTCAGTGAGAAGCATACAGTACCCACCGCTCCTATGACACAGCTCTCTCAGTTCCATATTTTCATTAAATCCGTCTGTTGGGTAAGATGGTAGGAAATTGTTCTGTGTCGGTTCATTACTCTTTAGTTTCCCCAGTGTGTCTTCTAACAGTTTCAGTGTTAAGGATGATATCATCGCAGAGCGCAGACTCTCCTGAATCTTGTGATTTTCTTTCGGCGATTTTGTTTTGCCCGTTTTACCTTCAACATTGTCTATTCCTCTTTGATAATTCTGTAGGCGGCTTCGCACCTGACCTGGGTGGCTATGCGATGTAGGGAGGCCCAGTATAGACGCAATAAGCATCTGATTTAGATGTAAAGCATACAATGTACTCAGAGTCTTGCTATGATTTACAAGTAGATCAAGAGATGGTAATGGTTCTTGGTTTTCTGTTTTTGCAGATTTCATCTCCTTGGAGGAAGCGGTCTGGAGACTGGCGCTTGTGGTCATTTCTCGAGGCTTGGTAACTGCCTTTTGCACCACATTTGTCATTTCATCAGCTGCGATCAATACAGATGCATGCCAAACGTAAAATAAAACGGAACTGAAGGAATGCATCGTTTCTGATTGGGAGGGCCAGATCAGTGTCAAATGTAAGTTGTATGGCTGTCCACTCAGTTCATATGCTAAAGCGTCGAAAGGATATAGCCCTTGCTTGATGTTCGGGATTGGAGCAAAAATATAATCTTCTGAAATCAAATATATCTGTAACCATTCAAGCCATATTTCCTGAACTCACAGTGGCATGATAAGGGTTGTTAGCGAAGGTCTTTCCTGTCAAATGGTAGTATTGAGCGTTACACATCATTTCCTTTTCTTGCCGAGATAGTAGCCAATGTTGTGATTGTTATAGTAGTGTCCAGTGAGGCCACAGCACACAGTTCCTGCGGTCGTGTCACAGAAAAAGATGATCCGCAGCCCGAGACAGCTGTTGGTAGACAGGCATACACCACCTCTCAAAGGGCACAGCGTGGTCAGGTTGAATCCTGATAGAGTTAGGTACAGCAGGTTATTATATTGGCTGCCTTGGTGTCCATGTCCGTGACCTCGGTTGTGTCCGTAACCACGATTTCCGTATCCATTTGATCGTCCGCTGTAGCCCCCGTAACCACCGTAACCTTGGTAGTTTCCGTAACTGTAGTAATTAGCCTGGACACCGGCTGAAGCAGAGTGAAATGCGACACAGAATTGTAACTGCCGTGTTGTCACTGGAGGCTAACTCCATACAACTTTTAATCCATATATATCAAGGGCCAAAGATTTGGCCGGACTATCAAATCTGATTTGTTTTAATGGGACCCTGGGGCATTATCATTATAGCTCATTCGTCATGGCTTTTTCCTGTTTGAAGGCATGAGGATAGTGTCAGGAATATCCTGCCTCCGATACTTCATCATCATTTTATGATTACCGTGTAACTCGTACAAGGGCGTATTCTATGGCAGGTTATCCAATATGTAGCAAAGGGTGTCTGTTTTAAACTCTGTAGGACGGCAACTCTTAGTCCATATTCGTAAATGGCAGTGAACAGAGACTCGAAGTTCAATTATAAGCAAACATAAAAGATGTCAGACTTTGACATATTATCTCTAGATGTAGACCTACAACTCAGTAGCATGCAACGAAACTTATGGTTGTACATATGTCCGTCATATCAGGGCGTATTAATCAATTTTACCAACTCTCGTAATTGATTTCCAGTGAAAAAATTCAAGTCTCTTAATGTCCGGGCAATGTTTCTTAATCACAGGATATGTTATGTACACATGTTAACTTCGCTGGCACCAGCGGTACTATTAAAACATTTCTCACCTGCTCTCACCAAACAAATAATCATGTCGCAATCAAAAAGTGAAAAGGATATCACACACCGAGGAGTTTATGTATGTATATCATATCCGTGACACCCTATTAGCAATAGCCGGCCGAACCTTATATACTACCTCGGTGATTCTGATAAAACAAAACTTTGACCAGATGAAGAAGTACACTCCATAACAAGCATGATCAGATACTTCAAATCATCAAGCTTATTGCATTCCACATTATATTTTCTTAAACAGTAAAGCTGTTAAGGTATATTCAAATATGGGACATTTTGAAAAATAAATAGTGCCAACTAAGTCTACAATAGCATGAACAATGGAATTTATACCCCTATATCAGGTTTGACTTTTCATTTAATGTAAAGTATGCATCTCATTGGGCAGAGTATATAAGTTTTTATATCTTACCTCCAATTAATTGTTTTGAGTCTCATATGAATTAACACAAAGACCGAAAAATATACTAAATTGCTCCTAAAAAGACTGATAAATGTATTTGTACTTACCAATGATCACTAGACCGCATACCAAACTGATAACAAGGAAATTGACAAGTCCTTTCCACTCCATCTTGTCAGTTTGTACTTGCAGACTGAAAACAATGGAAGACAACACCACCTATTTATACCGTTATCTTTACCTTGGCCCCTCCAAGAAAGTTGGCGGATATCCTGTGAAAATTCCTCAAGTATGTTCCAGGGTTTGATGTGTATACATGTATTCACATAGTCATAGGGCACTCCTTGACTAGTTATGTGATATTAACGCTGGCTCGTGTATACCCTTTAGAAATATGAGAAAGATCCTGAGGAAGAATAGCAGTGCTTTGTCAAGGAGTGCTGGCAGCTGGCTACTTATCCTGATGTCTGTCGTTATGATGGCCACAGAAGCTGCGACCTGACCCTTGACAACCTAGACCAGGACATCAATATTCATGCTTTTCTTAAGGAGCTCGAGGTGACACAAGCCTCTGACATGGCCAGAGGCTCTGACATGTCCAGAGGCTCGCATTCATGCAACAGGTTACAATTAACAGTTTTCCTTCGGGAACAGATTTTTGGACATACCTACATGTTTCCAGTAATATAAAGTGCAATTTCTAAAACTCCTCTGATAATTGTAATCATTGGCGACTTGTCTTTGTTTTTTTCCTTTCTAACTTTTATCAAATGGATTAAGACGTGTTTGGTTGGATAATGCATTGTATGGTTACACGTGAAATTAGATATGCGTCAGATAAAGGGGATACAAGAAATTCTTCCAATTTGAATGAATTCATTATATAAGTTTCCATTTCATTATACCATTGAGGTTTTGTCTAAAGCATAAGAAACGGTCGGATCATTGATGATTAACAGTTATATACTGTATTTTATACATATATTTAGGTATATATCCTCCGATACATTCATGTCAATGAGAAACTCAGATTTGCCAATATGTATTTTGCCTGGTGTATGCGTACGTAACAGGATATTTGCATACACGGCATTTATGGTATCAAAGGAAAATGGGCCCTTTTTATTCTATGAATTTGCACCTGACATGAAGGGCAACATGTATACATTACGCAAACAATGACATTTGCCCTGACGGTCGGTCTATGATCAGATGAGGTTCTCGTGCTTAACTATAATTGGAGGCCACATGGCCTTGGTTCCTCACGGCTATAGCTTATGATTTCTATTTTTTTTTTTTGTGTGCCTTTGGGGCAAGGTGTCAGTTCTGTTCAGATCTGTCTAATGGATCTTCCTGCAGAAGGGCAACGGTTCATGTATTGTGGATTGTTGTACAACTAGACAAACAAATGTATTATAGAAGCCTGGACCGACTGAGTGATCATCGTACGATCTTATAAAAGGTCTTTTGGTGATCCTGGGGCTATTATCGTTATATAAAAATTCAGTCGTACAGGAACGACGTTCGCACGATACGATCAAATGGAAGACCTCATTGTCGTTACATAAATGCTGCCCTACATCATCCAAATGGTCTTAGATCGTCCAAAATCGTCACAACGTACGACGCTTGTACTCTATCCATGTATTAGTTTCATTCATTCAGATCTAAAATTCAATTGGTAATATAAAAAATAAACGAGATATCACAAATAAATGTATATATTATGTGTATAATACATGCATAAATATAATTTTGATGTCATTATAAATAAAGGACACAACATAAGGAGTTGCCGATATATTGTAAGTCTTTTGAATTTTTCAATTAAATTATTTCATGTAATCATAAGTTGCAAAAGAAAAAATAAGGATATTGTTGTGACCAGAACAGAGAATTCCACTAAATTACCATAAATTTGGGTTTTTCAAAAGTAACTTTTTTTTATATAAATACTTTATAGTAGGAATTTTCTTTGATCTTCCGCACATTTAGAGGCAGTATGTCACAGATTTTGTTTCCAAGGTACAATGGAGAGTGATAATATTTTTTCCAGCCACGGTCTTTCTATGTTTAGGACAATCTTATTTTGGTATCTTGTGTTTCTGGACGGAGGTTTGTAGTGTGCCGGGTCATCTGACCACTGTCTTATCAACAACATCGGCTGCGTAGTCTGACAATACTTGAGGTGACGAATTTTGCACAGGTCTCTGTAGTTCCTAATTCCATTCGCTGTCCTAAGACAGTGATTAAAAATAGTTCGTAATTTTTGTGACTCGTTTTGGGTACAACTGAGGTAAATAAATCCCACATAATCAAGCTTAGGCATTATCATCTGTTTTTTGTACGAATTTGCTTGGGTAAAGTGTGTAAACTTCAGGAGGCAAAGCTTATATAATTTTTGCTTTACATCGTATACTGCATTACTTGTATGGATTGTGAAGTCTAGCTTAGTATCTATAGTCACTCCCAGATATCTAAAATTCGTAACGAAATCTAATTTTTCACTTTGGATTTGGCAATATAAACCATTAGTTTCCTTTAGTTGTTTTCCAACACACATTTGCTTCGTTTTCGTTGTATTAATTAATAGTGTATTTGCCTGACACCATTCTGAGATATTATCAAGATCCAACTGCATCTTGTGGACTGCTACCGTTGGTATATTAGCTTTAGTTACTATAACTAGATCATCTGCATACATCTTAGCCGAACTGTATTCAATGGATTTGAAAATATCGTATATAAAGATTATAAAAAGCGTGGGACCCAAAACTGACCCCTGGGGTACTCCACATTTAACAAGTAAGGTCTTCGATATAGTTTCATCTAACTTTAATGATTGAGATATATTTGAAAGATACGATTTAAGGAGCTCAACAGAGTCACTATTCAGCCAAATATTACTTAATGTCTTGAAAAAAACTTCATGAGAAACGCTGTCAAATGGCTTTTCTACATCGACAATAGTACATAAATTATATAGTCCATCATTTACTCCCGAATAGAGCTCCGTTGCAAGGTGGAATACAGCTTGGCCACTAGAGCGAATTTAGATTTCAATTTTGTCTGTTTTGTTTTCTAACAGCATAAATTGGTCGGAAAAATATATGGTAAGGGTTCCTGAGCCACCAGCATGTTTGTAATTTGTATAAAATGGTCTTTTGTACTCTTTCCTATAAATATAATAAAAGTGCTCAATGTTGACAGCAGTGTTAGATCGTTATTTTATAGGAATTTTCGGAGAACTCTATATTTTAAACTCATTTTAGTTGTTGTATTCACATTAAAATCGCCCTGCACCCATATTTCATAATTTTTTAATCCTTTATACCGAACGAATATATTTAGAAAATCGTAGCATAATTTAGCGTTCTTTGTGGGCGGGCCATCTAAGCGGTAGTCACTCCTAGCTACACAGTATCACACCTCTCAGCAGGGAAGAAAGATTGAAAAGATGTAAGAGGAAATACTGCCATTTCAGAAACGTGCATTGACTTTTCGGCCTCTCATAGATGCCTATGCTGAAGCTAGTTTTGTTCATTGTCTCAGATACAATAGTTCACAATTTCTTCCAATCTATCAAAAAAATAATTCTAAAGCTTTCGGCAGGGGTTTGTAGCTTGTTATTACAGACATTTTCTTAAAAGATAATTTGTCTACAAGGAGTACAAGTATTTCATAATCTTCGCAGGTGACATTTAACTTTACACATTCTTCAGTATACTGGGAAACATCTTCCGATAAGCATAATCACCCACTCCCATGATCCAGTAATCCGATCACGTCTATATAATCTATAGTTTCTATGATATAACATTGGATTACCCCTCCTACAACGATGTCGATGAGAGACATACAAAAGCAATGCCATTAAAAGCATTAAATACATCATTCCTTTCTATAAGATAGGCTGCGCACAATTTGTCCAATGAATCTTACTCCCCTGCTCTCGATATCAAATAAGGTCATCTTTGTACTGTATTTAATGATCTTAGGTGTATGAGTTAAAAGGTGTAGAGAAGAGCTGTTTTATTGAAAGAAGATGAGTCTCCCATATGTCTTGTATGAGAGAATCCGAAGTCTCCAGTCACCATTCCAATAGATCACCGGGCCGTTAAGCCATTTTTCATTGTTCAGTACAGTACCATGATATTTAGTAGTTACATGATCAGTTGACTATTTGATTTAAGTTTCTTAAGTTCATTGATATACATGTATCTTACTTTAGTTCATTTCTATTTTCCTAAGGTCTCATATTGAGTAACTCCTTTTTTTACAGATCTTTTATAAACAAAATAATAGTAGGATTCTTTTCATGATTAGAAATGATACCCTTTCAAACATTAACTCTGTAGCAACACTGAAAAAGTAGTATCAACAACTGTCCAATTCACATACCAGTTTTCGAACCTACTTTACAGGTTTCTGTTAAGCTAATTTCAGTTTATCTATCTTTTTATTTAAATTTTGTTTATTTTATTTTGTTAACATTGCTTATATCAGTCATCTATCATGATATATATGCAAAAGAGGGTAAAGATATTTAAAAGTTACTTACTATCGGCGAAGAGGCCCGAATCAACCGTCGTCTTCACCCGGAGATGGGTGGTAGATGGTGACTGTGAACAAGATGATATGCGACTTGGGTACGGAATGTGGAATGGAATAGCATTTGGGGAAGATAGTGTGCATCGCGCAACCGTATGACCCACATTAGGGGAAAACCCTTCATGATCCCTAATTGCTTCACATTTTCCCTTGCAAAGAAGTGATGCGCCCTCCTGGTCGGATAGAAATATAAAGTATCCATTATAGGGATCAAAAGTGAGGACAAAATGATGATCCAATGGCATATTTTTTTCATTTTGGTGCTCGATACAGGTATGTGCTCTATATCATAAGTTATATTTGACCGCACTATCATCGTTTAGGAGGTACTAACCGAACTAAACCAAACTATGCCCAACGGAGGATGTATACAGGTAACATGAGTATGTGCCTGCCCGTTTCGACATCGTCCCACTGTGGTCGAGCTCATTTAGAGGACGCACATCCGTTGCTCGCCTCAGTTTCTGAATATCATTTCGGCTTTGTCCCCGAATCCTCCTCATAATTTCTGTTTCTGCTCAATTATTTCAGGTAAGTTCGCAAACTTCATACCAAAGGTGTTTTTTTTAGATAAGTGCAGATATTATAATCGAATATTCGTTGTTCGTTACCTGGATGGACCTCAACTATGGGAATAATTGTTTCATTGCTGTATCGCTACTACTGCAAACCTGCACGGAGAGGTGAGTTGAAGTAAATGCCAGCACTTGGACTGCATAAATTACAAGTTACCTGCATACAAATGTGGTGTTCCGGTATAAGGACCATTCTTATGAATTTTACATTAGGTCTAGATGTGTTGATGTCACAATTAACAGCGGTATGTTTATAATGAAGACTGAGGGTCCAAGGGTCAAACCGACTGATCAAACCCATACTCAATATTGGCCATAGGAACAAATAGAATATACATTTACTAATAACCATAGTTGGCTATTAGAGGGGTTGCAATAATTAGATCATAATGTCGGTTATATCAGGAACGCAAAACAGGTGTTACTTCTAGGTAATGTAAAAGAGACGCTTCTATAAGTGTTTCATCAATACTAGTCATCTTTCCGGGAATGTACGGACTAATAAGATTCCCTCTAAATAAAGATTGAAATCGCTTAAACAGTGTTAGCTGGTCAGGTAAGACCAACAGTCGTATTTTCAGAAAAGTACGGATCTATAAGGATACATAGGGCCTATCAAAGGATTTAGCTAAAGGTCATTTTGGATATCCAAATTATCTGATCCATGTCTATCTGGACTAAAATTTGCAGTGGATTGCAGAATAACACATTCATCTTGAGATGCACAAATAATAGGACACTGAACCGCTTTGTACTAAGCCCCTCCCCCTCCCTTGAAAGTAAAATGTTTCCCTCTTTCTTCAGCATAGCCTACAGGCACAACAACCACATGGTCACATGAAATACTAATGTGTCCCAATGTCAATGTAGCCCTCTGCGTGTTATAACACCGGCCAGTTCCCACCAATATTCAGGTCACTATGATAATAATTGCGGCGTCTAATTTGTAGGAATTCTTATGCTAGTGTTA
The DNA here is from genome assembly GCA_950022655.1 of Alentia gelatinosa. Lineage (NCBI taxonomy): Eukaryota > Metazoa > Annelida > Polychaeta > Phyllodocida > Polynoidae > Alentia > Alentia gelatinosa. The sequence continues at coordinate 65,110,260 of OX465579.1, read as the reverse complement.
AACCAACACCCTGACAGTCCAAACATACCGCCACCATATCTCAACAGCTACTTCCCAGTTTGCCCTATCTCGACGAGGTCGTGAATTGTAGGACGATTGACTGTTGGGGCGTTTCTGGGACAAATTTCTGACTGTCAAAAAATCTGCCATGACAGTCCTGGCAGTGACCGCTGGGGTTCGCCTCAAGTTGATGGGGTTTCCACCACAGACATAAACATGCTCGGTGATCGTAAGTTGCCCGGCGACTTACAGTGGTTCAAGTTTGTTGCAATGTGCATGCCAGGGGGTAATGAAACCCTTCCACTTAAGGCAACTTTCACTTGATGTTCACATCCACCTAAGTACTGGTAGGTCGAGGTACAACCAGCTCAGATTCCTTCCCATCGACTTGCATCTGCGTTTGGTATGTATAAGACGGCATGGCAGGCAGATCTTCATTCCACTTCCAGCAGCTCTAGCATACACTTTGTAGTAAAGATATCTCCACATACTAGAACACAGAAGGCCAACACTGCTAAAGACATGCCTGCTGACATGTCTGCTGACATGCCAGCTGACGCGCCAGCTGACACGCCTGCTGACACTCATACTGAAAAGCCTGTACGCCAGGATGCCGCACCAGATGCACCAGAATCAGTTCCATATACGCCCGAGTATGCTGCTGGTGATCCTCAAGGAGCAGATACTGACCCTTCACCTGATGCGTGTGCCACTCCTGGTTGCTCCGGTCGACATCGCCGCTTTTACCAGACCGTCGCCAGATTCAGGGAGGAACAGAAGGAAGATGTTATCTTGTTCCTTTAACATAATCCAGAACTCTATGCTAAGCGGTCCACTGCATCGACAATATCATGTACACCTGCTACTTCATGTACACCTGCTACTTCATGTATACCTGCTACTTCATGTACACTTGCTACTTGAACCTCTACCACCTACACAACGACATCTACCAGCTGCACAAACACCTCTACAACTTGCACAAGCACCTCTGAGAGTGACAGTTTCGACGATGATTTAGTAGAATTATCTGATTCAGAGGTAGACTGGTTAATGTCCTCAAAAATCTGGATATAGGTGTTGTGTTTTCCCAGGTGGACGTTGTATGGACTGGCAAGCTATGATATTGCTTATATATTTACATCCTTGTTATGTGCACCTGGGGAACTATGATATTGCTGATATGTTGCTGATATATTTCCTTGTTGCCTTGTGAAACAAATCCCTGTTGAAACCGATATGTGATGAGTCTCATTATTGTACATATTATCCAGATGTTTATTGTTAATAAACTTTCATCATTTTTCATCATAGATATTTGCATACCGATTGAACTGTAAAGTACATAAAGATAATTTTCTTGCATTAACTTCAAATTTACCACTTAATTAGAACTTTGAAATTTACCACTAAATTAGAGCCTGGAATAATGCAAGTTTGATATATAACAATGCAAGTAATACCTAGGGGGATAAAGGAAGACAGACATCAAATACTTGAGCAAAGTCTATTTGAAAACAGTAGTGCCTATACAGTCAAAAGGCAGAACCCCAAGATGGCTTCAATAAAAAATCATGAACACAAGAGCACTCTACCAAAAAGGCAGGATTAATGTAGATCAAAGATAGTAACAGCACACAGAAAGGTAGAAATTATAAAGCAGTAATTCACATGTAATTAGTTCAAAATAATAAGTGATTGATTGTCACCGTGATCTGCACAAGTATCGCCTGCCACATAATACATAAAAGTTCATCGAAAATAGCAGAAGCACTGAAATCGTAGTAGCATTATAAGGCCTTTGACTGTTTTAGGAATCGTCCCCAACAGAGGAAGGAGTACCACAAGTCTGTGCTGCCTTCATCGGAGAGGAGATGAGATGACAGTGCAAGGTCTACTATCCAGTCTTCCATAGTATTACAGTCATTTCATGTATTTGCCCGACTGGTGCAACCAAGCTTCTACCCAAGCTTGGCGTCTGCTTAAGTGGCACCTGGCTTTTTGATGTTTCTAACTGCTTCTGCTTCTCAATAATCAGTGTTGCAAGTATGCAGACAAGCACAACATGAACTTGTTCACCATTATGAAAGCCGTTGCTGGTGCTGTATTCTATATATGAAGCGCTGCTTCTTCAACGAGAGAGACTTGCCAAGTACACTTTTATACATTGAGGAAGCTATCGGGAAGCTGCCATGGAGGGACAGGGAGAGGAAAGGACCACGTTCCTCCGTAACTTACCTTAGCCCCTTAAGGGCGAAAAAAAAGGCTTGAGGCATCATCCAGCCTAGAGCAAATGATGCCTTGAGGCATCATTTCTCAAAAATCTACAAAATCGTTTTTAACAAAACACTAATGGGGGAAACATTGATGAAATGTTCACAGAATGTTTGAATTATGATATTATTAGTATTTCTAGTCAAAAGAAATAAAATATTTAGCATTACATATCATATCTCATGATTAAACAATTGATTTGTGGGTTTTAACGACTGTGTGCCCGTCCCTTAGTGGTATAGTGTGCCACCAGCACCCGTCCTCCAGTCAGTAGCTTGGCCACAGGCACCCGTCCTTAAAGGGGTAAGTCACCTGGACCAGTGTATCAAAAGTGATCATAAGTAATCTTAAGTGAACTGGACCTGAATCGTGAACCATGTAAGTGGCCTTAGGTTAAAAGTAAAGTCGTCGGCGACCTGCCTGTTTTCGAATGTAAGTTAACGCACAGCAGAGCCATAGCGGTGTGTCAACCAGACCCAAACAAGACAACGTCGATATACGGCAGTCTTTACTTGACACGGTTGATGGCCTATTTTGGGCAGAGGGGGCAAAAACCATTAAAATGCCATAAAAGTCCCAAGTCGACTTACGATTCGCCAAAAATCAATTGCCGGGATGGTCGGGGTGATGGTGTCAACCTAGCATTAAACTGAACGTTATCCAGGTGCGTAACCCGGCGTTTACACAAGACAAATAAAACATGATGACTGAAGACGGTCTAGCCTATAGTCTTCAGGTGGTGCTCGATTACGTAAATTCGGCTGTAATAGTCATAAACCCAACAATTTCCTCAAGTGTTAACACTTTTTATATTCACCGATTTCTTGCCATTGACAGCTGAAAGTCGTCAGGTGTTGCAAATATAAGTCAAATGTAATCGCTGGGTTGGTTGCTATTACTTTTGTTCTGAAAAAAAACAACTATTTCGAAGTGAGTCATCTATGATTATGTGGGTGTCATGAGATGAAATCTGAGCTGCTGTAAGACTTTTTATTTTGGTAATCGAACAAATACATAGTTTAGTAAAATATATTCATCTTCCTGGGACAATTTCTCGTACCACGTTTCAATCGATAAAAGTATTAGACGAGCTTGTAGAGCGAGTTTAATACTTTTATAGGAAAACATATGGTTACTTCTATTATATACCTCCGGTTTGTAATAAATATTGAAATATTTGCCAAAAACATGACCACGTCAAGCCATCTGGTATGACAGATGTCACTTCGTTACAGAAAATTCTAATGTATCTAATTATTCTATTTTCTTAATATATGTTGTGGTAGTATATTACTATGATCTTCTGTGCATTTTTAGGGGATAATCCATTTATTTCTGTGTTATTTACCATTCCACGCATTGCGTATTCAGAGTGTGTGTGTATTTGTTTCCATAACAGCACACTGTGCACGGCATAAGGTATTTTGTAATTATTGGGATGGTGGGTGAGTTGTGTGAGTCACGTGACAGTCTATAGACTGGTACGCATCAAATATCCCATTCTTTACATTCTTTGCTTGCATTTGTGCATTTATAAGCTCATGATATTAACTTTCTCGAAAACATGTGTATGTTCTTTATGGTGTAAGGACACGTGTTTGTCTCTTCCCTGTTTTTTTCTGCCTTGTGTTTTATATGCGCAGATATATTGAGAAAATATATGTTAATGTAATCACTGAGAAACTCGCAAGGCAAGTATGGAAGGAACGTGGTAAACGTAATGGAAAATATATGTTGAGGGGTGGCTATATACTTGAAAATAAAATAAGGGTAGAAATTCGGGAAGGACTAAGGGATTTAGGAGGGAGGTATATCTATTCTATTCTACAGGTAAGGATATTTGAATAAATACTAATGATAGGGTTCTGAAGATTTAGTATCCTTTTACTAGATGATAAGCAATATCTTTCATCTTATTTACATATGACATATTTCATGAGATCCGTGAAAGTTCAGCAATAATGTATGCAGATGATCTCGTGCTGGTCTGCAATGATAACGACCCAACTGTTGCCACAGCAAAGATGCATCGCGACCTAGAGAGGATAAGCTGATGATAAACATACAGAAAAGTAGCTGTATGTGGGTAGGTAGGAGACTGGATAATATAGAGTTACCAAGGTGTAAAATCAACAATTCGAATCTACATAGGGTATATAAATTCAATTATCTGGATATCTTAATTGATAGTAATATCACTTATAAGTATCAGGTTCAAAAGGTAGTGATGGAATCAAGATTTAAAATGCAGAAAATGAGACTGCTAAAATACCTACTGCCAGAGGATATCCGAAAATTAATCTTAAAGCAAACGATCTTACCTATCCTATGTCGACTTTATACTGGTTGCTCTATGAGAGATCAGTCCTCTTTGGATGTAGCTTTTAACCACTGTATTTGATCAGCCCTAAGAGTATATCAAATACGCGAAAATTCTGTCGCTGATTTATACAAACATTGTAATATAAGACCACTGATAATGAATAATATGATGTAGGTGAAAATGTCAAACACAAAATAGTCTTAACAACGAATCATTTAGACCAATGGGTTGGAAAAAAAGTTATATGTTATATGCTAAAGGTAAGTGGGTACAAGTAAATTAATTACTAGGCCCTTAAGGTTGGATGGAAATGGAACTAGAGACCAGAAGGAAATACTTCATCTATACCATTTCTTCTACAAAGCATTGTAGTCTAACATACAAACAGAGAGTATTTTAGAAAATATAGACCTTTAGGTCGCTCCGGATAAATTTCTAAAGATCTAATCTAGAGATAACAACCCATTAGAAGCTAATCTGACTAAAAAGGAATTATTGATGGTGGCTGATAAGTTGAAGGCAAAGAAATGCTCAGGGTCGGACAGCCTTACTAAATAATGAATTTTAGTGTTTTGGGTGGATTTTAGTATTGATTTATTTTAGGAACCCTTAATATATTAGATATCATCTGAAAGCGAGGTAGCGAGGTAGAACAGGGATCCTCTCAAATGTATTTTTTTCTATTCGAGGAAAGCTAAGATGGGGTTGTTTTAATTTGATACCAAAAGGAAAAGAGGAGAAAAGGAAATTTAAAAAAAAAATGGACCACGAAATAATCGAAAGGTCGAGTGTTAAGAGTGCAAAAACATCAACCAAAATCATTATTGACTATTAAACTGGATTCCCTCATTCAGGATTAGTTTGAACATATATCATAGCGGCTTGATGTACTCAATTATATCAACCAAACCAATTTGGGGAGTCATACTTGGATTCTCACCTTAATAACATTAACAAACGTGATTTATTTAGTTTGGTGGCTTTAAAGACATTCTGGACCAAAAATAAGTTATAGAAATCCTCTCTGGTGCATCTGGGTATGTTAGGGTTTAACTCCAAGGATCAAGGATAAGTTTTAACCTTGATACTGTCAATACAGTATTAGCCCAATAAAGGGATAGTTGCCTCAATTGCAGCGCAATTGTTTTTCATGGCAATGCCATGCAGTCAATGTATGATACAGTACAGTAATTTTGTATAGTTTCTAGCAGTTATACTCCAAGCAAATAGATAATGTCTTTTAGATACAATGATTGTGTGTGCCATAAACAGACAGTAAAGAAGAATGTCATATCATGTTTATTAGGTTATACAAAACTTAGACATACAGTATGCTCGACTGGAAAATTGTCACAAAATTAGATGTCCATTACCTGGACATCAACAATCGGAGTGCCAGCCAGCTTATCAAGTATTTTCCTTTTGGTCAAAGATTTAAACATTTAATTATTTTCAGTGTTCCTCACCATTCCTGATTTCTGGTTCCATAGTTTACTACCTTGGTAATGCAAGGAACGCATGTATGCTGTACGTAATTTGGCTTGTTATACCGCAGTACAGGGGCATTATATAATCTTGTAGGATGAGGATTCAAGTTAAAATATTCGTTTTTGCCACATCTCTCGTACACATAATTTGAAACATGGGCCTCTCCTCTATCAGCCAATAGTGGAATATTAGATAATTTATGAAGGTTTATAACAGGTTAATAAAGAAAGTTTCAGTGCTTTGTTTTGTATCTTCTGTAATCTATCAAGATATTTCTTGAATCCAGTATTGTACAGTATATCCATATAATCAATATATGGTAGGTCTAATATCGAAGATTTGTAGCTGCAGTATTTGGTAAAAAGGGTCGCATCTTGGTTATTTGGTATATTTTGTAACAAACATTCTTAATTATATCATTGAACTGATATCGATAATCCAAAGCAGTGTCCAAAATGACTCCCAAATTTTGCATGATATTACTTGCAATATTGGTTCATAACTTATTTTCAATGTGTGATTTGGTTGATTTCGCTTGTTACGTGATGGGAAAAGACCTGTATTTGGTTTTCTTAATATTCATTGATAGTTTGTTTTGCAAGCGCCATGTAGAAATGAGATCCAGATCTGACTGTAGCATATCAAAAAGCGTTGGGTTAACTCGTCCTTGTATATATACGACCGTGTCATCTGCTTTCGAATATGTAATAACCTTCGTTAAATCATTAATATATAAGAGAAATAAAAGGGGTCTAACACAGACCTCTGCGGGGCACCATGGGTTACAGTAAGTTCATCCGAATGTTGATTATTACTTTTACCTTTTAAGTTCTGCCTTATAAGTAATTCTTAAACCATAATGAATTATTACCTACAATTCCACATTTCATCAGTTTTGTAATAAACTACTGTAATCCATGGTGTCGACCACCTTAATGAAATCAACATACACAGCAACAGGGGTTTTAGCAACATTTCTAACAATCAAAACATCATCAGCCAACCTTGATATGGCGTCCATAGTGGAATAACCTTTGCGGAGACGATATTGAAATTTATTCAGAATAACATTTTGGTGACGCAGCTCTATAAGAAACCCACTCTACAAGCGTCCTCTCCTACCTCAAGATGAATCATCTCCCAAGGACAGCTGATGACAAACTCGTAAACTGCTGCAGTCGCACCCGCCTGTCTCATGTGAATGTGGAGCTCAACAACATCTCATTCCGTGCCGATGATATGAACCCCATTGGCCTTGGTGGTCGTGCTTCATGTACATGCCCCTCTCTTCACACTGGGGCATGCAATGCTGGTACACGCCTCCCACGCCAGTGCTTTCTCATTTCTCGCCCAGGGGCTTGTGCGGTCCATAACTATCAGAAATGTCCATAACTATCAAAAATGACTACGTTTGAGACTTATGGACATTCGTCATGTCCATAACTATCAAAATGTCCATAACTGTCATAAAATGTCCATAACTATCAAAATGTGGTTAAAAAATGTGTTACCGCATTTGCGTTACATAGCGTTACTTCCCGTTACCATTCTAATTGCGTTACGCTACCTAAGAATGCGTTATATTTATGACCACATTACATCCTAATCCCGTTATCGCGTTATCATTACCACGTTACCGTTCCTGCATTACCAATCTAACCTCGTTACAGTATTACACTTCTAACCGTATTAGCATCCTAACCCTGTTACTGCATCACAGTTACCGCATTACCATAATAACCCTGTTACTCGTTACCATACTAACCCCGTTATGCGTTACCGTTCTAACCGCGGTACATACTAACCGCGTTACGCGTTACCGTTCTAACCGCGTTACATTCTAACCGCATTATGCGTTACCGTTCTAACCGCGTTACATACTAACCCCGTTACGCGTTACCGTGCTAATCGTAGAAATGTGGTCAACTGCTCCGATATCAGGTGATCTTCAGACGCAATCTTTTATTTTCTATCAGGAGGTGAATCGTAGACCATATCGGTGCCATATCGTAGTAGGTGGACGCCAGGCCTTACCATGTTACCATGGTAAAGCCCATTACCGTGTTATCTTTCTATCTGCATTACATCTTAATCTTGTTACCATTACTACATTACCACATTACCATTCTAACTCGTTAAGGTCATTACCGTTCTAACTGTGTTACCATTCTATCCCCAGTATCGCATAACGATTTGAACCCGTTTACCATGTTACCGTTACCACATTTACATTCTAACCTCGTTACTGTTACCATTCTAACCTCGTTACCATTACCATGTTACCGTTCTAACCTCATTACTGCATTCTACCATTCTGACCATGCTACCGTGCATTAGTATCCTAACCCTGTTTCTGTGTTATCCCCTTCTAACCCGTTTACCGTGTTACAGAAACCACATTCTGACCTCGTTACCCTTACCATGTTACCATTCTAATCTCGATACCGTTACCGTTACCGTGTTACCATTTTATCCTCATTTCTGCATTAACTGTGCTAAAATCCTAACGGTTTCATTGCGTTACCATTACCATTATCACATTACCACTATAGCCTTGTTGCTGCGCTACCATTCTAACCCCGTTACCGCCTTACCATTCTGATACTGTTATTGCGTTACCATTCTAACCATTTTACTGCATTACAATGTTAAGTGCGTTACTGTTTTATCCTCCTAACCCTATTACTACGTTACCATTACCACCTTACCTTTCTTACCGTCTTACCGTTCCTGCACAATCATCCTTACCTAGTCAACGCATGACCATTACCATCTTACCCTTGCCGTGTTACTATTCTAACTGCATTACCTTCCTAACCTTGTTACTGCATTCAAATGTTACCATTACCATGTTACCATTCTACCCATTCTACCTCACCAGTCTTTACTCACCAGTCTTCACTCACCAGTCCGCACTCACCAGTCCACACTCACCAGTCTTCACTCACCAGTCCGCACTCACCAGTCCTCACTCATCAGTCCTCATTCAACAGTCCTCAGTCAACAGTCCTCAGTCAACAGTCCTCACTCGCCAGTCCGCACTGAACAGTCCTCACTCACCAGTCCTCATTCACCAGTCCTCATTCAACAGTAATCTCCAGTCCTCACTCACTAGTCCTCACTCACCTGTCCTCACTCACCAGTCCTCACTCACCAGCCTTCACTCATCAGTCCTCACTCATGAGTAATCACTCACCAGTCTTCACTCACCAGTCCGCACTCACCAGTCCACACTCACCAGTCTGCACTCACCAGTCCGCACTCACCAGTCCTCACTCATCAGTCCGCATTCAACAGTCCTCAGTCAACAGTCCTCAGTCAACAGTCCTCACTTGCCAGTCCACACTGAACAGTCCTTAGTCACCAGTCCTCACTCACCAGTCCTCATTCAACAGTAATCTCCAGTCCTCACTCACTAGTCCTCACTCCCCAGTCCTCACTCACCAGTCCTCACTCACCAGCCTTCACTCATCAGTCCATACTCATCAGTAATCACTCACCAGTCTGCACTCACCAGTCCGCACTCATCAGTCCTCATTCAACAGTCCTCAGTCAACAGTCCTCATTCACCAGTCCGCACTCAACAGTCCTCACTCACCAGTCCTCACTCACTAGTCTGCACTCAACAGTCCTCACTCAACAGTCCTCACTCAACAGTCCTCAATCAACAGTCCTCACTGAACGGTACTCACCAGTTCTCACTGAACGGTACTCACCAGTTCTCACTCACCAGCACTCACAATGCCCATCTACCGATTTTGGAACATTTATGTACGTTTGTCGGCGACAAACGGGCGGTAATTTGTCGCAGGCAACCCATCCTAACGGAGTCGGTAGATGTAGCATAGCTAGGCAAGGCTTCCCACCGATTAGTGAACCACCGCCTTCAGACGTCCTTTTGTCGCCGACAAGTTGTGGTTTAAAGTTCCAAAATCGGTGGGGATCAGTTTATCAACATGTTGATAAATGTTGTCGGCGACAACGGAACGTGGGGAAAGGAGGGTTGATTGTTTGGCCGACAAGGGCCGACGATGGGCCTTCAATAATCGCTTGGTGAGGCTTGTAGGGGGTGCCACACTTGATTTCTTTGGTTTTTGCACTCCCGCACCGATTAGTGGACCATACACCGACTTTATCAGTGTGTTATATCTTTTCTTCACAATAAAAAGTAATATATCTATTGAGATTACAGTTTATTCTCTACATTATAGTATGTAACCGGACTGCCCCTTAACCATACTGCCCCTCACTAAAATTGTTCCCGAATCATATTGTCCCTCCACCATACCTCCCCTCCACCATACTGCCCCTCCACCATACTGTCCCTCCACCATACTGCCCATCTACTATACTGTCCCTCTACCACACTGTCCTTCTACCATACTGCCCCTCTACTATAATGCCCCTCTACCATACTGTCCCTCTACCATAGTAAACCATACTGTCTCTCTACAATACTGCCCTTCCACCATACTGCCCCTCTACCATACGGGCAGTATGGGTACGGGGTAGTATGGTGAGGGGACAGTATGGTAAAGGGACAATGGGATTGAGGGCAAGTATTGTAAAGGGGCAGCATGGCAGAGGGACAGCATTCTAGAGGGGCAGTATGATGGAGGGGCAGTATGGTGGAGGGGCAGTATGGTATAGGGGCAGTATGGTAGAGGGGCAGTATGGTGAAGGGGCAGTATGGTGGAGGAGCAGTAGGCTAAAGGGCAGTATGGTAGAGGGACAGTATAGTAGAGGGGCAGTATGGTGGAAGGGCAGTAGGGTAGAGGGACAGTATAGTCAAGGGTCAGTATGGTGAAGGGGCAATATGGTGAAGGGGCAGTATGGTGAAGGGGCAGTATGGTGAAGGGGCAGTATGGTGGAGGAGCAGTAGGCTAAAGGGCAGTATGGTAGAGGGACAGTATAGTAGAGGGGCAGTATGGTGGAAGGGCAGTATGGTTAAAGGACAGTATGGTAGAGGGGCAGTATGGTGGAAGGGCAGTAGGGTAGAGGGACAGTATAGTCAAGGGGCAGTATGGTAGAGGGGCAGTATGGTAGAGGGGCAGTATGGTGAAGGAGCGTCATGGTAATGGTCAGTCAGTAACGGGGTAAGAATGGCAATGCAGTGACGAAGTTGGAATGGTAATGGGATAATGGTATTAGCATGGTGACAGTAACGTGGTAACCACGTTAGCATCCTAACCCTTGGCCAAGCACCTATCAATTAGAGGTATAATACTATAATGAGGTTATATTGGTAACGCAGTAACGGTAACACGATAATGGGGTTAGGATGTAATGCGGTCATATAAATACCGCAGGTAGCATAACGCAATTAGAATGTAATGCGATTTGATCGTGGTATGCAGTAAAGTGGTAACTCGGTTAGAATGGTAACACAGTTAGAAATGGTAATGCGGTTAGAATGGTATTGGGTTACAGGATTGGGGTAACTCGGTTAGAACCGTAACACTGTAACAGAGTTAGAATGGTAATGCGGTTAGAAATGGTAACCAGGTAACAGGGTTAAAACAGTAACATGGTAAGGATGTAAGGCTTAGGATGTAATGCGGTTAGAATGGTAACGGAGTAAAGGGGTTAGAACGTTGATGCTGTAACCAGGTTAGAATGGTAATGCAGTAAATGTGCTAGAATGGTAACGGTAACACGGTAACGGGATGCTCTAATGAGGTGAGAACGGTTACATGTTTAGAGTTGTAATTAGGATTAAGATGTTACTGGTTAGAACAGTAACGCAGTAAAAGGGTTAGAATGGTAACACAGTTAGAAATGGTAATGCAGTAACAGGGTTAGAATGGTAACTTGAACGGGGTAATGAAGTTAAAGGATTCGGAGGTAATGTGGTTAGAACAGTAATGTTACAGGATTAAGATGCAATGCGGTTAGAACAGTAACGCGGTAACGCAGTTAGAAATGGTAATGCAGTAACAGGGTTAGAATGGTTACTCTAGCGGGGTAATGAGGTTAAAGGATTAGGAGGTAATGCGTTTAGAAGAGTAATGCAGTAACAGGTTAGAACAGTTACCTGGTCTACAGGATTAAGATGTAACGCAGTTAGAGAGGTAACGCGGTAGCGGGATTAGAATGGTAATGCAGTAACAGGGTTAGAACAGTAACTCTAACGAGGTAAAGAGGTTACAAGATTAGGAGGTAATGCAGTTAGAGAGGTGATGCTGTAACAGGGTTAGAATTGTCACTCTAACTGGCTAATGAGGTTACAGGATAAAGATGTAACGCAGTTACAGGGTTAGAAAAAAACGTGGTTTACAGGATTATAACATAACACGGTTAGAACTGTAACGCAGTAATGGGGTTAGAATGGTAATGCAGTTAGAAATGGTAACGCAGTAACGGGGTTAGAATGGTAACTCTAACGGGGTAATGAGGTTAAAGGATTAGGAGGTAACGTGGTTAGAACAGTACCGCGGTTACGGGGTTAGAATAAAAACCTGGTTTACAGGATTAAGATGTAACGCGGTTAGAACAGTAACGCGGTAACGGGGTTAGAATGGTAACACAGTTAGAAACAGTAATGCAGTAACGGGGTTAGAATGGTAACTCTAACGGGGTAATGAAGTCACAGGATTGGGGGGTAACGTGGTTAGAACAGTAACGCATTAACAGGGTTAGAATAAAAACCTGGTTTACAGGATTAAGATGTAATGCGGTTAGAACAGTAATGCGGTAACGGGGTTAGAATGGTAACGCAGTAACAGGGTTAGATCAGTAACTCTAACATGGTAGTGAGGTTACAAGATAAGGATGTAACGCAGTTAGAGCGTCAACACGGTAACAGGGTTAGAAGGTAATGCGGTATGGTAGCGCTGTAACTGGGTTAGAATGGTAACGGTATGCTGTTATGGGGTTAGAATGGTAACCCAGTTAGAACAGTAACGTTTTCTTAAGTAGCGTAATGCGGTTTGAGTAACTCAATGTAACGCGAATGGGTTACGCGTTTGTTTAAGCAGGTTTTGATAGTTATGGACATTTTTTGATACTTATGGACATTTTGATAGTTATGGACATGACGAATGTCCATAAGTCTCAAACCAAGTCATTTTTGATAGTTATGGACATTTTTGATAGTTATGGACCGCACAAGGTGTGATGTATGTATTAAGAATATCACAGGGTGCTTCCTAACAGGTCCTCGCTCCAGATAGAGGTCAAGGCCTAACCGTTTGGACTGCCACCCCTGCGTTTGAACCATCCCCTGTCTTCGTTTGGACTGACCCCCCGAAAGGGTATATAAGGAGGCAGATTTGCACTGACAGCTTCACTTGGAACCCAGACACCATGGCGTCAACATATCTATGCTGCTCAGCTTTACCACCACTGCAGTGTCAGGCTTGAAACACCATAGGACTCTATGCTACAGAGGTCTTTACTGAGGATTGGGCTTCTCCATGATCTTCTACCACCCCAGCACTGGAGGAAAAGACACTGATGACTGCTACCACTACTTGGATCATCTATATCCACAAGTCGAGGAGACACTGAACAATAACTAAAAGCGATAGACTGTGAGTACTGCTTTGACCAAGAGGACTTATATTATATGGTGCGGACTGGTGAGTGTGGACTGGTGAGTGTGGACTGGTGAGTGAAGACTGGTGAGTGATTACTCATGAGTGAGGACTGATGAGTGAAGGCTGGTGAGTGAGGACTGGTGAGTGAGGACTGGTGAGTGAGGACTAGTGAGTGAGGACTGGAGATTACTGTTGAATGAGGACTGGTGAGTGAGGACTGTTCAGTGCGGACTGGCGAGTGAGGACTGTTGACTGAGGACTGTTGACTGAGGACTGTTGAATGAGGACTGATGAGTGAGGACTGGTGAGTGCGGACTGGTGAGTGAAGACTGGTGAGTGTGGACTGGTGAGTGCAGACTGATGAGTGAGGACTGGTGAGTGCCGACTGGTGAGTGAAGACTGGTGAGTGAAGACTGGTGAGGTAGAATGGGTAGAATGGTAACATGGTAATGGTAACATTGGAATGCAGTAACAAGGTTAGGAAGGTAATGCAGTTAGAATAGTAACACGGCAAGGGTAAGATGGTAACGGTAATGCGTTGACTAGGTAAGGATGATTGTGCAGGAACGGTAAGACGGTAAGAAAGGTAAGGTGGTAATGGTAATGTAGTAATAGGATTAGGATGATAAAACAGTAACGCAGTAACATTTTAATGCAGTAAAATGGTTAGAATGGTAACGCAATAACAGTATCAGAATGGTAAGGCGGTAACGGGGTTAGAATGGTAACGCGGTTCATGGACGCCTTGAGCCCGGGGCGAGTCGAGCCCTAGACGCCTTGAGCCTTTCTGTGGACGCCTTGAGCCTACCCTGTGGACGCCTTGAGCCTACCCCGTTTTGGTTTCCTTGAGCATCTAGATGTAAAAGACTTTGAAAAGTGTACTTATACTGGTTTATAGTCATATATACTCAACCCTTACCCAACCCTTTTCTAACTCTAACCCGCTAATTGGAACTAAAATGGAGTAGGCTCAAGGCGTCCACGGGGTAGGCTCAAGGCGTCCACGTTTTCGCGCTGACAGGAGGCTCAAACGGTAAAAGGCTCAAGGCGTCCAATTCCCGGTAACGCAGCAACAAGGCTATAGTGGTAATGTGATAATGGTAATGGCAACGCAATGAAAGCGTTATGATGTTTGCACAGTTAATGCAGAAATGAGGTTAAAATGGTAACACGGTAACGGTAACGGTATCGAGATTAGAATGGTAACATGGTAACGGTAACGAGGTCAGAATGTGGTTTCTGTAACACGGTAACCGGGTTAGAAGGGGATAACACAGAAACAGGGTTAGGATACTAATGCACGGTAGCATGGTTAGAATGGTAGAAGGCAGTAATGAGGTTAGAACGGTAACATGGTAATGGTAACGAGGTTAGAATGGTAGCAGTAACGAGGTTAGAATGTAAATGTGGTAACGGTAACATGGTAAACGGGTTCAAATCGTTATGCGATACTGGGGATAGAATGGTAACACAGTTAAAACGGTAATGACCTTAACGAGTTAGAATGGTAATGTGGTGATGTAGTAATGGTAACAAGATTAAGATGTAATGCAGATAGAAAGATAACACGGTAATGGGCTTTACCATGGTAACATGGTAAGGCCGTTGAATTTGTGGTGGTCGCCGCCTGTCTAGCGGGTTGGATGACCCCAAACCGGAACGCTAGTTCCAGGCAGGATCCCACCCTACGCGCTCTACGTAGGTTGGTTCGGTTTTCGGTGAGTTTACACGGACCTAGTCACACATAACACAACACACGTCTCTTAATAAACAGGAATGTTTATTAACAACTACTTCCCGGAAAGATCTAGAAGATCTTTCCCACAAGTACAGTACCCCAGCACAATGTGCCAGGTAACGCTGGAGAGGCTAATCTAAAAGACTCGCCTAACCACCAGGAAGGTTCCGAGAACCCGCCTGCAAAGTGAGGGCCCAAGGGTCTGTTCCGTAGAAGAGACGCGCGAGGACAGCCTGTCGACCTACTGTGAACGCTGAGTATATATACGCAGCGTTACGTAATCCCAGTCCCCGCCGCGCCACTCTCGTGTGCGGCTTTGCCCGGAATCACTACACAGTAAGGATCGGCACGTCGTGCCACCTTCCATAGAACACACAAACACTGCTGGATTCCTGCCCCACTACAAATTGAAAAAAGATTTGACATAGTAAAAACGGCATATTGACCTTTGATTTGGTATTACAAAATATCATCAGCTACCAAGTAAATTACTTAAATCACATGAAACATCATGTGACATTGCTATTTTCCAAAAAAGGTGCCTGCTGAATCAGGATCGTTTATGCAGGCAATACCTGCCATGTAATGGTGATCAGGGTAACTGGGTGCTGCAGGGAAAGGGTTAAGAGAAAAGCCCTACGTACGTTAATAGGTACAAAAAACCCGTTGCACAAATTGGACAGGGGCAGTATGGTGGAGGGGCAGTATGGTGGAGGGGCAGTGTAGTAGAGGGGCAGTATTGGAGAGGGGCAGTATGGTGGAGGGACAGTATGGTGGAGGGGCAGTATGGTGGAGGGGCAGTGCAGTAGAGGGGCAGTATGGGAGAGGGGCAGTATGGTGGAGGGGCAGTGTAGTAGAGGGGCAGTGTAGTAGAGGGGCAGTATGGTGGAGGGGCAGTGTGGGAAAGGGGCAGTATGGCACCGATATGGTCTACGATTCACCTCCTGAAAGAAAATCAAAAATCACATCGGAAGGTCACCTGATATCGGAGCAGTTGACCACGTTTCTACCATTAGCACGGTAACGTGTAACGCGGTTAGAATGTAACGCGGTTAGATCGGTAACGCGTAACGCGGTTAGTATGTAACGTGGTTAGAACGGTAGCGCGTAACGCGGTTAGTATGGTAACGCGGTTAGAACGGTAACGCATAACGGGGTTAGTATGGTAACGCGTAACAGGGTTAGTATGGTAGCGGTAACTGTGATGCAGTAAGAGGGTTAGGATGCTAACACAATTAGAGGTGTAATACTGTAACGAGGTTCGATTGGTAACGGTAACGTGGTAACGATAACGCGATAAAGGGGTTAGGATGTAATGTGGTCATAAATATAACGCATTCTTAGGTAGCGTAACGCAATTAGAATGTAACACGATTTGATCGGTAATGTTTTCTTAGGTAGCGTAACGCGGTTGCATGGTAACGGGAAGTAACGCTATGTAACGCAAATGCGGTAACACATTTTTTAACCAGGTTTTGATAGTTATGGACATTTTATGACAGTTATGGACATTTTATGACAGTTATGGACATTACGAATGTCCATAAGTCTCAAACGTAGTCATTTTTGATAGTTATGGACATTTTTGATAGTTATATACCGCACAAGGCATTCGGTTCCGTTCTGCACAGCCTCCTCTTAGTTGAATTGGAAAGATTAGCTTATGTACCAAGGGATATCGTAGAGTGGTTAGTGGATTTTCTTGCTAACCGAGCGCAGAGAACTCTTGTGAGCGGGAAATTGTCCGAGGAGCTAGCAGTAAGCTCAGGGGTTCCCCAGGGGTCAGTACTTGATCCTGTATTGTATTTATGGGTTTAGAAGGTGTTAAGTTTGTGCAGTATACGCTGATGGCCTTGTTGTAATGCTATCAATCCTGTAAAGGCTCGGCAAAGGCTGGAATATGCAGCGGAATTCGTATAGTTGGTGTGAGACAAATAAAACTAAAACTTGCTGGTTTGCAGCCAATACGCTAGCAAAACATCTACTTGATTTAGACATTCTGTGCGGAGGGGTTCGATTGCACTTGAACAACCAATACCGATATTTAGGTGTAACACTGGACGCAAATTTGGATATAGGCTCAATAAATTCAGAAGATCATTCTCTCGGGAAGTAGCTCGCTTGATCTATATTGTGCCTGCATCTGACCCGTTTTTGAATATGGGGGCTTTGCCGTAGGAGGGGCATGGGAAAACAACCTTGCAAAAATGCAGAGAGCACAAAATCGGGCACTAAAGGTGGTGCAGGGCTACCACAAGAGGGGTCAAATTATAAGAGATCTGCATGAGGGGCTTAATGATGAGACGCTGGCAAGACAAAGAAATGACAAAATAACTCAAAATAGCTTATCACACACTATGGATCTGCTAGATCACCGAGTACAATCAACTAGAGCAGCCCAAGAGACAAGGTTCATTATGCATTATCATAAGACGTCAAGGTATACGAAGTCGCTGATGTAAAGGGGGATTAAGATTTGGGATGAATTGAGCGCAGATATTCAGGGGGTTAGTTCTCTCGTTGCCTTCAAGAAGGCGCTCAAGCACTAGTCCTGAAATTTGTAGATACCATTGCTTGTTGAAAATAAACATATATGGACCATAAAGTGGTCCCCATATCGACCGACGGTCCATCTGATGGTCCAAACGATGATCCATACGAGGACTGATTAACGGACGCACAATGGGATTGCAGGGGTGAATGATGAAAATATTAAAAGGTATTGATTTTAGTGAGCAAATTCGAGAGAACTAGAAATGATACATCACAGCACTAATTGTATAATTGTATTTAGTGTACATGTTCCCATGGTAATATCCTGTATGCTCACTAACCAGGAGGAACTCGTCGTGTAGTACATCAAATATCGCCCTGCAGGTTTCTTGTATTATCGGCAATACCAAACTCCTGCCCACCAAGTAACACTGAATCTGATTGAATCACCTGGGAATAGAAGTAACCCATTCAACTGGCAACATCTAAAGATTTTCCTCAGGGGCTCCCCTAACCATGTACCAAAACTAATGTTTGTTTCATTAAATGCACGATACTGCTGAAATTTGAGCTATATATATCTGCCCCACTACAGGTGAAAGGGTCAACATGAGCCCAATAGGTCCTGTCAGGCTCCAGCCCCCCTCCAGCCTAAGATCGTGAGTAAATTTGTCTCAATGGAACACAGCCTTTAACCTAACAATGACCATGTTTGAATCCCTCAATAAAATCTCACGTTTATCATTGCTCCCAAACTTCATCAAAAGTTGTGGCATTTCATTAATAGTGTAGTTGGATAATTGGGGGATAGGCTAATTTGGGGAAAGGTTCCCGCAGATGTTTTAACATATTGGAACTCCAAACTTACTCTTGGCTGGTTGTCTTGTCTGTTCCTCCATCATGCAGTTTACACTACAACACTGAGATTATTATATTCAAGTTTCAGGGAAATGACATGAGTTTTAATTTTCAAAGCAAATTGTCCGATTTGCCTTTCACCCTGTAAGGGCGGATGATGCTTTAAGGCATCAATTGGCAGGGGGCAGATGATACCTTTTTTCTTTTTTTTTTCAATTTTTATTAGGTAATATTCTGTGTTTACAATCACCGAATTCGGCTATAGAGCCCTTCTTCCACTCGGGCCCTTGCCCCGTCTCCTCGTTCTAATGGCGGGTGTTAAACCGAATGGGCAGTGGGTACCATTTTTGTGTAAGTCTTTGGTATGACCCAATCGGGGTTTGAACCCACGACCTCCCATACCCGAGGCGAACACCCCTACCACTTGGCCACCGAGCTTGGAAAAGACCTTAAGACAACAACCGGCGAGGGATTTGATATTTGCACAGAATGTAGGTGTAACATCATATTTTCGAATTCTAAATAATAAATAGGAATATTAAGGATGACATATCACATCACGTGATAAACCTTCGAATTCTGAGTTCAGAGGACAATGCCCCTGTCCCTTAGAAGTGTACATAGTCACAAGTAGCTGTCCCCATGCGGCCGTCCTTAAAGGGTTAAGTGCTAAAACCCTCTATAAATTACAATGAAACATTACAACATTATCTCCACCTCATCAGCCTATATGCACTTATTGTTCTATATTTCATCAATGAATAGTGGATTGATGTGATAACACAAAACAACCACCTTTTTGATTTTGGTTAGTCTTTTATTCATCGTAAATGTACATTTTTTCTTTTTTTTAAAAGAATTTCTTTATTGACCTTAGATGTTTACAGATTATACAGCTTAGATTTGAGAGTATATGTGGTCGAATAAAGGGGCGTGAGTGTCAGCCATATACAATTTGGCTGGTTTTCTTCACCCTGCCCATGGGTATAATATGTCCTTTACATGTTATTGATTTTATGATTGAGCTAATCCACAGGTAAACTGTAACATAATATATATAAACATATAATTTCAAACAGGAACTCGATTTCTTGATCCCTCATTAACGTTACTGTATAGTAGGGGAGATAGAGTAAATTACAACAGATTAGATATGTCAATGTTTCTCAAGGTCATGTTAATCATTTGAAAAGGCTCTGGTGCTAAGGTCCAGCAAGTTATACAAATTCGTATAGGCTATCTTATAAACATGTAAACAAAAGGATAAGACGGTAGAAGTTAGAAACCCTTGGAGAAATCGTGATAATATGGTATTGGAAAATTTATACAACTTGTGGGTTAGAATCCTTCATATTCAGTTTAGTGATTGATTTAAAATGGCTGAAAGAGTCTGTATTTCGTAATATCGCTGATAAATTGTTCCATCTAATTGCTCCATCATACATTATCGAATTTGCATAGGCCTGACAGTTTGGCTTCATCACTTTTATGGTTTTATGAGATGACCAACGTTTCTTCAAAGGATTTGCCTTCTAATAGATAGCATCTATCTTCTTTTTATATGAGTGATACATGCATGTCAGTCATTTTTATGATTTACTATTCCAGCATATATATACACAATATGGTAATGTTGTATTTATGACTAATTTTTCAATTTATCATTAGAAACCTTGTAAATGAAGCTCGACATAAGCGCCGTGTATTGACTAAATAGAATATTTCCTAAATTGCCCGTGAGGAAAAAGCCGTATTTACTGAGTAGAATATGGATTTCCGCATTCTACTCAGTAGCGATCTGCAGACTCTTATGTTTAGTATGGAGACTCTGTATCCGCTGGCTAAGAATTGTAGAACATTTCTATTACATAGTAATACTTTGTGAAGACACCCAGAATCCGTTATACACTGTCTCAATAATTATAGGTATATTATGATTGCCTGGCACAATCTTGTGGCTATCATAATGTTATATATATGCTCATTTAAGGTATCCCACAACCAAGTATCAAATCTGTAGGATTACTAGTAATTGCGGAGATACTTATGGCCACTGTAATCAAATAGCTTCGGCACTTATAGTAATTTATCTAACAGCGATATAATCTAACAATTTTATTCAGTTGGTCATAAGAGTTCGATACACACGCTTTACAGACCCCCTCAAACAACTCAACCGCCATCCATAATGGCAATTGATCATTGCTACCTGTGGGATATGTTCTGCCCTGCATGATTATATACTTGTCGATGGATGTACACTGATGTTCCTCTGTAGGCCTACACATATCGCAGACCGAATTGAAGTGGAGACAAAGATGATACTAGGATTGAAGAACGTTTCCTAATATCTTAATTAGATCAAATATGTTTGGACTTCGCTATTTATTGTTCTATGGAAGACTATGGCATAGGGCCATCCATAAATGACATTATGCAGCAGGAGGAGAGGACAAATCATGACAAGGGGGGAAGGGGCGGCAGGGAGGGGGTGGGGTAATAAATGGTCAAAATTAGCATGATGTCATTTTTCGGCAGTCCCATAGCATGCAGGGCCACCTGTAGATCACAAACAGGTTATTAGGCGAATGTATCATCTATGAACAAGATAGTAGTCGTTAGATTAGTAAAGATTGGGGAAAGAGTTTCAATGCTGTACTGTAGCTGTACAGGAAACTCCTTTTCAAATCATTAATAGCGATTCTATCTTTCGGCTCTCATGTTTTCACTCGTGCAGGATTTACACTCTAGAGGCTCAGCGTTTGTAAAAGAGTTCATAAGAAGCAAGACTAAGTAAGATGTAATACAATCAGGCTACAATGTCACCTTGTATCTGTGCGGCATCACATACAAAATACATAATCACAGACGGTCCTACACAAAAATGGCAAATAGTACTACAAGTGACCTATTGGGAGAATAGTACAATCAAGGTTTGACTAGTGAAATATTTAGACACATTTTTAGTAAGGTATTCGCACATAGAACATCTATGGTGTTCAAGGAAACCCTCAAACTCTGACCAACGAGACAAGAGAGGCACATCTCCGGGTGGCAGGACATTTGTAGGTTTATCTCAGCCTTATCAACAAATAGTAACTCCCATCATCCCCATCACGATAGAGAAAACTGCACCAGGGCCGCCTGGCTACATAAGCATTCCGTAGAGGGAAACAACCCTTTTATTAACTATGATGTCACCATAAAGGATACTTCTAAAAGACATATTTTCAGGAACTCTATAGGACCTCATGACCCAGTTTAAAAAACAGGGGAGTCAGTCATCTCA
The DNA here is from genome assembly GCA_950022655.1 of Alentia gelatinosa. Taxonomy (NCBI): domain Eukaryota; kingdom Metazoa; phylum Annelida; class Polychaeta; order Phyllodocida; family Polynoidae; genus Alentia; species Alentia gelatinosa. The sequence continues at coordinate 65,088,259 of OX465579.1, read as the reverse complement.
ATCTGAGCACAAGAAAAAGGCAGAGAAATGAATAATGAAAGCGGACTGTTCATAGGGGACAGATATAAGCTGTACATAGGTTTTTTTATATTAAAGATTGGTCAAATTATTGGAAGTGCCACTTCATTTACATAAGGAAAGTCCTGAATATTTTGCACTTTCTTAAGACATTCTCTTTAAAGTAATAACTGTTACAAAAGCTTCGGGTACCTTTACCTTGACTTGTCTCTCCTACCCACTTCCCCCAACCCTTATCACATGTGGTCACCAGGAGATAGTGGTTACTAGCCATTGAAAATAAGTTGGTGACATCCGCCCCCAACAGGGTCTCCAAAGCTGTGCCTCCCTTGCTCTATACTCGTTGTTTTGTCATGTAATTCCACGGAGCATCCAAAGCATCTGTTTGCTGATGAAGTAGGACTGTAAACATTTGTGAATTAAATGAAAACACACCAAAAAGCTGAACTTGAGATATGACTGAGGGGCGCAAGGTTGTTTTAATCTTCTGCTCGGAGATTGGCCTGCTATTAGTGCCAATACTAAGTCAGGAACATAGCCATGAACTTTCCTATTTTCAATTTAGGCCTCACTGATATCTTTGGTACAGTCATTATCATAGTTAATCACATGGCCATTTTGGATATCATCACTGGAGCCATTGTCATACCAATACATGGGTGTTTTGTTGAGACCATCTTTGGGTTCTTCACGATCTACTCTTCTGCGACTTCTCTTACAGCACTTCTTCAGAAATGTATGCAGAAACACATCAATGACCTCAAAAACCGTTATGGCACTTGCCCCAACAAACAGTCCAATTGATCCACCGATATCACCTGTTGACAGAATGTAACAAAATCATGTTATCCAACTATATTCCGAGGTTGCTCTGATAATAAGTAAATATCTATTTAGTTTTGAAATTATCCTTAGGCGTGGCAAGTTTTGCCCTTTTGTTAAATAAAATGACCGTTTTGTTGAATATCTACAATACCCTTCAAATGGCACAACTCAAAGTCCACTGACCTGAAAACTGGAAGAAAGCCCTTGCTTCAGCACTACCTTATGAATACTTTTGGCATTTCTCATGTCAGAGCTATCACTGTACTCTGCTTGGATTGATTACAGAAATCCATGCACACCTTATTACACCCGTTTTCTCAAGTGCATCCACAACTAATAGTGCCCTTGGTATTATAGTTTAATCAATTCGAATGGTGTTTTTTTACTATTTGAAAGTGTTATCAATCTGGATACGTATTCATAAAGTTTTTTTAAAATTTCGAAAAATTGGTTTTGACAAAACTCTCGAAAAACACATTTCAGATTATAAACCAGTTTCCATTGAGCGAGTAATTCAACATCAATCTGCAGTCAAGACGACCGATCGACTTTTTAGTATACTGACGCCAGATCGGTGAATGGAAAAGAGACATGCAGAGAAATTGGTGAATAGAAACAACATGGTATTTGAATGCTTTCCGATTGATATGGTGGGGATTAAGGAAGAAGCCACCATCCACCGACTTAGTCAACGACCAACAGAATCAAAATGCTTTGATTTCGTCTGTGATTCTCAAGATTTTATCGGAACAATAAAATCGGTATAGACCTGTAAAATGCAGGAGAAACGGCATAAACTGCATCCTCACCAATTATTAGATACTGACGTGCAGTTCTTGTGTTTAAGCCGTTTGATAGTAACAACATCTGATGGTTGATACATGAACTAAAATGTTATACTATGGTAGCGCCACCTAGTGGTTTAGATATACAACACTCCTCCATGCTTAATGCTATGTCATCATGCTGGAATAAACATATAATTAGAACATGTTTAAAGTCGTTGGTCTCTCTGAGGTAGATGTCCATGACTATGAGTATTAATATGCTTAGTTCTTGTAAGTCTTTCAAAGTTCAATAAATCAACTTGTATCTAGATAGTCCTCTATCAATAACCATAACTTATCTTTACTTAATGTTACTTTTTACATAACCAATAGTGAGTGTCAGAAATCTTAGTCTCTGAAATAGAACAGTCATATAGTGACATAGTCATTAAACTTTGTGGGAGCTCTTCTGGCTCTCACTGGCATTCGTTCTGGTGACGGTGCTATAGGCCTAGGTGGCGTAACAACCACCAGGGGTGGAGCTCTGGATGGTTCCTCATGGGTAGCTACATGATCCTCTGGTGTCATTGCATTGGGTGGTGTATCAGCAACCACAGAATGATTCCCATCTTTGGGCACATCTTTGGCTATGTCCACTGGTGCATGACTGAGATATTCAGCATTGGCGTGATCCCCCGATCTTTTATATTTGACATCGTAGTCATAGGACATGAGGATCAGTGCCCACCTTTGCAACCGTAGGGCTGCCAAGGTTGGCACATCTGTTTTCAGACCGAGTATCTTTGTCAATGGTTTATAATCTGTCAGTAATGTGAAATCCTTCACTCCAAAGATGATGCCTAATGCTTCTCTCTTTATTTGCGCATAGTTTCTCTTGACTTTTGTCAGTGTGACGGATGCATAGGCTATTGGTCTTATCTCTCCATTGTCATTGATGTGTGATAGCACCGCCCCGACTGCGTAAGGGGATGCATCTGTAGCAAGCAGTAGCTTTTTAATTAAATCATAGTGGGTTAGCAGTGTGTCACTTGTAAGGGCATACTTGACTTTGTTGAATGCCTCTTCACACTCCGCTGACCACTTCCATGGTACGTCATACCTCAGCAGGTTATTTAACGGAGCTAGGATGGTCGACAAGTCCTTAACCCATTCATGCAAGGTGATGCCTTGAGGCATCAACCAGGGGTGGCCGGGTGATGCCTTGAGGCATCATCCGGGGCTGGCCAGGTGATGCCTTGATGCATCATTTACAAAATATTCGTTTTTGTGAATAAAATCGGAAATATTAGCTCAATAAACATGAAATTTTCACAGAGTGTAGGTATGGCATCATATCCGATATTTCTATGCAAAATAAAGAAAAGTTTTAAGGATCACATGTCATGTCATGTGATGCAAAAATTAAATTATCATAAATCGGCCTTTATACCCAGCCTCTAGTGGTATTCACTGGCTCCATACCTGTGCTATTGCTGTGGGCACCCGGTGCAATAGGGTTAACAAACCCTCTGTAGTAATTGATCATCCTGAGGAAGGTGCAGAGTTCTGGGACACTTTCTGGGACACATTGTGTGCCCATAGCACAAACTTTGTCAAGTACGGGTCTACAACCCTCCTTGTTGAGTACATGTCTTAGATATTGGACCTCGGGAGCCAAGAAAATATACTTTTCACGTTTGACTGGAATGTTGTGCTTGCTCAGTCTCTAAAGTACTAGTTCGAGCCACTTAAGATACTCATCCTTTGTGGGAGCAGTTAGCAGTATATCATCAATATAGCAGCAGACTCCAGGAATTCCTTGTAATACCTGGTCCATTATCCACCGAAAGATGTGTAGTGCAGCCTTTACCCCGTAGGGCAACCTGAGAACTTTGTAAAGTCCTTGCACATTGTGGATGGTCAGGTTCTTCCATGACTTTTCTTCCACCACCACTTGTGTATAGGTGTTTGACAGGTTCAGTTTCGTAAACTGACTACCACCTGCCAGCATCGCAAATATATCCTCTGCTGTAGGTAGCGTATATGGTTGGTGGATGACTGCACTATTCATTGTGACTTTGTAGTCACCACACAAACGTAGCTGCCCATCCCCCTTTGGTACCACTACTATAGGAGATGCCCACTCACCTATGGCACATAAAACATTCCTAGCTTCAGCCATATTTTCTTTGGGTTCACTCTTAGATTCATTGTCACTTTTTCTCTGGGTCACTAATTTGTAGAGAGCCTAGCCTATATTAATACAATCATTTAACTTTGAAGTCTTAATTCACTTTTAATACTATTGTAGGGGTCAGGGTAGTCGAGAAGCGTTGTTTCACTTTACACTAGATGGTGCGAGTGCCGATCCCTGCTGCGCGGTAATTAGGAGAAACCAAACGAGAGTTAGTCGTGTTGTTGTTTATCGCACGACGGCAAGGTCGCGTATTACTGCTCGAGGCGAAGCTGAGTGCAGTGATACACGACTTTGCCGGAGTGCAATAAACAACACGACTAACTCGAGTTTGGTTTAGAATTTATCATACCCTGATATCATACCCTTACTAAATTACAGCAATTTAAGAAATAACATAAAACTCACCGATAATCAGTGATAATCATTGGTGGCTTTTCAAATGACGTTATTTGACAACTGTATCCCACTAGAACGATAAATTTCATTTTCCTGCACCATAGACCAAATACACTCCGCTAATGTTAAGCCTATGGAGTTTTATATTAGGGGTACGATAAAGCCGGCGGGCCCATGTATGCAAATACTACAGGGTCGCCCGAATTACGTAACTCAGTCAGTATATAAGACTGAGTCTGCAGCGGGTTGACAGGACTTCTCGCGGTGCCTCCCAGTAGAGTGTATGCCTGGAGCCTCACAAGTTGGTAAGGTTGCTTCGGAACCTTTCAACAGCGAAGAGACCCGAATCTCTTCCCGCGCTAGTTGGTGCCCAGTAGCACCAACATACTGTATCCGCAATATATCTAATAAAAGCTGGTATATTGAAATAGTCCGGAGTCTGGTTTTGTGTCCACCAGTAGCGATAGGTTGTAGATCCCGCATCTCCCTGCCCTTTCCAGTGGGTCAATCCGAACCCACCCGTACTGGCGCGGTAAGTACAGGGTAGCGACTACAGTTTCGGGCCATAGGTCGACTACCGATCACGGAAAGTGGTTAAACACTTTCGGCAACCAGTGGTACGCTACACTATGGACTGAAACCAGCCAGACCTAAATTTGTTTCAGGTCTAAAGAGTTTAGAAGTTTAAGTCACACAGGCTCTTTTCAGACAATAAATTATAAGTTTTTTTTCAATGAAAGTTCATTCAATTTGTAGTAAATGCCTTGCACTTAGCTTATGTTGACATCTCCAAGTAGAGACACATTGTGTGCCAAGCAAGATACTGTTGCATTTTAGTCATTTGTAAGTTAAGTACTGCACGAGAATCTCACTCTCGTGGCTTTTCAGTCTCCAAGCCTAAGTCTAGTTCACTATGTCTCTATGTGTGGGCGAAACTTCAAGCATATTCTACCAGAATCATGGTAGGGAACCAGCAAAATGTTGTGATCTCATTGCAATCTCTTAAGGAAATGAGGTCGGAAAACTACAGTTCTAAATTATGTTTTCAGTATGGTTAGAAACACATCCTAAGGATAGAAGTACATCTGTGTAGAGAAACACAAAAAAGAGTACCAGGATTCAGTTAAGTACTGCACGAGAATCTCACTCTCGTGTCTCTTCAGCCTCCAAGCCTAGGTCTGGGGCCCGTTTCAATAGTCTGTAGGACGTCCGTTATTGTGTCCAGTGACACAATAGCGGCAGTTCGCATTTCAGTAGTTTAGTGACAACCCATTCTGCGACATAGGGTAATAGACGGGCCCAAATAGTGGCTTGTACCATTTCAGAAGTGGCTGTCCGGTCACTGTAGTGGTCACTATTGTGTCCTAAATAGCGAGAGGGTATGCCCTCTCGCTTCTATTGTCACAAACGCGTAACTTTACTTCCTGTAGGAATTAAGCTATGAAACTTTGACCCCGGTTAGGGACACATATAACTTATGAACATGCCAAATATGAAGGAGATCGGCCCATCCAATCCAATGATATTCACATTTGAATTTTGTCATAGCAAATGCTGCTCTGGTGGCCAGTGTAGAGTTACTGAAGCCACTCACTAATTTATGCAGTGACCTTTACCTTGACAGCACTTGTTCCCGATAGCACTAACACCATCCATTGTCAGGCCCAGGGAGCAATGTCACGATGTCGCCAACAGTGAACTGACACACCTCCCCTACAGTGACATGCATTCTGCAACGAGACCTAACTTTTTCTGTTATTAAAGTCACTATTGGGGTCACTAAACATGTCACTAACTGGGATAGTGGTACCCTTCTATTGAAACGGGCCCCTGGTTCACTATGTCTCTATATACAAGAAAAACTCCAAGCGGATCCGACAAAAATCTAACTTTTTATATGCGGTAGGTAAATACTGGTAAAGACATCTGGTGGTCGATACATGAACTAAAACGTTATACTATGGTAGCGCCGCTTAGTCATTAGTTACAGACAAGAGGCACAGTTTTTGCATCATCAATTGCCCCAAACGTTAGCCCCCCCCCCCCCCCTTCGAATACTGAGAAAGGTTGCCCCCACTTGCAGTGCAAACAAAAGAGAGTGCCCCCTCCCAGGAACTGGGTAAAAGCACAGGAGGCTAAATTTATGTGGGTTTTTTTCGATAAAGATCTCCTTCTTTAGTTTAAAACAATTCCAGTTACAATCAGTCAATTGTCAAAGTATATGGTAGTCTTCACACTTCTGTGCATACATTCCGATAAATGTAATAAAAACTGAAATTTGCTCTATTGAAACACTGCTCAGAACTTGTTGTTTGATATGCTATTCATGGTGTGATCACACTCTCTTCATCTGATAAGGAATAATTATCTTCTGAAGATATTTCTCATATGACAATCTCTTCTGGCTTGTTTTCATCCTCAGACCTGGATTAAACACTGATTTCAATGTGACTGTTGAGGAGTTCTTGTGATACATGCATTATGATGGTTTTGATGTTATCTTTATCCCTCAGTTATTTATAGACAGTTCTGCTACTAACAATTTGCGAAGCTTGCCTTCACCAGGGAGTTTATTTTAGTCATAGTCATCATATCCTTTAAATAGCATTTCTACATGCTGCTGCTACCATTCAAGACCCTTGTCTCATTGCCTTGAGGAGCTCTAGCTGGTGGACATTGCCTCATATGAGTTTTGCCTGCCTTTCCTGGTGCCACTTTTTGGATTCCCCACCTCCATATTCAAAGCAAGGCTGGTGTGCGATGTCATTCAACTCTCCAACCTGATACTTAATGTTGTTGTGCTGTTATGCATATGGTCATATGCCAATGCTTGAAGAGTGATAGCATGAAGCATGATGGCAACTGGTTGAATTTGGCTGCACTACTATAAGTTACTACGATGTCAGTGTGAGTTGATGCTCATATTTTCTCTAGTTGTATGATTCTGCTATGTTCTAATCCTTAATCAGGGCTGCAACTTTTCCAACAAATGACAGTAATTACATTTTGTGATTTTTTATAATACTTGTATAGAACCATCAATATCTACACAGTAGCAACACTCCCCTAACAGTAGGTGCCGGACCCCTGCTAAAACAAGGCTATTGTCTGCAGCTAGCATACATGCTGGAAGCCTGCACCTCTCCCTTTCCCATATTATTAACCATAAAGCTTTACTGGAGAGGTGTTGGCTTCCAGCTTGGCTAGTGAGTGGCCCTACCTAGATAGCACCCCAGGTAGATAGCAGACTGTAGATACCGACTACTTCTGAACTCTTGATCTTTTGGGTGGCACCCACTTGGGTACACTGGCCACCAGAGCAAATGCTTGCTAGGGTTGGAGTTTTTATTTCCACTTTTTTTCAGTCCCAACTTTCATCCTTGCTAAGTGCTATTGTTATATAAATGGAACACATCCATAGATATGATTACTCTTCATCTTTAGAGAGAAGTGAGGATAATCAACTTTCAAAGCATCGTTTATAAATGGTCAAAACATTGTTATTTGTACTGAATGGAACAGTTCTGAGTTGTTTTGGTTCACTGAATGAGGTGAATATTTCTGACCAAAACAAAAAGGAACAGATGTAATTCAGTCGCACTCTTAAGTCTCCTTAATACTAAATAGCTGGAAGTCTAATCATAATAGCTCACTGTTGTCTCTCTCCGCATTGGTCATTCAGGTTGAAAGAGCGCGCACACTCATCTCCCAATAGAAAGACTGGAGTGTAACAATAAGCACTGAACTCCAGGGAGTGATACAACCATAGCTACCTTGTATTTCAATTATTACTATAGTGGTGCAACTAAGCGAATTTCCTGTGATATGAAATAAATTTATTTCATTACAAGCATTGATTCTTGTCATTGAACACAAATATGGGAGTCTGCCTCATTGTTTAGCTAGAAACGATGACCCCTGTAGGAATAGTGAAAAAATAGCCCCTGCCCCATGGAGAGACTAAACAAGTATACCCCCAAAAAGGTTGCCCCACCCCCTTGGAATACCGTCCCCCCCCCCCCTTTCCAAGAAAAAGTCCCCCCCCCCCCCTCCTGAAAACTGTGCCCCCAGGCCTTAATCATTGAATACTCCCTTAATGGCTGACAGCCTATGCTATCTGTCGCAATTTATCCAAAAGGTTTCTTTGGTCAGAATAACATAAATGAATACATATATATGGCGTTTTTATATGAATTAATACAGTAATGACTGTATTGGATATAGTGAATGTTCAAGTACAGTGACATTATACAAAATACAAATATTCTGAATCTTCCTGAGATATGGAATGTAGAAGTTTTAACAAGATACAATACATGATTTATGGATCCATATATGTACGTGAATTAATAACTTACTCCATAGATTAGTCAAATCATAGGCGACCTGGTTAGTAATCACCTCATAACGCAGTGCCTGTGTGTAGACGTCCACATTCAAGAAATTTCCTCTGAAGGGGAAGATAGGAAAATATATGTTACACATTTAAATAATGAATTTGATAGGAAATTTTCCAACTAACTTTATCATATATAATACTGGTGTCATTTATCATAAAGGTAATAGTGAAGTAAATGTAAAATATACATGATATCAGGTCTTACTGGTTTGAGAACACAAAACGAAACTGAAACAACACCTCAGCATCTCAGAACCTCACTAGGTCACTCTGACTCTAGAGGTAGGACTGTTCATAACATTTATTAAGTTTGTCCCCAATGTGTATACCTTATTCATCTGCATAATTTATGAATGAAATGTCATTTGAGATATGCAAGGTACGTCTGACTTCTAGGCCTGTTTAATGTACTGCCCCTTGCATGATTAAGTTCTTTGAATGCTGAGGAAAGAATAGAAATTGATAAAAACATATTTTGTCCCCTCGTACACGAATATGTTTGTCCCACACCCCAACAGGAATGCGGACGAACACGGCGTAATAGAAGGAGTTTTTATATACATATAAACATAATCACATGAGGTATCAAACAATGCCCTGGTGATAACAGTCATATATTCATTAGATAGAAGTCCTGCCCAATTCTCCATTGCACAAGTCATAATATATGTATTTAATTTATGTATTTATGTATTAATAATGTATAAAATTTCAATGGACCATTGTGTCCCTTCAATTCCAATGCAGTATGTACCATTGATAATTGGTAAAGTGCCATAGAACTACGGAGCTACTTCAGAAAGCTAGGCACCCCTGACATGGCGGGTTTCAAACCTGTTAGCGCTCAGTATTGATCACACCATAGAATGTTTGTATATATATCAGCAGGTTATTCACAATAACGACTGGTTTTGTGTACGAGTGGCCGTACTCTCCGAGTAAGTTGACGTATAGTATTATCCGAGCGCACGCAAGGATATTGTAAACGTCGCCAACTACGAGGTTACACATAACCAGTCGTTATCATATTTATTACCCACCTACACGATTAGATTGCAGCCATTACAATAAAAGGTTTCTAAAGTCCCAGATTACGCCAAAATGCCATAAAACGGTCAAACAAGGTGGTAATTCAATGTAGACTTACGTTAGTTATACAGTTCGTTAGTTTTTAATGTTTAGCATGGAAAATCATATATGCCATCGATTTCTGATTGTAAATTAGATAAATAAGACTGATAATCAACAATTAATATTGAATAAACAGTCAAAAAACTTATTCGAAGTACATGATGATTTGACCTCATTATGGATGGGACTATTTTTCCGGAATCTCCTCCAGGAGATTCTGCTATGTCAGAACCTCAGGGTCGCCCAATATATGTCCTATTGAGAGTCCGTGATAGGTGGGTAATAAAATGTATCATTAACCCATTCACGCTGGATGATGCCATGAGAGATCATCCAGGTCTGACTAGGTGTTACCTCAATTTAGGTACGCCAGATTATGCCTTAGAGTATCATTTTCCATGATTCATAAAATAATTGTTTTCATGTTATAAAATTGAAAACATGACACCTTCACAAAATGCAGGTATCATCTCATAATTAAGATTTCTAGGCTAGGTAATAGATTATGAAAAGGATAAAATCTTATATCACGTGATGAAGTAATCATCACAATTAGGTTAAGTAACATTATGATGGAAGAAAAATGTGTAAATTATCTTTCTCTTTTTATCTGTTACAATAAAGGTATTTTTGAACATCACCTATACCAGTTAAATTCAAAAGCTAAGAGTATTTATGAAAAAGGAAAACTCACCTGAAGAAACTTAGTCCTATGTGTGTGCTTTCTGTGAATCTAGCCAAGTTGCTTTGTACCTCCTTTAGTATCTTCAATAGTGCATCACTAAGGTCAATTGCTTTGTGATCGATTGTAAAATGAGGTAAAAGGTCTTTTTCAAAAAAGGTAGTGATGTTGGCTTTTCTTTCAGAAATGTTCATGCCAATAAAATCTGTATTCATTATCTCATCAAGTGACTCCATAGACTGATTCCTGATGTAGTCCTCTGATAGTTTAGTTAATAATGCAAAGTGCTGGACATAATCAATATTGTAGGAGCCATTGAAATAATTCTGAACATCTTTCTGCAGTTTAGCATAGAAGGCTTTAGTAGACTCTTCCTCAACCATATTTTGGAAAATCGTAGTGTACATATCTTGAATTCGCATTAAGATGTCACTAATCTCTATTGATCGTGATCTTAACTGTCCCCAAAAATACTGGAGGGCAAGGATGTCATTCTCCATGACTAGTGAGTTGAAAGTATGAGCTAAATTTGCCATGCTAGCTGCTTTACTGTCAGTGTAGTTAATGTACTGCTGTGATGCAGCTTCAATGTGGTGCCAAGTTGATGACTGAAAATCTGTGACTTCTTTTACCACTGTTTTTACCAAACCTTTGACGAGATTAACCTCTTGTTCAAAGCTGTAATTCATGTTTTTGAGTTTATCCATGATTCCATCGAAGACTTCAACAGGATGCACCAAAATCTTTGATTTGAATTGAAATAAGCCATAGTTGATCATTTTTGCTGATCTGACAAAGTGGTCTCTGTATGAGGAAATGTTGGCACATTCTAGTACAACTTTCTCTGCTAGCATAGACCCACACTCTCTCATATTCTCTATGGTTGCTATGTACATCTCCATGTAGTGCTCAGTAAAATTAAAGTGTTCACTCTGTTCCTGGGCACGTAAACGAAGCAGATGAGGGGGAATGAAAGTCATATCATATCTACGATTTTTTGTGACTCTAAACCTGAGAAGAGGGTCACCAGTGGTATACGCCTCATCTACTTCTGTGAAATTGGTTAAGGCCCTCTCAGCCATAGTCAACCGATTGTAGAGCCTGTCATCCATAGGAAACCACAGCTGTTGGCGCTGTTCTATGCTTGAGTTTTCAAATGTGGTATTAAGAAGGACTAGAACCCTGTCAAAACTTGCTAACACCTCCCAGAAGCCGGTTGCCACATGATTGAATGTTCGCTCCTCCACAATCTGCCAACCCCTTAGGAAATCATGCTCCAGGACAAACTTGACATTCTCCAATCCTCTGTTCCAGTGGAACCAAATCCTCTTTTGAAATGCATTCATATCTTCATTGAATATTGCCATCACTGCTTGAAGGTTTTTCGGGATCTCCCGGAAGATTTCAGTTAGGTTTTCCACATATGCTGACATCCTATTTGCCAATAGTTTATCTTGTCTGAGTAATTTTTTGTTGACTTTTTGAAAAGTCTCTCTGGCAGTGCTATATTGGTTTTGTAAACCAGGCTCCATATCTAGGAGCATCTTCTCAACATCAAATTTCGACATTTCCCCATAACTTATCTCTGAAGTGAAATAGCCTCTTTTACATGGATATGGACACTGGCATCTTGTGCGATATTCCCGGAACCGATCTGAAAGTTATTAATGAAAGGTTTATCCCTGACAGAATGTTCTTTTGTTTCTAAAAATATCAGTCAGCTTGAAAATTACTGATGAATGTGATAGTTCAAGATTGAAATTAATCTTGCCTGATCTGAAATGTTTATATTATTGTAAATCATAAAATTGTTATGAGGAAATTACAGGAGTTATCAATATAAAAAAGATTCAGATGTGTCATGTATTAAATGAGAATTTTGTTGGTCATGGCATGTTTAGACCTACTGCTTATTTTTGATTGGGTGCGAAAACATTTGATAATCTGTAAAAGAGATGAGAGAGGCTTTCCCCGTATACTTACTGACAATACTTGGCTGAACACAATCAAGTTGTTGTTGGACAGTGCAAGCTGGATAACCTGTGTATTAGCAAAATTAAAAAGAGGGCACATCAACCTGGGAAAAGGAATGAAAATAGCAAGATCAAATTCTTGGCAGTGTCTTACATATCTGGTCGCCTCGAACGCCCTTCAACTTCCTTTATTGAACTTCCGCCAAATATACAGGTCTAGTGATTTCCGATGGTTAATTACGTTTATGTAGAATATTTGATTGAGATTGATAATAACTCTTGTTACCTTCTGGTGCATTTTCCGGAAGGAAACCAATGCTGCATTTGCAGTGCTCTTGAATCATTCTCTGTTTGCACTCGTGCATGCAGGTACCTTGTGTGTAGTGACTGGAGTATTTTAGCTTCATGCCTTCCTCACATTTACCATGTGGTGGAGGTAGATCGTCTACCTGATGATATTAAAACAAACATTGAAGATTAGAGGGAAACTATGTTCCGGTGAAAGGAAGTCAAAGTTACGAGGTAAGGCTTGGAAAAATTACTGCCCAAGGCCCTGGCCGCGGGCAGTAATTTTTCCAAGCCTTACCTCGTAATTTTGACTTCCTTTCACTGGTACTTGGTTTCCCTATTCCTATATACCTTCAAATGTGGTTTAATAAGAGACAATCTGATTGGTCTAAATGTCAACCTTGGGTAGTATACGGCAACCTTGGGTAGTATACCAACCTTGGGTAGTATCAGATAGTTACTCCACCCCCCAGAGCGTGGTGTAAGCATAGAGTGTACAGCCATAGGTATATAGGAATAATCATATCGGTCAGTTTAACAATTTCTTTATATCGATACAATCTTTATCAAGCAGGAAAACTCTGTCACAGATAGACTTGTAAGCGCAGAATTGTCTTATACCCCGGGGGTGGACCTGCATTGGTAACATGCCGATGTGTAGCTTAGACGTCTTAGACGTCCTATCTAGCATTGATTTCAATGTAGCAGGCAGACATCGAGGCTGATAAATATCGGTCACTTTCGGGGTGCATTCACGGCGAATTTAATCAGCTGCTACCGCGATGAGGATGTGGCGCCACCTTTGGATAAACGGCAACTTATCCAAACATGTTAAGGCCACGCACCCACTAGTTACGATTTCGCTTCCGACACGTCCCGATAGGCCTTTCAACACTGGGCCCTGTTTTTCAGTCACGACAATCGATATGTAAGACATCTTAGAGCTGTCAGTGTCCTATAGACATGATATCTTAGCCGATCTGGGCAAGATCTTAGGTCTAAGACACTTAGGGTGGTGTGAGGTGTGCTATAGTCGTACTGTGACGTACGGGGTATGTGGTCACGTGACTAGGTAAATTATCACAATTTTTAGGTATATAATAATACAAAAACTGGCTGACTGTCTTCGTATGTCAATATACTTGGTACAATTATTGATCACATACATTCCGCTGCCTGCGGCATCGGGATGTATGTGACCGATAATTTGACCGCGTATTTTTGACGTACGTAGACAGTAAACCAGTTTCCATATATTACTATATACCCATGCTGTATATACTGTAAATACACACCGTTTCGGCATATGACGTAAAAATACTGTACGGACCGCCGGTCCGTACATTAAAATACGGACCACCTGGCCATACACATTTATTAAAAAAATTGAAATTGATTTTTTTTTAATTTTTTTTTTTTTTTAATTTCGGGTATATAGTAAATATATAACGTCCAACCATGCTTGTACAATTCACAGAACTCGATGATAATTTACAGTTTGTACGGAACTCGGCATAAATGCCTCGGTCCGTACAAACTGTAAATTATCATCTCGTTCTGTGAATTGTACAGCATGGTCAGGACGTTCTATATAAGGACGTCCCGTTGTCGCCAGGCCCAGGGCCCTCAGGCTCTCAAACTGGAAAGGGAAGCATGCATTCATTCCGTTTATTTCTGTGTTTTATTGTATTTAATTGTATCGTTTTTATTATATTCAGAAATAAAACATTATTTTCATTTGTTTTTTCCAGTTGTCAGGTTACTAAGCATATCTTATTAACCAATAGAATTACGTTATTTAAACGTGGTCACTGCACGTAGCAACGTGTTGATTTACAAGTCCATACACACGGCTACGTGTCTGCCAAGAGGTCCGTACACTAAAATACGGAACGGTACAGTCCGTACAGTCAATTTACGTTATACGTAAAAACGGTATGTATTTACGATAAATACGGCATGGGTATATAGTAAATAAAAAAGATTAACCAATTCTGCGAAAGTAGGTGTGCCCTCACACCCAGTTATGCTATTTCTCACTCCCAGCGTCGAAGGTGTGAAGGCGGCATCATGATGCCGCCGAGGCGCGACTGAATCTTTCTCACCACCGGTCTCATCTGAGCCCTAACGTCCCGACTTTCGGGTGGTAGGCCCTACCGTCCTGCAATCCCTGTTACGTATGGGACGCTGTTTGTGACATTCCTATTTGGTACTATGCGAAAACGTAGTCACTGAGCCCGTACGGGTGGCCGTTCGAGGTCATTTGATGAAAATATACGGCCCGACGCCGTAGGCGGAGGGCCGTATATTTTCATCAAATGACCGAGAACTGCACCAGTACGGGCTCAGTCACTACGTTTCCTTATTACTATACACCTCCTAAGCGTTTAAAATGCCATTCTATTAACTTTCCTTGGCTGAGATTCACACACCCATTCCTTTACAAAACCACTGCCATTCACTACGGCCCGCTAGCGGGAAAACCTGGCAACTGCCAACGTGGAGCAGACTATGAAATGTGTGGCGCATGTCCTATTGGAACTCTGGTAGCCAACGTAATTGGTAGCCCATGGCCGTAGGGTCAGGGGCGGTCATTGCTCCACCTAGCGCACTCCCTCTGCACTCGCGCTCCCTGCGCGCCCCCTCGTGCGAATCACGTGAACCATTAGGTCACGTGGTGAAGCACGCTCTCACACTCTCTCTCACTCTCTTCTCGCGCTTCACTACGTTCAGACGCACACCAATTTTCTCCGCTATTTTTGGCCTACATCGCTCGCGGCACCGGATACTCCACGAGTATCGGCCCGAGGTCGTTAAGGTTTTAAAGTACGGTTAATTGTCTGCCAGAACAACGTGAGGATGCCGAAGACACGAGCAGGCCCCAGCACATCGCACGCCGATGCGGAGGCTGAAGTAACGTCGGAATCCACCCAACGGCCGTCGGAGGAGCACGTGGATTCGGCCTCCGAGGTAGGCAGTGTTAAGACGGTTAGGCTCGTGGCCGTGGAGAAAGGCCTCGCCGACTTCAAAACGGACATGAAAGATCAGATCGGGGGAGTCCTGGCCGCCATCAACCGGCTGGCGGAACAACGGAACAACGACCGGGCCTCACGGCCACCTTCCGTCCAGTCGGCCGTGGACCGACGCACCAACGAGTGGGCCGAGGACCAGGCCGCACGGGTCCTGCCCCCGCCACGCCAGTTGAGGGAGCGGTATGCGGCCGACTCCTACATCCAACGCGAGCTGGACCGTGAGGCCATCAGACACGACAGGACTACGGGTAAGCTCCATTCGGACTTAAACATCTCTCGCTTGACCTCGAAGCCATTTATGTTTGTGGACCGCGAGGGCGTATTTACACTGTCTCAGAAGCTGGAGGTGCGGGGGTCCCTAGGGCCGATGGAATACGTTAGCGCGTTCCTCGGTCTGCTGGGGGACGACCGAGCCGTGGAGCCCGCGGACCGGGACCACATGTTTAAACATCTCCACCAGGTATCCATCGATGCCCAATCCTGACCGTGGGCCGGGGTGAGGCGATGGAGCCAATTTGTGTTCGACCAAATCGAGGCCGGCAGGCTTAGCTGGTCCGACTACGGTCTGATACAGGAGGAGCGGGTCCGGCTCGCCATGACGACCTCGACCCGGTCGGCCGGACCGGATAACGCAGGGAAGGACAAAGCCAGGGAGCTGCCGTGCCGGCAGTTTAATTCGGAGAGAGGGTGCAGGCATCGGAGCGGGCACGAGGACGGGCCCGTGAAATGGGTTCACATTTGCTCATTCTGCGATTCGGTGGGTAAACAGTGCGGGCACTCGCTCCATGCCTGCAACCGCAAACTGGGGTACACCATGGGTTACGAGTCCCAGCCGGTAGCCCCTCAACCAACACGCCGCGGGCAGCAGGGCGGATACACCCCGCAGGCCGGATACACGATGAGGGCGGCCGACCCCGGACCGGATGCCCTCTACCAACATGGACTTCCGCAGCCGGCAAAAAACGGGCACGGTGCGCCCCGCGAGTAACCGGAGCGCACCCGACTACAGGATGCTCACGTGCACCCCCCACCCGGGGTCCCGGGGTCAGAGGGTACGCGGCACGTGAGATCACAGAGACGTCCAGTGCTGAAACAACACGGGACAGGAAATCGCCAACGGCCACGTGGGCACAGGTGGTCAGCGGCCGACTCCCGGTCGGCACCCTCCCACGTGAGGCCACCCCGACACGTGACGTCACACACGGAGTAAGGATTCCCCCATGTGACGGGGAGGCAATACACAACAAGAATAACAACACGACTCCGCAGGTCCACGTGGCCGTGCCGGTGGGCGTCCCCCACCCAGGCGCGACCGGCCACGGGGCCGAGGACGGACCCCCTCCGTGCGCGCCCCCGGACTTCGCTAAGCTCGAGGAAGTGTGTCGGACCGGGATCATTGCCGCCGGGACTCGTACGGACCCGGAGGCGTTCAGGGCACATCGGCGCGCGGAATGGCCGCGGATGCAGGACGGCGCCCCGCCGGCGCACGGCCACATCTACGAGGCGGTGCGGGCCTCGGGCCTGCCCAACGCGATGTGTACCAAGATTACTCTCCCCACGGACCTACGGTTGCGGGCGTGGGAGAAATACCTCACGGGCATGCGGGGGAAGCAGGAGCTGCTGGGCTTCATACGCTACGGCTTCCCCCTAGGATACCTCGGTCCCGCGACGGATACCAGAGGGGTGCCTAACCACCCCAGTGCCACCGGGTACCCGACCGAGGTAGGGCAGTTTGTGAAAAAGGAGCTGTCGTTCTCCAATCTGCTCGGCCCGTTCTCCGACGCCCCGTTCAGCCCGTGGTGCCACGTGTCTCCCCTGATGTCGTGGGAGAAGCGGGACTCCGAGGCCCGGAGAGTAATAACGGACATGACGTTCCTGCGGCAACAGAGCGTCAATGCCTTCGTGATGAAGAACTCGGTCTACGGGGAGGAAAGGGAGCACAGCCTCCCTACCATCGACGGGTTCGTGTCCCGCCTCCTGAGATCGGGCCCCGGGGCCTACATGGCCTCGATCGACATCGCGAGGGCATACAAGAACTTTCGATGCGACCCCCTGGACTGGCCCCTCCTATGCTTCATGTGGGACGGCGGGTACTATTGTGATACGGCCATGCCGTTCGGTGCCCGCGCGTCCTCGTACCACATGCAGTGCGTAGCGGATACCATAGTGGAGATTCTGGCCGGCAAGGGGGTCGAGGGAGCGATGTATCTCGACGATCTAATCATCATATCGCCGTCGAAGGAGAAAGCCGCGGCGGACTTCGCGACCGCCCGGGAGCTCTTCCGCGAGCTGGGTCTCCCCGAGGCCCGGGACAAAGCCCAGGAACCGTCGCAGGTGGTCCGCTGGCTAGGGATCGACATCGATGCCGCGAAGATGACGCTATCGATCCCGGAAGACAAACTGCAGGATGTGCGGCAACACGTGGCGGCCGTCTCCCGGAAGCGGTCCCTCACGAAGCGGCAGCTCCAGTCGATACTGGGGAAAATACTACACGTCGCAAAGTGCATCCGGCCGGCAAGGGCATTCGTCAGCAAGCTCCTCGAGGCCCTGCGAGGCATGTCCGGATTCTACATCAACATCTCGTCGGACATGCGGCAGGACCTCGACTGGTTCTCGAGATTCGCTGACGGGTGGAATGGACGTGCCTTGATCCCCAGGGGCCCCCCGACGAAGTGTATCACTGTAGACGCCTGCCTCACCGGCGTGGGTGGGACGGACGGCCGCCTAGCGTACTCCGGTCAGGTCTGCCCGGTCGGGGACCCGGTGGAGTGTATCTCGGAGCTCGAGGCCCTCAACACCATCTACGCCCTCAACACGTTCCTCACTGACCGGGACCGAGGCACGAGGGTGGAGGTGTTCTGTGACAATATGGGGACTGTCCAGGCGCTCACGTCGGGGCGGGCACGCAACCGGGTCCTCGCCGAGTGCGCGCGCCAGGCCTGGATGGTACAGGCGAAATTACAGGTGGACCTCCTGTACACTCACATCCCGGGGGTACTCAACTCGGTCGCGGACGCCCTCAGCCGGTCGCACCTCACCTCCAGAGACAATGCTAGGGCTGAACGTTACATGTCATTTCATAATCTAATGCCTGTTGTGCCTTGTAACCACGCCTCATTTGTGCCTGTCCTCCGGCTCTCCTGCAGATCCGGCGCTACGTTGTCTCCAGCAGAGGGCATCTGCGCGGCAAGCCGCGGCGCGTGCCCCCGGCACGGTCGCGAACCAGCGAAGCGCCGTATCAACCTACATCGCATTCTGCCGGAGGACGGGCACGGACCCCCAGCAGCCGTCGGTCAGCCTCGTCACGTCGTATCTGGAGTACGTCCGGGACCACGCCCCCTCGCCCGCGACCGTGGCCAACCACTTGTCGCACCTACGGTCGCACCTGCGCCTGTCCGGGGGCAACGTCGCGGCGACCGAGGACGCGAGAGTAAAGAGGGCCATCGACGCAATGAAGAGGGACAAATCCTACACGCCGAACATCAAACCGCCCATCCCGATGCAGGCCCTCAGGAGCGTCCTCGGTGGACTAACGGCCACGCCCCTCGACCGGTCCACAAGAGCGGCCTGCCTGCTGATGTTCTTCGCGGCCCTGCGGCAGAGCGAGGTCGCCCCACCATCCGTCCGAGGATTCGATCCGGACAGGCACCTAACTCGCGGGGACGTGAAAGTCACGTCAACTCACGTCACCGTCAGGGTAAAAGCGGCGAAAAAACCTCCAGTGTGTTGGAGAGGAGAAGCACGTGGCTCTCCAGCCCTCTCCCGACCGGAGGTCGTGCCCTATGCAAGCCGTGCGAGAGATGATCGCGGCCGTTCCCACGTCTAGCGACCGAGACCCGTTCCTTATGAACGCTGATCGGTCACCGATAACGACCAGGTCGCTGACGAGGGAATGGGACAGACTTACGGCTCTGGCGGGGATCCCGGCGAAAACCTACACGTTGCACAGCCTGAGAAAGGCCGCGGCCACTCAGGCCTTCCAGGCCGGGGTCCCCGAACTCTCCATCCAGAGATACGGGGGGTGGCGCTCGAACGCTCACAGGAGCTACATCCGAGTGTCGAGTGCCACTCAGGTTAACGACTCTCTCATAAAGTCAATTAACAAGTGACTCCAACCTTTTCCCACCCTCCACGCCACTTTTTCATGGGTTTTTGGCGTTTTTATACACACTGTATATTCATATATACCATTATACTTTATACATGTATATCCATATGTATTATACTATTACATATCAACATACGTAATACATTATACCTTATCACGTATAACATATAACATATTACCATATATGTATCATATCTACCAATATGTTATCATATAACATAACATATCTTCCATATGTATCTTGTTATCTTTAAGATATTACTATCACGTATTAATATCTTCTCTCTTCGCTCATAAAATTAAAATAAATTTTATTTGCCCAACCTCTGCTTTATACTTTTGTGTTGCGGGTAAAGGGGTAATGATGACGTCGACAACGCGGAGTGGCCTAACAGGATGCGGTCAGACTTGTTGTTATTGAGTGATTTCATATGTTTCCGCTATTTAAACAGTATTAGGTTAAAGCTACACGTTATTTACCTCGATATTTCGCCAAAGCACACTTATAGTTGTTACATGGATGTCGGGGCCTGCCTCTGAAGTTATGAATGGAAGAGAACCGCCATTTTCTTTATATATTATAACGTTATATATTTACTATATACCCGGAATTTAAAAAAAAAATCAATTTCATTTTTCTTAACAACCAAAATTTTAATAAATGTGTATGGCAAAGTGGTCCGTATTTTAGTGTACAGACCGCTGGTCTGTACAGTATTTTTACGTTATATGCCAAAAACAGTGCGCATATACAGTATGTATATACGGCATGGGTATAAAGTAAATAACTTGTACATCTCATTCCTGAAATAGACTAACTCCTAGTCCATATTTCATGAAATGGTTTATATCCTGTTAAATATTACATTCCATATACTTTATTATCCATGGTATACAAAGTCCCAATTGAAAATGTATGGGAACTCAGTAAACCATTACCCATTTTATAAAACCTGTCAGATACCATAACTGTGGTATACAGATTCAAACCTGTGGTATACGGCCTCAAAACCATAGTATACAGGAAAAATAGTCCCATTTTGCTAAAGAGCAAAGAAATAGTTCCTCATGTTATACCCGTTAATATGCCAATTACTGGGTTTAATTTATTCGTAAAGATGGATAATAAATGCAACAAACGATGATTTTGTGGACAGGCAACTCTGTAAATCACTCGCGGTTGACCTCGTAATACACTCGCTAGCGCTCGTATATTACTACATGTCAACCTCTCGTGGTCTACGGCCGCCTGTCCACAGAACCATTGATTATTGTCTATGTATTGGATGTTTGTTGAATTCAGAATACAAAAATTGTTGCTGTCAGAATATGAAAAAAATGTTCACCATATCATCATTTCCATTCCGTACACGAAATGAGAATCAGTATTTTCAAATGTAAATTAGAGCGAACTTGTGAACAGTAATGAATACAGAGGGCGCTTTCATAGACACATGCGCCCCCTATCGGACGTTTATAAGACCACGCTCGGTCACGTGACCTCCAGTCTTCATTTCGAACTTTATCTCAAGAAGACGTTTATATTTTGCTCCGGTGTTTCACGGTGGAATTACACTTTAGATCTGTCAGGAAAACGCATCAACCATGCGGCCGAAGAAGTCAGCGACTGCGGGAAAAACGAGAGTCCAGAAAAGCGCGGTTCCTACAACTACGAAGCAGACTAAAGCCGATAAAAGGATCGACGCGTTACAAGGACAAGTCGAAGAAATGAAAAAGCCATCATGGATTTCATTAATACCCAGAGTGCAAAAGCCGCCAAAAACGTTTCTGAGACCCCCCAAGTGCAGGAGCAAATTACCATCAACGCACAAGCGCAACCGCCACAGGGAAACACAGTAAGTGAAACGATTCCCATACAGAAGACAGTTACAGCTCAAAGTTTTCAAAATGGCGCCGTTCCCGGGACCCAGATCCAGGTCCCACTAAGCGCGGGAACTCAACAGGACTTCGTGACGTCATACCTCGCGCGGCAGCCAAGTGCCTGGGAGACTAAGAGTGCTGCAACCCCGCGTTACCTGGACACAACGCTCAACGACGAGATCCAACGCATTCTCCAACACCCCAGCCACGTTTTGCGTCCTATTAACGGTAAGCGCTATCAGCCGTTTCAGTACGTATTCAAAGGTTTAAAGAAGGAAAAAACGTCTTTGGGATCTCTGAACATCCAGGAATATGTTTGGGGGATACTTCGGATGATAGACGACACTGACACAGATACGGCCATTAAGCCGCATCTACTTCAGCATCTCCGTGAGGTAGTCGAAGATTCCCTCGACTACAATTTCTCCTCAGTGAGGTGCTGGAGTGAGGAGACGTTTGCGAGGATACAAGAGGGACGTTTCCCTGACGGCTGGGCCAGCGATAACCAAATACAGCACCTCAGGACCGCTATATCACGGTCTGAGAATGCCCGTCTACAAAAGCAGGATGTTGAGTCCACCAAACGTCAGAAATCGAAGCAAGTCCTTACCAACCCCCCTTGCGCGGATTATAACTTGGCTAAGGGGTTCACCTTGACACCCCCCCATACCAATGCTGATGGGGGGCTTGTCAGCCATATTTGCGAATATTGCCACTCCATTCTAGGACTTCACCATCCTCACGTGATCCAGGAGTGTCGCATTAAGCAGCGACACCAATCCACCACAGCTCAGCCTACACCTGCCAAGGCCATGCCCTTTAGGCCTGTGGCAGGCCGTGGGTCTGCCGCAACCCCCTTCAACTCAGCCTGAGTACCCCCCTGAGGGGGGCGATCCACACTGTCTGAGTGACCACGGGACGGACAACCCGATTATTGGTCACGTGTGTCGCCCTAAGCGGGTCCAACCAACGTCGGAGTCGCCGGTTGGGAGGCCCCCCCCCTCTTTTGAATGCCAGGTTAAATTCCTGGTTTTTGCCCACCTCTACTCACGCATTGTGGAGGAGGGGACATATAATTTTTGTGGTGCTAAGTGTGATGTTGTTTCCGCGTTAAACGTTCGAGAGTGGGAAAAACGTCTCCAAGGTTATCACGACTACGAAGTCTGCGCTTTTCTCAGGTACGGGTGGCCAGTTAGCTACGACACCGACACCTGGCCTCTGCCCACCTACACCAACCACCACAGCGCCCGCGCTTTCAAAGACGCCCTCGACATTTTCACAGACACGGAATTATCGCACGCAGCAATTCTGGGGCCTTTGTCAGACCCTCCCTTCGGGGACCACACCCAAGTTTCTCCTCTTATGGCGAGAGAAAAGAAGAACTCCAACGATAGAAGGGTGATAATCGACCTCTCCTTCCCCCCGGGACACTCCGTCAACGACGAGATTGCGGAAGGGATGTATCTCGGCGGTTCTGCAAAATACACCCTCCCCAGCATCCGGGACCTGCTGAATCATATCGAAATCATAGGAAAGGGGGCGTGGCTCTGGGCCGCGGATCTGAGCCGAGCCTACCGCCAGCTAAGGCTCGATCCCGCCGATACCTCCCTCATGTGTTTCAAGGTGGGCGATAATTTTTACATCGACCTTTGCCCAGCCTTTGGCTGCAGAACTTCTTCTGTGGCGTGTCAACGCGTGGCCAACGCGGTCATATACATCCTACGAGGCCAAGACATCATGGCCTTGGCCTACCTAGACGACTACGCCGGGGTGGAGCCTAATAAAGAAAAGGCCGACCGGGCCTACGCGACCTTTCTGGCCTTGGCTCGCAACTTGGGCCTCCAACTCGCTCGTGAAAAGTGTTCCCCGCCTACTACAAGCCTCACGTGGCTAGGCTTCCCGTGGATTCGGTCGCCATGATCGTCTCAATTCCCCCGGAAAAATTACACGAGGTAATTGAGATCTGCCGCGCTTGGCGGGACAAGATTCATGCTACTCTCTGCCAGCTCCAGTCGTTGGCGGGACGGGTCGTACATATCGCCGCCTGCGTTAGGCACGCGAGGTGCTTTACAACACGCATCTTCGCAGCTTTACGGGCAGCTCGTTTCTGTGACGTCATACAAATAAGCCCCACCCTGATGGGAGATGTCAACTGGTTCACCCACTACGCGGAGCGGGCCAATGGCAGACATCTGATTCAGCGGCCGCAAGCGCACGTTTTCATGACGCTACTTGTAGCAAAGGATTCCGCCCACGCACCAGTCGGCGCCAAGGCAGTCACGTGGTCTTGGTCTGACCTAGAGGTCAACGTGGCGCCTTCCAGTCTGCGGACGGGCGCCCTAGCTATTATCATAGCGGCCACGTTACTTTGGGACAGTCCGGTGAAGCGCTCAGTTATACTTATAACCACCGACAGCCCGGGAGCTCAGGCGGTTATTTCCCCTCACAGGATCAAGGATGTTTTTGTGGGCGCTTGCGCCCGCAAATTGTGGCTGCTTGCGGCTTTACTGGACTCCGAGGTGGTCCTGGCCGAGGGCCCGGTGCCGCGAGACGTTTTTCCCACTCTCCGCGTCGACCGCCCCCCCCTGATCGCCATGTTAAGTGATTTCACCTGATTCCAGGTACAGACCCGCTTCTACACGCCCAGATGGCTTCATCGTTCATCGCAGCAGCGGCAAATTCGACGATAAAGAACAAGTCGTCGCAAGCGACGTTTTTTCTCCAGTGGGCCGGCCGACATGGAGTCAATCCTCGCCGACCCTCGATACTCCAGGCTTCCTTGTACATACAAGCCCTCGCCAACAAGCTGTCTTCCCCGGGTGCGGTGAAGAACTACGTATCGGGGGCGAAGTCTTGGATATCGGACCATGGGGGCGATATTTCTCCGTTTGTATCGCCGCAGGCTTCTGCAGTTCTCCGGGGGTCTGCTATACTCTCAGGACATGTTACCAACAGAGCCCCCCCCATCACGTTGGATATTCTTCGTAGGATCTGTGACCTGGCCGACGGGCTTACCGTAGGCCTACTCTTCAAAACGGCAGCAGTCTTCGCGTTTTATTCACTCCTTAGGGCTTCAAACTTGTTCGCTTCTCCCTCCTCCAGGGCTTCTCACGTTATCACCAGGGGTGACGTTATCGCCCAACAAGGCACACTACACGTACAGATTATATCGTCAAAAACGATAGCCCCTTCTTCCCCTCAGGTTATCGTGGTACCCGCGGCTTCGGACCCTCGTTATTCACCTGCGGAATTATGGAGCGGCAGCCCCTGCGGCCCCGCTGGACCCCATTTTTCTGGTCAGACCAGGAGTACCTCTCACTTCAGATGCATTCACACGTATCCTGCGTATCCTCCTCCACCGAGCCCGTATCCCGCACCCAGCAGCCTACACTCCACACTCCTTCAGGAGGGGCGGCGCCCAACATGCATCCACATCGGGTATGACGGCATCTGACATCTGCAAACTCGGAACGTGGTCTTCAGAGCAGACCTTGGCCACATACTTACAGAACTGACTTTATCAACGTTCCGGTTGGTACTTGTTTTTTGATAAACTCAACAATTATCCAATGTCATTTTGATACATTGTATCAATTTTTTTACACTACGTGTGTATCTGTATAACAATTGTCAAATCTCCAATTTTCAAATTTCATGTTACCAATTTAATACTCTCGTAATACCTCGTCAATTGTATTAAACATCGGTATTACTATACTCAATTGTTATACTACGTATAAATTGTCCAAAGTATAATAAATACCATACACTATAATGCGCTCTCTAGTTAATCATTACGTGTACGAAATTAAATCTACTTCGACTTTCCAACCATTTTGCACACAAAAAGAATAACTTATTGGTACCTGGACATGTTTTGTAAACGAAATGAATCTGTTGAATCTGTTACAATTCATACAAGGATTAACGTCCTCGGGGCGCCGTTTGTAACTTCACTGACTTTCGTGACATTTTTTCGCCGTAGGCCGCCAAGGCTGCGTCTGTAACATCACGTTTTGTATATGAAATGAGGTGGTGCAATACCATGTCACCATTTCCTACACAGAACGAAACATTAGACTATCACTAGGTGCATTCTGTACATGATTTTGAATATCAAATGACCTCGTTTTCATTTTGTACATGAAATGAAGATTATTCCATTTGTTACACGAAATGAAGATATGTATTGGTAAACTGTTCATTCAGTACACGCAAAAAACACACTTGGTAATTTTTAAATTCGGTATGGTACACAAAATGAAATGTAAATTTCATTTCGTAAACAAATGTTGTCCATAATAATGTGTATTTAGAGTATGAAATATGTGCGAAATAGGAATATTACAGACGACGCCCCATAGTCATGGCTACTGTTTTAGCAGCTTTCACGCCTCCTGAGATATGGGGCTTGTTTTATCATAAACGCCAACGAGAGTACAAGGTCCAAGGAAAGGTCGTACGAGGGTTCCAGTTTGATAATTGATTTTTTCGTGGGGAATGACAGTTGTAGCATTCGGCACCAGGGACCTGTTTCACTAGTTTCGTGACATGTCTAGATCAGTAGATGACGTCTAGATGGTGTGTCCGGTTTCATAAGAACTGTAAGACATAAGACTTCGTTTTGTCCATTCTTGCTGGCACTGTTGGTGCTGCTTTTCATGTCTGTCTAACACTTTTGTCACTAAACTAGTGAAACAGGTCCATGACATGTAGATTTGTCTAATTCTTATGTTTGGGGTCTGTCTATACCTAAGGGCAGCTACTTGTGTTGTCACAAAACTAGACAACCCCAATGTCTGTATGGTGTCACATACATGTCACGAAACTAGTGAAACAGGTTCCAGGACTTACATAACACAGTCCAGGGAAAATAGATCCCTGGAATTAGCAGTTGCAATCCCTTCCCAATTAGTATGGGAAACTATTATAGTGGGATCCCTACCCCTCACCTGGAAATATTGACCAAAAGCCCCCTCTCCCGACATTATAGAATAATGTTTATCACTACACGAGAATCTCACTCTCGCTAGTTCACTCTGTTTCTATGTGCGGGAGAAACTCTAAGCAGATCCGACAGAATTCTGACGTTTTATATGTTGTAGGTAACAAGCATGCATCCCCTGTAGGGGCGCGGTACATAATCCAGGCAGTTCAACATACATGGCAAGTGTGGAGTGTTTTGGTGAAACATGAAATGCACTGCCCACAATTGTGAGACTGATCCCAATATAAACTGAATTAACAAAAATAATAATGATTGATTCTACATTTATACTTATACCGATTAGGGTGATATGATGTCTATGTCACGGGTACGCTGTTTCGACAATGGACTCATATTACTGGTACACCGACAGATATTGTCAAGATTGGCTGACATAATATTTGTCCGTAGAAACTAGTCTCCATTCTAAAGATGACCAAGTCTAAATAAATGCCCATGTCTATTGATATATCTCACAGATCACAAGATGCAAGATATGAATCATTGACTGATGAATAGTATCCAAAAATATTTCTAATATTGGAGAGAATCTGAAATGATAATTTTATTAGATTGAAAGTTCAGATATATATATTTATTTGACATGGATAGAATACAATAGGTATGAAATCAAATTTAGCCATTGGTGACAGATAATGACACCCTTTAGAAATCATTTCGTTACATAGGTTATCTAGTCTCTGCTTAACTCTTTAATCGCAACCTGTTGCCTCGGGGCTTTCCCAAGCAAACTGCAGCATGATGCTTCCAGACACTTCTTGGCAAAGCACATCATCGTGCACCCAGGCTTCATTGATGATAATAATGAGGATATATACAAAATCCGTAAAGCGTTTGCGTCGGGAGTATTCCCAGCTATGCACCCCCACCCCAGCAACACACAAGCACGGCCCCACTGGAGCGATGCGATCGTCGCACGTGTTTTATTTGGCCATAAATATGGTATTCTATGGCCCAAAATGTGACGGATCTATCGCATTCGATCGCAAGAAAATTCTAAGACTAAAACTAAGCGTTTTGAAAGGTAAGCGCTATTACAGAGTTTCTAAGATACAAAGATAAGGCCTGTTTCCATTGGGCGACGAAAAGGGTTTAGAAATTTTTGAGTTACACAGAAAGTCCGTCTGTGGTGCCACTGAATGTGCGTTGGTAAAGAAAAATCGGTGCGGGTTGTAGAGTTTCCATTGACCGATTTTGGGTCAGCAGTGCCAAAAGTCTGTCGGTGGTACCTGACTGGTGACAGAGAATCGGCCAATGGAAACGGGCCTGTAGTATACTCATAAAATCAGGACATATGGAACGCCAGGAAATTTATGATAAACTCTTAAAGGCATATCTGACAATTTGGATTAGAAATTACAGCCCATGCCTTTTTCCTGAAATTTGAATAGCATCTCAAAGCGTTGTAGAACAGATATTTCACTTAAAATCGGGGGTCACCATACTAGTTTTTGATGTTGAGATCAATATCATGACAATTTGATAAAAAAGAATATAGAGAAATTTCAAAAAGTTGCTTTTCATATAGAAGAACCCATGTCGTTTCCCTCAAACCTTCACAGAATATAGTAGATGTATAGTACCACACATCTAGGTTTTTAAACTTCTAGGTCACCATCCCTGTTCTCGATAGAAAACACCGGACAGAACGAGACTTGAAATCATTGTTTTCGACATTATATGATAAGAAATACTACCATTCTCAAAATCTATCCCCTTTTCCAGTCTAAAATTGCCCCCCCCTCTCCCCCCACACTCATAAAAGCCTTGTCAGATACATTAATACAATATTGATAGGCAGTTAGAGGCGGCTTTTATTATATTGAGACAGAGAGGTTTTAACACACAATGTTAATGTTTTATCATAGATTATAGTAAGGAAATGAAAATTATGATTGGGAGTGCTATATATATATATTTAATAAGAAAAGAAAGTGGAAGCGGTGAGAGTCTCTGTGTCTATGTGTGATGCGTATCACTGTGTGTGAGTAGTGAGTGATCTTCCTCCCCACAATAAGCGTGTGGTGAAGGCAGGTGGAGCCCTCTTGCGGAGTATATAACCGCATCAACCCGTCGATGCTAGTAATAATTATTTTCAAATGTTAATATTTCATTTTTCATTGAAATAGGCTACTCTTGACGAATGAGATGACAAATGATATATATCACGCAATTACAAACAGGGCATTTTCGTAGTTGTAGTTGTAGTTGTAGTTTGTAGTTGACAATATAAGCAAGAACTGGCTGAAATAGTTTGAAACGTCATCCCCTCCCTCAAGTACAAGTCCCTACACAAAGATAAAGAAGAAAACAAGAGCATCTTGAAAAGTGAGTCTTACGACTCTCACTTTTCTCAGTAAAGCTCTTCAAGCTGAACTTACACGGTCTCTTTTTCTCCTGGTAATGTGACAGTCTACTTGTGGTGCTTTTGGAGCTTTTTGTAGATTCTGCAGACCGATGCTTCTTTTCTTGCGCCACCTTGAACTCTCATAGGAGTCCGTCTCACTGGACTTGTTCCTAGAGAACAACTCCCAGACAATAGACTTGTTTCGCTTTCCGTAGTGGTGTGAGTCATTCCAGATTTCTTGGTAAGCTGCTCGAAAGCCATGAGTAGGCGAGCGGTTGTTCCAGATGTTAAACCAGGCGGTTCAACTTCCTTGGCATCACGATCAGCTGACTCCGTCGCCAGCTCCATTTGTGTATCGCAGTCTTGTTTACCCTCGTCATGGTCGACTGCATAGCTGCCCCGTGCTGTCTCGATGCCCTGTCTCGTTACGCCTCGATACATTGTCTGTTCGGGAAGGCCTCCCACTTTCTCCACTATAAAGCCCAACGACGTCGACCACAGATTTTCACGCATCCCATCACCGATTATAATCGGGAACAATAATGTCGATAACTCATACCCTCAACGACGCTTGCCGATCACACCTCTCTAACTTATGGCCTCGTACAACTGGTACCCGACACTTGCTCCCCGTAGGAGCCGTTGAGGCATATCATCGGCGATGTAAGGCACACATATTTAGTTGTCTTGGTATATAATGCATAAAGGATGGTGCAACCTTACATTATTATTCCAAGCTCATCAACATGTAAGTATAATCATCCATATTCCATTAACACATTTTATCTTCCTTCATTTCTATGGATTAACAATTTCTTATATCTCAGTCAGCTTTATCATTCAATTATGTGTATGGTAATCACGGAAGCTTAGTTTCTGATCGTAATACATATTAACACTTTTGTGATATTTACTGAAGATCTGACATATACATGTAATGGGCTAACATCATGCATTTCATAATGAGCAATGTTCTCAGCAGCCAGGCTATATCATATACATATATGGATAAATGTATAGATCTTCATTTTAAGATATTCCATTAACCAAGGATCTGCAGGATGTAAAGTAAATGTGAATTTACGTATACCTATAATTAATGTAATAACTCATGTGAGACCTATAAGACATTTACATCACCAATCTGACAATTTCAGAAGTTGATCTCTAAAGGCCAGATTTGTGACCCCATCCTCCCTCAAGCTCAATTAAACACCTAACCTTAGACTCCCATATCTTAGACGAATCCTCAGACCAATCCACATCCTCAGAAGTATTCCCTTCAACCTCAGACAGACCCTCAACCTCATACACATCCCTGGACACATGTTCAGCCTCATAGACACCACCCTCAATCTCAGGCACATTTACCCTCAGATGCATCCTCATATTCAAACACACCCTCAAGTCAGACACACATTCTGTAGCAGACACATTCTCTCACTCCGATATACCCTCTGAGATTTAGATCTTTAATTTCTCTTTTTTAATACAAATTGGAAATTTTATGTTTTCTTCCTAATCTTATGTCATGTGCCTTTAATCTTATATTTTTCAAAAATAAATATACAAATTGTATTTAGCCTTTATGAGTCTATATACAG
Organism: Alentia gelatinosa; assembly: GCA_950022655.1. Classification (NCBI taxonomy): domain Eukaryota; kingdom Metazoa; phylum Annelida; class Polychaeta; order Phyllodocida; family Polynoidae; genus Alentia; species Alentia gelatinosa. Next base: position 65,057,603 of record OX465579.1, on the reverse strand, counting down.
AACAACAACCCAGATTATCCTTAACTACTAATGCCATAAATCAATATATCTACCCTTAGTCTTCAATGCTTACAGTTGCCAGATTTTAGGCGGAATCAGCAGTGATGTACTGAACCTACTATAGTGGTTCATAGAGCAACCTTCTTAGATTTAAGCTTGGAGTGTTTGATACAAGCTTCCTTCCCAGCACTGTCTGCACACATTTTCGGCAACAGATGCAAAACCTCTGCAGGGAGATATATTTCCCATTAGTGTCGAGCCTAAGAAACACAGTAGCCATGGATGATTTCCAATTTTATTTTAGGCCTCACTGACATCATTGTCATACCCATTTACATGGGCGTTTGGGATATCATCAGTGTAACCTTTGCCTTTCATTGGCTTGATTTGGATATCACCATTATAGCCATTGCCATACCCATTCATGGGTTTTATTGGGAGACCATCCTTGGGTTCCTCTTGATCTACTCTTCTGCGACTTCGCTTATAGCACTTCTTCAGAAATGTATGCAGGAACACATCAAAGACCTCAAAAACAGTTATGGCACTTGCCCCGACGAACAACCCGATCGATCCACCAATGTCACCTGTTGGTAGAATGTACCAGAACTTGGTATTATTTCACATTTCTAGGTATCTCTAGTTGAAAAAATAGTAATTTAGTTTGGCATTTACATGTAGTCATTATAGGTTTTGCCGGCACATTTTATTAAGAAACTGCCATAGACACTTTATAGCCTCCCAGTCTTTTGCTTCGGCACTACATTTGAGGTACTACCCTTAAGACACGTTTATTTATGTATTAATCATATGAAAATCATAAGTAGAAAAAAACAATCTATCACATGTATGTATGATGTCTTTTTTACATCATCAAGCAAAGGTTGCCATGAGAATATAGTTGAGCTAAATACATCGATCGATCAAACAGTCTCTCGCACTATCTCCCCTTAATACAGAAATATAAATTGCCCCTTATTCAATAGGCCATATGCTGAAAGTGCTTCAAAAAGCAAAATCTTTACCACATGTATATCAAATATGAATCTAAAGTAATATTATATGAAATACGAATATTATTACTGTGTGAGAGATAAGGCTGTATATAGCAGTAGGAATCAAATATTCATATGGATGAATGAGTAACTCACTCCAAAGATTGGTCAAATCATAGGCGATCTGGTTTGTAATTACTTCATAGCTCAGAACCTGCATGTAGACGTCCACATTTAAGAAATTTTCCCTAGATCGGATGATAAGAAAACATTTGGCACATACAACTTCATTGATTAGTAGAATGTTTCCCAATGAAATGTATGGACCGTCTTATTGTTTGAATGGTAGAAAATGAAGTGAAACTAGTCGTAACCACAAGTAACTCTGGCTTAATAGTAGTCAATCCTAGGAGGCAGGGCGGTAAAATGTATGAAGCTAGCCCCACATGTTTACGTTCAATGACAGAAAGTGATATGGTAATCAGCTTTAACCCTTTAAGGACGGCCTCCTGTGGCAGAGCTGTCACCATAAGGACGGGTGCTAGTGATAGTGCATATCTCTAAAGGACGAACACATTTTAGATAAAGTCATAATTTGATGTTCCATCACGTGATATTATTGATAATCAATAATATTTCACTTATTTTAGCTTATTAATATTGATTTTGATGTTATAGCTATATTTCCTAAAGATTTCATGTAGATCAATAGATTATTTCCTTGTCAAAAACAATTTTATTGACTTTAGAGAAATGATGCATTGAGGCATCATTCGGCCTAGGCCGGTTGGTGCCTCAAGGCATCATTCGGCCTGGGTTGGATGATGCCTCAAGGCATCATTCGTCCTTAAAGGGCTAACTTGTTATTACGCTTTTATGTCGTTTTAGATATGAAAGCTATTGATTGATAATAATGATGCAAGACTTATCGCCATTAAACTTCCTTCAGATAATTAGGATCTATGTATGTTCAGAGCAAAATAAAAATCACCGATGGCAGAGTTCTATTAACAATTAATAAAAACATTACCATGTGAGGCACCGAACACTATGTAAAATGTGTTCTACCTTAATTCTTACTGCAGTTATTCCGTCTCCCTAGTTACAGAAGTCATGATACATGTCATGGGATACTATAAATTTGTCTAATATTTTGAGGTTAATCTTTCCGAAATTTACACTGTACAAACATTCCCTTGAATTTTACGGTTTTCCCCTGACAACTGGGGTGCCAGGGAAACATTGTAAATTTTAAGGGCGACTGTAATATTTTTCTGACCGTATTTACTAACTGTAATATACCATATTTTGACTATGGTTGTAACCCGTAAATATGAAATTGCAAAATTCTAGAGATATTCTATACAAATGGTCCATTAATATGCACACTCCATGAGCCTTCTTACTGTGGGTATCCAGGACTATTTAATATAAGATTTGTCTAGTATCTTAATATAGTAGTGATTGGCTTATCAACATCAATGATCATTGCAATCATTGTGATCAATGTTATTTCAACATCTAAGTCTTTTTTTCAACTCTGATGTTGTCAGTGCAGACCATATTATAGGACTAGTGATTGGAATCTTAACAAGGTTCCATTTTAAATGGTTTGATAAGGTCAATTCTATTTATATTTTAGAAATGTCCCATGAAAGTGGTGTTTGATCCTCTGAATGTTATAATGTCATTTAAACTTGAGAACTAAATAAGTTTTAAATGGCAGACACTTTACAGAAGTTAGATAAATATCTATTATACATTTTCATGAAGTTGGCTTCTGGATTGTCTCCACTACTTAGATTTTTTTGCTAATGCTAGAAAGTGTATCTAATGTATCCCTATTCACTGTTTCATACTGTGGATTGACCGTAGATTTGATATTTACAGTACTGGATGCAGTTACGATACAATACTGTTTTCTGATACCAAATATACGGTATGAAACCACAGTAGATAAGATTACGGTAATATATCGTCCATTTTTATGGTAGTATCCCGTAAAGTTTACTGAATATTTTTACAATAGAGATTGTAACATTTAGGTAAAAAGAAAAGTGTCATGTAAATCTTAATCTAAGCACAGCCATGTTCTTATCATTTCTCAACACAGTTCTTGTTCATAATGATGAAGCAACATATTTGCATTTTGCTGTTATTTACATGATCATGGACCTGTTTTTAAGTTTTTTGCTACTTATTAATGTATATATGTATCTGTGACTCCTGGGCCCTGTTTATCAGTCACGACAATTGTTATGAATGACATGTTTTTGCTGTCAGAGTACTACAGAATCGACATTTTAGGGGGTGGCCAATTTATCGCAGCCCTACGACACTTAGGGCGGTGTGAGGTGTGCTATAGTCATGACAATCGTAGGATCACGTGGGTGAATTTGTTGCCCAAAGTGTTGTAGCCCTAGGACATCTATGGATATGTCGTACAGCCCTCTGACAGCAAGACAGACAGCTGGCGATGACTAACTGTACCCACCAGTTCTCATGCACCGGTCTTAACTCACCAGACCTAACTCACCAGTCCTCACTCACCAGTACTCACTCATCAGTCCGCCCTGAACAGTCCTCACTCACCAGTACTCACTCACTAGTACCCACCAGTTCTCACTCATCAGTCCTCACTCACCAGTCCTCACTCAACAGTCCTCTGTTGAGAGGACTGTTGAGTGGGGACTGGTGAGTGAGGACTGGTGAGTGAGGACCGGTGAGTGAGTACTGTTGAATAAGAAAAATCGGCTGCTGTGATCTGCCGATATTCGCATTTGAATTTTGAAACATCGAACTCTATTGAGCGATGATGGGGGAAAATCAATACCTTCAGTCATGAAGCTTGTACCTGCCACCCTGGTGAGTATAGAACCTACGACAATTCTAAACTTGTCGTAACAGCTGACACGTTTAGCGGCGATGGTCCATGGCGTGCTACGACACTCTTTATAGGACACTGGCCATTTCTTTGTCGTCCAAAATGTTGTGCATTTGCTGGACATTCTTACGGTATCCTTAGCCAAACTTGTCGTGACTAAAAAAATAGGGCCCTGGATCTGGCAATCTGGATGTACTGCTTTGATTTAACTTCCAGTGGAAGATCTGTCAAGTATGACAGAACTGGTCGAAATAAACAAAAGAAATACATGTGATACCTGTATATACAAGGATTTGACATGAGCTTTGCCATTCTCATATCAGAGCCAATACTTTCCACTTGAAACTTGAGGCTCCCCACACTGCTTCTCCATTGATAGCAATGCAAAGTTTCAGTATTATGATCTGCTATATCGTCAAAAAAGGTTTTAAGATTATTTCTTGCCATTTTTTCTCCCTCAATTCCTTTGTAGATTACCCGAGATTTGGAATTAGCAAACATATGCCTAGAACCGTACACGCTAAAAGGAGCCTCTGATGTGCTTTGATTTTACAGTATCGATAATGTTAAATTCTATTTCAGTTCTTGCGTGCACTCATCACATCAAGTTGCGGTGTATGATTGTGAAATATCATGAATGAGGAAAATGCTCTCAATTATCATTTTGAGAATAACTGGAAAACTATGATAACGATATTTTTTTAACATTACCTACACCAATGAAGTTCAGGCAATAAGAATATTTCTGAAAAGGAAAACTCACCTGAAAAAGCTTAGTCCGATGTGTGTGCTTTCTGTGAATCTAGCCAAGTTACTTTGTGCCTGCTTTAATATCTTCAAAAGTGCATCACTCATATCACTTGCAGTATTACTGATTGTGAAATGGGGTAAAAGATCCTTTTCAATAAAGGTAGTGATGTTGGCTTTTCTTTCAGAAATGTTCATGCCAATAAAATCTGTATTCATTATCTCATCAAGTGACTCCATAGACTGATTCCTGATGTAGTGCTTTGATAGTTTGGTTAATAATGCAAAGTGTCTGACATAATGGATCTTGCGAGAGCCATTAAAGTAATTCTGAACATCTTTTTGCAGTTTAGCATAGAAGGATTTAGTAGACTCTTCCTCAGCCATATTTTGGAAAATCGTAGTGTACATATTTTGAATACGCAGTAAGATATCACTGATTTCTATCGATCTTGATCTTAGATGTCCCCAAAAATGCTGGAGGGCAAGAACATTATTCTCCATGGATGGTGAGTTGAAAGTATGAGCTAAATTTGCCATGCTAGCTGCTTTACTTTCAGTGTAGTTTTTGAACTGCTGTGATGCAGCTTCAATAGGCTGCCAAGTTGATGACTGAAAATCTGTGACTTCATTTACCACTGTTTTTACCAAACCTTTGAAGTGACGAACCTCTTGTTCAAAGCTGTAATTCATATTTTGGAAGTTCTTCCTGATTCCATCGAAGACTTCAACAGGGTGTACCAAAACATCTGATTTGAATAGGAATAGACCATAATTGATATTCCTTGCTGACCTGACAAAGTGATCTCTGTATAAGGAAATGTTGGCACAATCTAGTACAGTTTTCTCTGCTAGCATAGACCCACACTCTCTCATTTTCTCTAAGGTTGATATGTATATCTCCATGTATTTCTGAGTAAAATTAAAGTATTCACTCTGTTCCTGGGCACGTAAACGAAGCAGATGTAGGGGTATGAAAGTCATGTCATATCTGCGTCCTTTTGTGACTACATATGTGAGAAGGGGGTCACCAGTCGTATATGCCTCATGTACTTCTGTGAAATTGGTTAAGGCCCTCTCAGCCATAGTCAACCGATTGAAGAGCCTGTCATCTACAGGAAACCATAGCTGTTGGCGTTGTTCTATGCTTGAGTTTTCAAATGTGGTATTAAGAAGGACTAGAACCCTGTCAAAACTTGCTAACACCTCCCAGAAGCCAGTTGCCACATGATTGAATGTCCGCTCCTCCACAATCTGCCAACCCCTTAGGAAATCATGCTCCAGGACAAACTTGACATTCTCCAATCCTGTGTTCCAGTGGAACCAAATCCTCTTTTGAAATGCATTCATATCTTCATTGAATATTGCCATCACTGCTTGAAGATTTTTTGGGATCTCGCTGAAGATTTCAGTTAGGTTTTTCACATATGCTGACATAGTCTTTTCCAGTAGTTCATCTTGGTGTCTTACATCTTTATTGGCTTTTTTGAAGGTCTCTCTGGCAATGCTGTATTGGTTTTGTAAACTAGAGTTCATGGCCAAGAGTTTCTTCCCCATATCAGATTTCGACATTTCCCCATAACTTATGTCAGAATTAAAATAGCTTCTTGTACATGGATAAGGACACCCGCATCTCGATCGGTATTTCCGGAACTGTTCTGAAAGTTATTTAGGAAAGGCTTGATCCAAGCGGAATGTGGTTTTGTTTTAAAAACATATAGGTCCATAGTAACAATATTCATTAGAAAGATACTGTTTAAGATTTATTAATTTTTCTATGACCTCAATCAGATCTTGAACTACTGAAAAAAGATAATTGCAGAAGGAGTTTAGAAGTGGCAATTATGTGAGGTATCTCAATGGAAACAATCCTAACATGAAAAAGGTGTCCTGTATACTTACCCACAATAGTTGGCTGGACACAATCAAGTTGTTGCTGCACAGTGCAAGCTGGATAACCTATGTATTAGCAAAATAGAAAATATTGCACATCAAGACCAATTGGACAAATATTTCCGGATAATCGGATGATATTTCCAATAGTATCCAACATATCATCCTAGCTAACCTCCATAAAATGAGACCCACTGCTACCTGCTTAAACCATTTGCAGGGGCACTTGTAGCAAGGTCATACATTTCGGGTCATTTCTAGGTGACAGGTCTCCAAAGGCTCATGATGTGATATGACATGCGATATATCAATGATTTTTCATGTTATTAGAATAAATAATTATTTCCTAAATCGTGGAAAATGATGCCTCATGGCTACATCCGGCCATCATCTGTCGCAGTTGGGTTACTTTTGACAACTGATATCTATATCTGTTTCTAAATAATCATGTTTAACTGTTTTATTTGTGTTTTGGTGTTGGGCAAGTTTATGTTACCAGCACAAGTGGATAATTTTGGTAATTACTACCATAGTCAGATATAGTCAGAATGTCTGCAGTCCTTTGGTAGATTTTTCTTATTGGATGTGAACAATAGAAGTTTTGTTGATGTTTTGTGATCAGTACACCTTTGAAATATATAGAAAATATAGTAAATTGTTCTTACTTTCTGGTGCATTCTCAGGGAGGAAACCAATACTGCATCTGCAATATTTTTGAATCATTTTCTGTTTGCACTCGCGCACGCAGGAACCCTGTGTGTAGTGACTGGAATATTCTAGCTTCATACCTTCCTCACATTTCCCATATGGTGAGGGTAGATCATTAACCTGGGGATATCAAAAGAAACACAGAATTTAGCTTAATGATATAAGTGAACTCAATTAGACCTTTTCTTTAAACTTACATGTATTTGTTATAAGGTTATATGGCAAGATTATCAAAAATAATACTCGTCTGTAAATCTGTTGTTGGTAATTCTCTTTTTCAAACTAACCTTGTGTTTTATTTGACATGCAATTAATTTGTGGTCTCATTCCACGTGACCGGGTACGAATGATCAGGGGCCTGTTTTTCAGTTGAGATCATGTCCACTTGAGATCCGCTGAGATTGAAAGTGTTTTTCAGTTGAGATCATTTGAGGTGATCTCAATTTAATACTAAGATAAGACCGTTTGGGGTGCTTTGGGTGTTTTTCAGTTGAGATGATCTCAGGGATCTCAAGTGAAAGGATCTCAACTTCGGTCTCAACTTGAGACTAGTTGATACTTGTCTCAACTTTTTTATCCGGTGCTAAAACTTATCAAAATTAAAAGATATTTAGAGCAACGTGTATTGATAACCTGGCAAACGTATATTCCAAAGTTCATAGTTTTATTGTGGTTATTATGACCATGAGAGACAATTGATAAGCAACATAAAAACAAGGCACTGCACTGCTCAGCTAGTTTGTGCTGAACCCTATGTAGTGCTGAAAGTCAGTTTCAACTTGAGATCGGTCTAAACTTGAGATCGGTCTCAACTTGAGATCAGTCTCAACTTGACATTGGTTCACAAAAGGTATCGCAAGGGACTTGACATAACAGTTTGGGGCGACAATAGGCAATTTAGAGGCTCCGGTTTACTTAAACCACAGGAAGATCACTATAGAACTTGAGATAGCTCTACACTGAGGGTTAGAGATCTCAACTTGAGATCATTGGAGTTGATCGGCTGTGTAGACTTGAGACAACGTCTGAAAAACACTTTCCGCCATTGATCTTAAAGTCGGTCTCAGGATCTCTGATTGATCTTAGCGGATCTCAAGTTGAGATCGTCTCAACTGAAAAACAACTCCCTGGATTTTGATTTCATGTATCTTCATACTGGTACACATCGGCCAGATAAATGCAGATACACCAACATGCCACACCAATGTTTTAGTAGGTCTTGCTTGGTGTCCACTCTTATATATTAACTACATGCAATCACATGGACCCAAATAGAAATGTTTTTGGATTGATTGAGGTATAACCCGTAACAGCTATACCTTGCATCAGTTCTATTTTTCCGCGACCTTCATTCATCCTCAGAATTCTATTCTCCATTATTAGTTTGGCTTCACCTTATTTGGGTGCATATCTATACTATTTACAGGCTAATGACAAGCTTCAGTGGGGGCGAAAAGGAACTTGTCTAGATATCTGAGACACGGGTGCTGAACACATTATGCAGCATGCAATGACATATAGATGAGAGCCACATGTGCTATGAATTATTCATAATGATTTTAATAGACAGAGATATACTATTAAATCAAATATAACACACCTTTGAAACTTCAAATATGATGATTTATCTCCTCTACAGGTACTATACTTGTGAAATAACACCTGACTGCACTGCTGCAACTCACTGCAACTCGGCAATAGATATTTCATAGGTCTATTGATACATCATTGACTGTGTTTTATGGCCTCAATGGCGATAGGCGGTAATCAATCGAAGTCAGTTGAAACAAAACACTGCGAAACCTGTCAATGATTATGACTTTGCAAGGCCGGCCACACTGCTGCAATTTGATTCAACAGTCGAGTTCCAAACGGTAAACGTTTCATGATGTTCCCTGCTACGGATCTGGTACATCGCACACAGTTGCCACCGTTGAGAGTTAAAGTTAGTGACTCATTTTTACGCCTGATGAAGATGTTTTCAGCCTTCACATTTTTGTGAATGGATCCACCCCTGTTAGCACTTGGCCTCTGGGAAAATGTTGTACTCAGTGGTACCGTACGTCTTCTCGTACCAAAAATGCATATCAGGAGAAATTGTGACCTCTAACTCATTGGATTACGTTAGCACTCAGTTCATGTCATGTAATGTTGTTCTAAATCACTATTAGATGTGATTGGTCTTCAGTTGGGTCCGCCATTTTACATACATTATGACATTATGATACATTTATATCTAGAGCAAATAACTCAAGGCGATGGCTTTTTCTACAGGTTCCGGCAGATGCTGTTTCCAAGGTAGGAGGGGGCAGGTGAATGACTTGCCGAGCGTTCTTATGATTTGTTTCTTATCGTTTTTGCCATCTGCGTGTGGCCTTGTAATTAACAGATAAGTATAGTTTGTGTCTTGAGTATATATTAACGGCATAAATACTGAAAAATTATAGGTCTCGTGTCGGGAACGTTGTCAGTCTGAATCATGCGGGTTTCTGTACGAGGTACACGTGATCTCTTTCTTCGCGTTATTCTGCTTTATTATTCGATTCATAGAAACACCGGTGATATTTTTTTTCATTCCACTGCATTCCATTGCTATTGCTTACGGAACCCTTGAAGTGCGTACTCCTTCGGCTCTAATACATAGCTGACAAAGGGCCTCTTTAGTGCCAGGGAAATGCAGAGCGAATAAGTAAAGGAATAGCCGGGAAGGTTATTAGAATGGAATAGCGACATGAAAGCATGGTGAAAAGGCACAGCGTGTAGCACGTTTATCCCTTTTCTTTTTTTATAGTTTTTTATTTATACTGGAGTTGTTCCGTAGGATGTATTAATACATCCTAACTTCCCGGAGCTCCATTGGTAATCTGTTGGTAATCCATGTGGGACGGGGTGAAAATAAGGTTATGATTTAAATGATGACAGAACGTTGCCAGCGGCCTGTGGTCCAATGTTTGTATTCGCTCCAGTTATCATGCATTAGTTTCACTTTCTACAGTGGCTATCCTTCATGATCCAATGCCAGTTTGCTACTGGAGATAGGAAATCTACGTCAAAGAGTGAGGTGGACTAAGAACCGTATAAGGGAAGTAGATAATATAATGTGGGTTAATTCCGAATGGCTGAATAGTGGTTCCAGTTAATTCACCAGCAAGATAGTGGTAGAAGAAAGGTGGCTGGGCTTATACGTTTTAGTGATAGAAGCCGGTCATCAAGGAACCGTGAAATGTCAGTGGTGGTAGTCGATTGCATGATGCGGCAGGAGAAAATATTGGTAGGAGCAACCAGTGAAGCAACATTGGACTATTGGCAGGATAGTGCGTGGTGGTGGGAAATATGCTTCCCAGAGGAACAATACCAGTGTGTGCATGTCTGATAGTATAAAAAAAATGCGGGGAGGAATTACATAAAGTTATGATAATGAGAGGTGAGGATTCGCTAAAAGGGACTGCAAGTTCAAGCAACCAATGTGCTCAAAGTGTGTCCATGTCCAGGGATTTATAGAGTCAGTGATTTGTAATGATTAATCATGGGTATCTTTAGAAGTAATGAGAAGGGTTTGTGGGTCCATACAGCCAGTGAGAAGGAAACATGAAGGACTAGAAGAACAAGGAGTCTAGTCTCTAGTTTCCAGTGAGTTGTAGCGTATAGTCATCGTTATAAAACAGTACTATGTTCGATGCTTTGATAATGGTACGCAAAAGAAAATGGTGACCAGTTATTACTGGAAAACAAACTTGATGTGTAGAAAAGTATATGTGTCACAATCATTGCACAAGCTAATGGCAGAGACAGCTATGAAAAATGATAACACAGAGATGTTTCGTGAGTCATGATCGTAATGAAGAATAGCGTCCAATGGCTTTCACCATATGAGCAGTGTGCTGTAGTCAATGCACAGTGTGAGATTGAGATTGCTATTATATATAGCAAATTAATGTTTGATTGACAATAGCAAAAGAAAGAACCACAGGAAATCAGAGATGGTAGTGACTTACTTTGAGGTTAGAAGCCGAGGTCACGAAGGTCGCTGTCATCTCCATGTCCGACTCTATCATAACAGTAGACTAAATATCCACGGCAAAAGTGTTGCAAGTGTCGCGGAGAACATAAGATACGCTGTAATTTGATTACATTTTCGCAAAGACGCATTCTCGGCCAATCAGAGTCCTTGTTACGACAGTCCGCTGCATGGAAGGTGTCTTCTTGTGGAGTTCGGAGAATATGACGGCCATTTAATCAATATGTTCACGAGTGAGAAATATTGTATTTTTTTTCAAATACCTTTAGGTACACAATATGAGTAAAACTAGATAAATGAATTGATTTGTTACTTGGTGCTTTGGCTGGATTCACGTCCCTTCACCTTCGGCGTCGGGCTATATATTGCCACAAAAGCACTGCTTAACACTCTGACCTAGTTTTAGTATAGTAAGGGGATCAGCTAGTTTTAACTGCAGTAGTAGTTTGAATAGTTAGAGTATATACTACGTCGAATTAACCGCTGGATTGAGGATGGTTACTAACAGCAGTTGCTTGAAAACTGCAGTACGTTGTAACTGGACCACTGTAACCAAATCTGTCAAATGCACCTGTAGTCTTTCTGTCAGGTCACAGCTCTAATTGTAAATTTTCTAGTTTTATTATTTGTTCACGAGTATGTTTTAACGCCAAAACATTTGATGCATCCCCTCGCAACAATATTGCAAGGTAATACATTATTGTGATGAGTAGCCTTCGGTTTGTATACGTTGTAGCATTTAGAAATTAGGCTTGGAGTTGATCTTTGGAACAAACAGCTTAACTTTATATTATCAAATGCTTACTAAAACCGCCAAATTCAGATGCCATGGATTCCATGGGAAGGATGGGGTCAAAACTGTATAAAAACACATCTGGTTTGAGACATTACAGCCGGGAGAAGCTGTTAAAATTCACACGTATGCCTACCTCTACCATTGACACACCGAGGAACCCATGCATTCCGGGAGGCACGGACTTTCCAAAGTCGTCGATGAGAGGAAAGTCTTGCTGTTGGTGCACGAGGATGCGGATTCCGGCTCCCGTGCTCGGCCCCATCATATACTCGTATTGCTCGATGTTAAGCTGTAGCCGCAAGCCCCACTGTGCGCCTGAAATAGCAAGAACTCATATTTATCATGCTCTTCTCCTATTGTTAACCAATTTATTACCCACCTATTACGGAGTCTCCATAGGAAATGTATAGGGCACCTGGAATTAGCTACCCCGAGATTTTGGCATGTCGGAATCTCCTGCAGGAAACATAGTCCTGTCCATAATGAGGTTGAATCATCATGCACTTCGAAATACGTTTCTTGAATGTTCATTCAATGTAAATTATTTAGAATCAATCATAAAAATCTCATTTACCATCAGAAATACACTGCCATAACACACTTTGCATGCTAAAATCACAGGTTAATGATGAACTATGTTATTGGTGTAATGTTGGTGACACGATCCTCTGCTGTTCATTCAATAGGGGTGCCTCAAACGCTCCTCCACACAGTGGGCATCTACGTCTGCACAAACCCCGTGGATCGAGATGAGGAGTGTGCTGCCATGTTGGGAACTGTAAATATCTATTCAAATAGATTTTGGTTTGCAATGCTTTGAAGGCGGCTGGGAACAATTTAGCCCTCAAAACGGCCGGCCGGTCGGCCTGCTTCAATGTGCTTGATAGAATGGCAGAAAAGTGTCCTTTGGGCCAGGCTGGTGCTCGCTGGCCTAGGCCAGCCTACTTTGGGCCGGCGATGAGGTTTTGAAACACGGCAATGGGCTGGTGGTCAGCGGCGCCGGCCATGAAGACCTTATGAATTCCCTGTTACAGCGAACAGATCTTCCCCACCGATTTGCAAAATTGGGCTGGCAATGGTTGCTAATGACCACAATACCATTGGCCGGGGCTATTGCTGGCTTGGTCGAGCAGCCGCTTTATAGATATCATTGCCTGGTTTCATTCTTTATCCTCTTTTATCTGTACTGTCTTGTACTAAGCCTACTAATTATATGTATAATTCTTTACTATATACCCATGCCGTATTTACTGTAAATACGTACCGTTTTGACATATAACGTAAAAATACTGTATGGACCACTGGTCCGTACACTAAATGACGGACCACCTTGCCAAACACGTTTATTAACATATCGGTTGTTAAAAATTGAATTAATGATTTTTTTTCTAAATTTTGGGTATATAGTAAATATATAATGTCCAACCATGCTTGTACAAGTCACAGAACTCGATGATAATTTACGGTTTGTACGGAACTCGGCATAAATGCCTCGTTCTGTACAAACCATAAATTACCATCTCGTTCTGTGACTTGTACAGCATGGTCAGGACGTTCTATATAATTATCGTCTGTTAACAAACTTTTATAACTGAACGTGATTTCCAGTATATGATATACCAACAAACAAAGTATTGTATAATGCTATTCTAGTTTGACATCTTGAAATGTGCACCTGCCATTACACGAGAAAATACCAACTCCGGGTGAATGATGATGCAAAGAATTGGAAAACTAATTTCTCTTAGACCCAAATAATCTCAGGTGACTACTCTTTATAGTTTCGTTGTAGTTTGGACCGAACTACTCCTGTTGAAACACTCATAAAACTGAGCTACACGAACCTGTTTGTGTGGAATATCTGACTTGGGACATGTTGGCGGGATTGTTAAACGTCAGACACAGTCCTTTGTCTGTGAGGATCGGTTGAAAGTCTTCCGGTGAACACTTCTCCTGCTCCCATCGACAACTGAAACACATGGGGAAACCGGGCTTTACAGAACACTTTTTTTTAAGATTCCAAAGACACCTATTCAAAACGACCCGGTTTTCATGATTCTATCAATCAAATATATCGAATGCGCGCCATGAAATAACTCCCCCTCCCCCCACCATGTTATTCTCACAATTTCGTGGATTCCTTCAATAAGAAAGCTCCCCAACTTTTTGCATTTTGCGAGTCGTGAGTGGGCTCAGAATTTACTCCAATATCTTTCTGCGAAACTCATGACGATCACGCAGTCTCATAGTGATACATTGCGCGAGTGGCGCGACTTATGACGAAACACTTTAATCTCAGCAAAAGGAGGGGGGTGCTACTTGGGCGAGCGCGATGAGATTGTTACAGTTTTACTATAATAATCAAAACATGCCATGTCATATCTAATCAATTCCCCCAGCTCTGACATGTACATTGCATTTTAACTGGATTTGATGTGCCTATTGGATCCAAGGATATAAGAACCGACCTTGGTGGGCCTCTAGAGTTCTTTTTCTTAGAGTGATATTCACCATCAGTTTCTTTACAATAGGATAAGACGACGTAGTTTTAATGACTGAATGTCACATGATTAATTACCACTTTCAGTGTGGAAAAAAAGAAAAAGTGGACTTGATACAAGTGCTTTCATTTTGAAATATAGATCTTCAAAACATAGGAATGTTATGATTGCCACTATGATAACAATATACGATTTCTATGATTGTACGTTTCCATGTTAAAAGCTGTCGTAAATTGCTAGTTGTATCCTATACCAGTATGCACTTTATTGACAACATCTCATGAAGCATTCAGATATGCACAGATAAACAACTTAATCTTGAATACCATAATCTTATACCATTATGCAAGAAGATGGATGATATTGCCCTTATTTGGTAAATTATAAATCAAGTTCGACAGAAATTACAACTCCTCACCTTCGGCCTTTGTTTTGTGATGGCAATGAGTAATTTAGGAAAACCTCACCTACTAATTTACCACATGATTTAAAAGTATCATTGTTTTATAATCTTATGCAATCGGACCGAAAGTACCTAGCTGTCAAAATCTGTGGATGACAAAGATTTTGTCATGATGGATTAGGTTGTGGAGTTATCAATTTAGAGTTATAAGATGAAAGACTGCTATGTATCACTAGGGATGTAGAACACCCGAGAAAATCCTAGTGGTTAGTGAATATAATGTGTAGCCTTGTAACTGCTATTATAATGTGTGGTACTTTTGATCTATCTAGAAAATGTGCATGGACATATATATGTGGAACATAATTACCACTGTGAAAACAGCCTGACGTTTTCACAGCTTGATTTTAAATCACACATCCTAATACCTGAGTGTATGTGTGTGTGTGTGGGGGGGGGGGGGGGGGCAAGTGTGCTGATAATTGATTACAGTATACACTAGGTACCAGTGACAGTAATTGCTGCCTCGGTGCTGCATGCATGAGAGGGGGTGTGGGTGGTATATTTATATGCAAAAAGAGACACCCCACGCATGCATGTGCGACGGATCATGAACTTTTCAAGATGTGTGATGCGATGAATCCTTCGCATCGCACACGCGCACATCCCCGACCCCAGAGGAGTGATTGTGTGCGATGCGAGGGGCGGCACCGTTTTTATGACCCTCGCCAGGTGTTTATTACTTTTATTGACTCGCGACGAATATAACGAGACAGTGGGGCCGGGCCTTTAGTCGTCAAATCATTATTCAATATCAGGTTCTATACGTTTCAAACATTCTATCATTTTTTAAAAGATGGGAGGAAAATATTCCCACTAACTCGGGGATGGGCTAGATCCGTTTATAGTAACAGTTCACTCATAAGACCGACATGTTTCGGATTATTTTCCAGTTCTTCATCAGGGAGTGCC
This sequence comes from Alentia gelatinosa, assembly GCA_950022655.1. NCBI lineage: Eukaryota > Metazoa > Annelida > Polychaeta > Phyllodocida > Polynoidae > Alentia > Alentia gelatinosa. Next base: position 65,041,686 of record OX465579.1, on the reverse strand, counting down.
TTTATTGCATTCCATGAGTTCATTATATCATTCTGGGAGCGGTTTATAAGGAGGTTTGTGGAGATTTACCTGGTTACATTGCTTGCCATGAGACCCTGGGAAGGTTCTCGTTATAAGTTAGGCATTATGATTAGGTTGTAGTTTCGTATTTAATTATGATTTAATAAATAATTGTTAAATAGTGATTTATTGGAACGTAAAAAGATTTATTTTTCTAAACATAATCTGCTGCACAAATCTAATGTTTGTGTCCTCTACTGACACACCTAAAATAGGCTATCCTGCGAGGAACTTTGATTTTCACAAAAAAATTATGAATATACATTAAGGTTTTTGGTTAAGAGCCAGCAAGAAATAGTAAGCCATAAGAAAGGTTTTTGTAATGGCAGTGCGAGCGGCAGAGAAACATTGACATAAGTACACGCAATAGGTTTATTTTGTATCATACCACATGTCGTATGGCGCGCGCACGACGCGGAATACTTGCCAAACACCCCCACCCACCATCCTTCATTACTCAAATGTGATATTTGGCTAACTGCACGAAATTGCAGTCTTCAATGACTATGAAAGACTCTAACTGGGTCATTTGATAAGTGTTGGCGCGAATCCTCCTGACTGATATGTGTGTGTCATACACCGATTTGAAAGGGAGACGATCATAAATAAGAAAATCACGTTCGAGATCAAAGATCATTAAACTTTGTATTATTTTTCTATGGTAGCTCCCTACTAGCCAAGGCCTAGTGGTATTTGCAGTTTATCAGTTTATAAAATACCTGACGATGAAGTCATCTTTAGTGTGTGCGAGGTCCGTAAACAGGGAGGTCATAGCAGTGTCCAATACGTTAGTGGTTTCCGCTGAGGACTCGTCTTCATCATCGTGATGGTCAGCCTCCTCAGAATGATCGCTTTCAAACAGGCCGCTGATGGGATCATACAGATTCTGCTGGGATGCCTTTGTCATCCTAAAACATCCAAAGAAAAGTATACAGTAAAACACCTGAGGATGAAAGCATCCGCAGCCTTTACTAGTTCATAGAGGACCGAGCCGGTATGAGAATCTAAAACCACATTTCAGTTTACAGACAGTTATGATCAAGGCGTCGATACTATGAACTATATGGACTTCCATTAAGCTAGTATATGTTGAATACAAATCAATATCTCACCCTTGTATTTCTCTCCATAGGCTTAACGTTAGGAACTCATACTCCACGGCGGTGAAGGTACTGTACCCAATACTCAATCGTTAATTAGTTGATTTATCCTATTGATTAATAAGGATATACGGGTTTCCTTCTAATTATTTGGGTCAATGTGGTTTTACAATACACTCTGCTCTGTGTGGTTCGGGCCCCCTTGCATCTCTTCCATAAAACCCCCTGTTTTCATAAATGTCTACACCCCTTTATTGGCCACTCCATACAATTACAACCCAACTCATTATAATCAGATAGTCCAGTTGGTCAAGTTGTCTTTAACAATACCTTTTACTGAAGTCCTCTCCAGCAATGTCCCCACCCCATCTTCCCTTTCCCTGCGTGGGTGGGAAGGTAATTCGTTTTATTGTCTACTGATATTTCTGTCCTGTTTCAGTGAGTTTCTGTCCTATGTGATATTGCTAACACAGCAAATAATGGGTGTGGAACTGTTGAACTGACTGACACTGACGGCGATGAGTGACATAGGACCAGTCCGTAAATGAACTGTTTGTGGAACCAAAGACTGGATCTCGAAAAAAAAGGCTCTCGTTAAACTGACTAAACTATACATGACATCATGTTCTAAACAAATACATGGTCATTAAATTTTCATCTTTTCCAAATGTTGTGCATTTGATACATTAGGGTTTAATATTTGATATATGGATCTAGGGATAGAAACTCAATTTGGCTTTATGGATTTCAAACACGTGTGCCATTAGTGTCTTGGTGACCCTATATGGATGTCATGCTTTGATTTCACATAATGAGTATTGAATACCCCTTAAAGTAATAAACAATAGCTCCATCGTAGAAGTATCCTGTTTCAAAAGGTTTGGAATGTGACTTAATAGCGTATCCCAAAAACTTACGCCATAACTCTTTCCTTTGTCTTTTTTCAAATATAGAAGTTCATTTGGGAAAAAAATACAACTCAATTTGGGCCCAACTGTATACCCTGGTACAATAGCCTAATTCGAACAAACTCTACTGGGCCCCGGTATAGATGTTTTTATCAATAGGGGATATAATGCAAAATTACTGTGCATTAGGATTTGTTCAATCACAGGCGATATGATGTGTCAAAGAGTATTGACAATTTGTAGCTAATATAATTATGTTTTAGAAAATAAAATCTGCTAATAGCAAACATTTAGCTTTAAACTCATCGAGGTTCACCGCGTGGGGCTAAACTTTCAACGGACCACAGTTTAAACATCAAATCCTCACTGTGATCATGTATCATAAATGGCTCTGCAAAGAATTAGGCATGTTTAAAAAAGAAATTCAGCTTAGCCATAACTGCCGTCAGAGGGAGCAAAGAGAACATGGCGAAGGTCTTCTAGTGCGACAATCGCTCCTCCCACCTCCGATCCATGGCCTACAGGATTACCTGCAGATATATTACCCATTAAGCGCATTTGTATTCTAACAATTATGAAATAAATTACCATAACTCTCCTGTAATGGATTTCTAAATGGATAGCGAAAATGTAGGTATTCGGGTAATTCGATCTCTTACCGGAAAGCATTCTGATTGCAGATCGTGACAGCTGGGAAGCGTATGGAGTCATTGTAATTTATTTTGATGTTCACCGTTACAGGATTGGTCATAAGGTAGATCACACTTTGCACCAGTTGGATGAAAAATAGTCCAAGGCCAGCGGCGAGAATCAAGGTCCACAGGATCCTGCCAACAGTGACAGCACACAACATAACTTATTAAATAGACCAAGATCTATTGTTATTTCCATTTATAATGCAAAAGCGCGGTACACAGGAAGTATTTCGAGATTTTCATAATCTTTATTGATTATTATGCCATTTGCATTTGAAAGTTTCGAGAATGTTTCAATAAACTTAAAGAATGCATTTGGTAATTGTTCTCAAGTTGATGGAAACTGATTACTTATTGAAACTCATTTCTGGTGTTAAAATTAGTGTATCCTAATGTATTAAAAATGTCTCTTAACCAAGTCCTACATGGGTCTGAGTATGATAGTTTCAATAATCTGGTCAGTGGAAAAGGTAACAAGTGTATATAAGGGGAGGGGCTGCTAATATCGAGTGACCGGGTTCAGGCAGACTGGAGTCAAATGTCTATCCTTCCACCTATGCCATACCTCCTCATTGGGTGTCTGTGTGTCTCTGTCTGTCTATCAAAATTGTGTGTCTGTCTACATGTCTGTATGTCTGACAAACACAATTTAGAAGCCAATTATGTATGGGTCTCTTTCCCTGTCTCTGATATAGATATGGATTTAATGTTGTATGGATAAGTCTGTCCCATCAGATATAACCATCTGAAAACCATAGGGAATGGTCTGTCCCATCAGATATGAAGGTCCCAATGCCGTACGCTTACACGGGTTTTTTAGGCCTTTTCATACCAAAATAACTGGCCGCTTACGCGGGGTGTCCGCTTGCGCGAGGTACCGCTTACGCGGGGTTAAATTAAACATCTAATAGAGGGGAAAATTTCTTTTCCGAGCAAAGGTGTCCGCTTACTCGGGGTGACCGCTAATGTGGACCTCCCAATGAGGCGTGAGACGATGGACTTGCATTGTCAAATGTTTGAGGGGGACTGGGGGTGGGGGTAATACCGTTTGGGCGTCTAGATAAAGACACATCAGAGTAAAAGCACTCACCTTCTGATCCAGAATGGTTGCGGCTCAGTGATCTGCCGCACTGCATGTATAGAAGTGCTCTGTGAGAACTCGTAGAGCTCGTCACGCCATTTTGCTTTCTCCTCCTCTTTCGGAGGAGGATCGATGGTTGTAGCCTCAGTCGTCATGCCTAATTGTATTCTCTCTTAATCCACTGCTTATATGGCACAGATCAGCTTTCTCGTTTCAGCTTGAGTTGACCTAAAAAAGAATCAGGATAATTCACATGTCAATGATCATCAGGGGAGTACCGGGGGGAAGGGGGGGGCGCTCTTGCCCCCTGTGCCCCCCCTCCCGGAAATTTGGACCACCTTACCCCCCCCCCCCCCCCTATTTGTTGTGAATGGAAATCCTCTGTACACTCTTTTTGGAATTTTGTTTCTATCTGTTATAGTTAAAAGGTTACAGTTATATATAGGAATGGGTTTTTTTACACATGTAAAAAACTTTGAAATACTAGTGATTTCATGGGCTTTGCCCCGGGGCCTTAGTTTCCAGACCACCACAGCATCAAATGTTTCCCTAGGCTTCACCCCCTGTACCCCAAAGAGACGTTTCGTCACTTGACCACTATGTCAGTTATGTAACCTAAAAAGACTATCTATTCTATAAAAGACAAGCACTTCAGGGGCTTCACCTCTGGACCCCAAGGAGGCAATTTGCCCCATGATATCTCCAAATCTTCCAAGATGGTCTCAGGTGTGTGACCCCTTCCTGAAACAAAATCTTGGATATAGATTGTATAATAACTGAAACTAATCAAAATCCCTCAATCAAAAAGCATGGACACAGCTTGAGTGTCACAGCCAGAGTCTGGGGGCTTTAACTCCTGGACCCCCAGCAGGGGCTTTGCTGCTGGATCCCTGACAAGCTTCCCAGGTAGTCTCGGGCGTATGGCTCCCCCTCCCAATAACAAAAATCTAGATGCAGCTTGTATAATCTATGAAATCCAGATATTTCGAATTCAAATTTGTCATGGGGCTTTGCCCCCTGGATCTGACTCCCCACCCAACAAGGGCTTTGCTACTTGAACTCTGGCAATATTCCTTGACCGCTTCAGGTGTACAACCTCCCCCTCCCCCAAACAAAATCCTTAGCACAGCTTGCATGATCTATAAAATATAATGTAATCCAAAGAAAACCAGACAAGCTGATTAAGTTAAAAGTGAGTTTATTTGGGGGTAATTATACATCGAGATCGGGGGGAGGGGAATTTGAATTGATTATTTACAATGTTTCGTCTACATTTAGTAGACTTCTTCAGGCAATATGTGATTCCCTTGTGTTAGTTCTCTTCTTAAGTTCCATTCTAGGATCTGGGAGCTGTTTCAAAACCATAGACTTAACCCACGTTTTGAAACAGCTCCCTGGTTTGTTGACAGGATTTTATTGCTATGTTACGGTTGCTAGGATTCCCTGATAGTCGGTCAAATTCTTAGACATAGACTGTAAATATAGAAGCTTTTCTATTAATCCGGATATCAAACTATGGATTACAAGAGAAGTAATGGAAGCTAGAAAAGACAAAAATACTTTACTTAAACGAACTGAAAGGACAAAGTAAAAAAATTGGAAGGCAGCAAGGATGGCTCGAAACAGAACGAATTACTTAGTTAAGAATGCCAGACAGACATATACCATAGACCAGCTCGATATTCATAAAAACGACTACAAAAAGTTTTGCCGGGTAATAAATAGAATTCTTCCAGGCACGGAATGTATAAACAAGATGTAATTAGATTAAAAAGTGATAACAAAGGGTTTATTTCGGCCCAGGAAACTCCTGATTGTATAAATAGTTATTTTAATGGTATTGGAGAAAATTCCCTGTATTTCCATGGACTTGTATATTCTTAAACAAATTTCAGGGGTAAGGTATGGCCTTACATTGTTCAACAAATATAACTTATGCGATACAGTTCTTATTATGCTACTTATATGCTGTTTAAAAGTTAAGTTCCTGTCCATGATAACACCCAAATACTTATACGAGGAGACAAGCTGTAGTACATTTTCATTAATCTTCAGTAAGCAGTGGTTGTTCGTAATGTTGTTTACCCTTTTAACCGAGCCAAATATCACTACCTTTGTCTTATCTGCGTTTATTGTTAAGGAATTTCTAGCACACCGTAGGGTCAATTTATTCAAGTCAAATTGAATTTTCCTGGTTGCCTCTTCGGGTGTTTTAGCAGAGGCATACAATATGGTGTCGTCTGCGTAATGCAGACACCCACAATTTTGAATAATAGATGCTAAATCATTAATGTATATAATAAATAAAAGGGGGCCTAAAATAGACCCTTGGGGGACACCGTAACTTATCACTCACAAAGGGGATCTGACATTGTTCGCCAAGGTTTTTTGGGAGCGCTTGGTTAAATAACTACTGAACCAGTTAAAAATATTGTTACTAAGGCCTACTGCGGATAATTTTGATAAGAGAATTTGGTGGTTAATAGTATTGAAAGCCTTTTTAAAATCAATATATGTGCATATTGCAATATTACCATTATTAGCTTCTTCGTGTATAATTCTTGTTAAATGGGTGACAGCGTCAATTATGCAAAGACCTGGTCTGAATCCGTACTGCTTGTTTGATAAGATATTGTTTGCTTGTATAAGGGATTTGGTTGCTTGAGTACTATTTTTTTCAATAATTTTACCTGGCAGTGGCAGAAGCGAGATTGGCCTTAAATTACTAACATCAAAACTATTTGCGACCTTGCATATAGGTATAACCAACGCCTCTTTCCATTTATTGGGAAAGATACCTTTCTCTAGTGATACATTCAAAAGATAAACAAAATGGTCCAACAAAGCAATCAATGCATCTTTTAAATATCTTGTGGTAACACCTTCAATAGCTGATGATTTACTGATATTGAGATCTTTCAATAAAGCAAGTACCTACTTCTTACTAGTTTGAATATTGTGCAATTTGTTTTCATTTTGTGTTACTTGATTTTTCCAGGGCTCATTAAGAACTGCTGCAAGAGTTGACCCTATGTCTACAAAGTAATTGTTTATAAAATTAGCCATTTTGTTTGGAGGGATAATTACTTCATTATCTTTCAACATGATGTTACTCGATTTATCAGAGCTTTCCTTGGTGAGCTTAGATATTGTCTTCCAAAATTTCTTATTTTTATCATGCTGTTCTTCAAGTATTTTTCTGATATAATCTCCTTTAGCTTTCCTTAACAACTTTGTAACTTTGTTTCTGGGCCTTCTTGCCTTTAACCATGCGTCTGGCATATTTTTTTCGCTTCGCTGTAGCTAGTAACCTGTCTTTTTCTTTATTTAACTCTACAAGTTTGTGGTAATTTCTTCGTTCCGTAGGGGTTTGCGAGAAACTCCATAGTTCGAAAAACAAAAATTTCTAAGCCTCGTTACCCAACATTAACTCTACAAGTTCGTCCGTTACCCACATCTTGCGTATCTCTGCTACTTTAAACTCTTTCATAGGACATATTTTATCAAGCTCAAGTACAATTCTGTCTAGCATTTAACTCCAAAGTGTGTTAGGGTCGCTCAGTGTAAACCATTTATCCCAATTTTGATTTTTTAGTCTACTGGCAAAGAGTAGTTCATCATAATTTTTCGGTGAGCGGCCCAAGAAAGTCACTTTGGTTTTCAATAACTTGGGCTTTTTCCTAACTATGTATATACCCAGGTGATCACTAATGTGATTCCCTGTCAGACCACTTTCAGTATAGTTACGATTGTTAGAGAAAATCAGATCAAGGCAACTGTGTTTGATATTGCTATAACGGGTTTTAGTCTTGATTAGCTGGTGCAAACCCAGGGCACTCTCCAATAGTTTCAGATCTTTGTGCTCAGGAGTATTAGGATTTAAGTAATCAATGTTGAAGTCCCCCATGAGAAATAAGTCAAAGTTTTTGTCAGACGTTAACTCGAACACGTCTTCCCTAATTTGGTTTGTAAAGCTGTGATAGTTGTTATTAGGAGGCCTATAGATACAAGCAATATAAATGGGTCTTACATGTGGAATCATTATTTGAAGCCATAAATTTTCTAAGTATGAAGTGCTATGATTATATATTGTAAGTTCAGTTGCTTCATAGTTCAGGTCATCCTTTATGTAAATACCTACACCTCCTCCTATTTTTATTTCTTCTGAGCCTTCATCATCTATCATTTCGTACAAATCCATATCCAGGGATATCGACAAGGAAAGTTGGCATGCGAAATGTTAGCCATGTCTCAGTAATACAACAAATGTCGATGTCAGAATCAGTTAGTAGTTGATGTATGTCATCTATTTTGGACAATAGACTGCGTGTATTGAAGTGAACTATCTTTAGCCCTTTGTTTGGCTGAAAAGTTTCATCCATTTCTTGATATATATCAGTGACTTATCTAGTATCATACAAAACACGAAAAACAAACTCTCTATAAATATAAGTAAGACGAAATATATGTATTATAACTCTAACAGAGATAATATATGAGATGATTTGAATCTATTTATAAATGAGGTGAAACTGGTTAAAGTACACTCATACAAATACTTGGGTGTACACTAAGATACAAATTTAGACTACAGGCATCACATTTCTCATATTAAACGTACTGTTAGCCACAGAATTTGCCAATTATCCTAGATGCGCTCATATCTTAATAAGCAAGCAGCTTTAAATATTTATATAACTGTTATTCATCCTCACTATAGAGATATTTGGTTTGTTGAAAGTACAATTCAATCTTTATCTACTCTACAATTATTGCAAAACTATATGCTTGAAACCTCTGAGGTTTACATCTATGTAGGGGTCAGGGTAGTCGAGCCGTGTTTGTTTCACTTCATGCTAGGTCGCGCGAGTGCCGATCCCTGCTGTGCGGTAAGGCCGGCGGACCTGTGCATGCAAATACTACGGGGTCGCCCACATTAAGTAACTCAGTCAGTATATAGGCTGAGTCCGCAGCATGTCGACAGGTCTTCTTGTGGTGCCTCTCTGTTGAGTGAACGCCTGGAGCCTCGGTGTTGGTTAGGTTTCCCCGTAAACCTTTCAATGGTGAAGCGACCAGAATCTCTTCCCCCGCATTACTTGGTGCCCCACAGCACCAAGGAACTGCAACGTCGCTAGGTATGATAAAACCTGTATACCTAAATAGTCTGGAGTCTGGTTTTCTGTCCTAGGCTAAGCTTGGTAGTAGATCCCGCATCTCCCAGCCTACCTCAGATTAAACCGAACCAACCCGTGCGGAAGCAGTAGCACGGGGTAGCGACTTTGTCTCTGCCACTGGGAAGGTAGAGATACCAGGGAGAGTGGTTATACACTCTCAACGACCAGTGGTCCACTACATCTATAAGAAATCTGCATATACTGGCAGGTATACCATATTTAACTGATAGGAGGGATTCACACTTAATGAATTTTATGTATAAAAGGTCTCGTATTTTATATTATGTTAATCAAGGTACTAGGCAAACCCGACTGTTTAATGTCCCTGTTCTAACAGTTTTTAAGCCAAATTATACAGCATATATATATATATGTCATCTGTCCATTACCATGGTGGAAACTTGTAGAACTCCCAGATACCGTTAGTTCGAAATACTGAAACATATAAAGCATTTAAATCATTAACTAAGGCCAAGTTGTTGGGGAGCCTAAAATATATTTAAATTGAGATTTCCCGCTGTGATAAATGGATTGAGTATACCATTGAGTATAATTGTTGTCTGTCTTTTCTTGCTTTGCTCACGATATAGTTTTAGTTTTAGAATTGGTAGGAATTGGTCGTATTTTGATTGTTGTAGGCTGGCTATGACTTGCCTGGTTTTTTGGGGGGTTTTTTTTGGCAATTTTTATTAGGGAATATTGTATGTTCACAATCACCGAATTCGGCTATAGAGCCGTTCTTCCACTCGGGCCCTTGCCCCATCTCCTCATTCTAATGGCGGGTGTTTAACCGAATGGGCAGTGGGTACCATTTTTGTGTAAGTCTTTGGTATGACCCGACCGGGGTTTGAACCCACGACCTCCCATGCTCGAGGCGAACACCCCTACCACTTGGCCACCGAGCTTGGTAATGAAAGTAATCATCAACTTATAAATTTGTATGGATGCATAGGTACATATGAAATTATCTTGTTATGTATTGTAGTAAATACTACCGGATGGTCACCGGAGGTTCCCGGAGGACACCTCTGGACGGGCCCGGAGGTCCCAGAGGGACCGGAGGCTTTCCTCTGTGATGCCCCACAAGCCCCCCAGGTGGCATCCTGGTCCCGGAAATGACGTCAGAGGGTCCCTGAAGGTCTCCTATATAAAGCTCTGGGGGGCACTACGGTAGTCAGTCTGGCTCCGGGAAAGGCTCCTACACTCAACCTGCCTCCCAGATACCATCCAAAACCTCGGAGTGGTCGTCTGAGTGCATGGTGTATTCAATCATAATAGCCGGAGTTGTGGTTAATAAAGGTTGTCAGTTATGCAGTAAACCGGTGTCCTCCTTGTGTACTACATTGGTGGCAGCGGTGGGATTTCCCATTTCAGTGCACAACGAGGTCGGGAGGTCCAGAGGTACCTCCGGGAGTTTCTGGAGGGACCTTCGAATTTCCGGAGGGTCCAGAGGCGCCCGGAGGCATCTGGAGGTGCCTTCCAGTAACCCTTAGTGACCTTCAGGGACCCAAATACTGCATGGAAAATCATGCGCAATAAAATCATCAAATATTTAAATAAAAAAATGCCCTGTAAAAGAATGAAACTGAAGGAGCAAGGTAATCCCTGGTTGACAGATAAATTGATATCAATGATAAAGGAGAAGGATGTAGCAATGTTCTCAAGAAAGGCTAAGAAAATCTAAATTGAATCAAGACTCGAATATGGCACGGCGACTCTGTAATGACACGAAAACTGTCATTAGGAGGGCTAAGTCAGACTTTATACAGGACCAAATGAATCAGGAACAACATAAATTTTGGGATAAGCTAAACGAAATCATACCAAACCACAGAATTACGTAAATAACTTCTTTGCAGAGGTGGAACAAAACTTAGCCAGGAAATTTGATGAACCATGGATGTTCTATGATAATGCAGTTCCAGCTGATAGCATGTACTACTTTGAGACAAATGAGGAGGAGGTCCAAAAACTTGTCAAAGAAATTAACATCAATAAATTGTCGGCTATGAAGGACATCTCGGCACATTTCCTGAAAGATAGCTTTGAAGTTCTAGCTAGTCAATCAACCCATATTTTTGATAGTTCCATTAGATCTGGTAACACGACCAACATTTCAAACCTGAGACCGGTATCATAACTGCCACTGCTTGGGAAATTACTCGAGAAAATCTTTCATAAGCAAGTTTCACTCTTTCTCAAAACAAACAACATCTTAGATAAAAACCAGGGAGGTTTCCGGAAAGGGCAGTCAACAGTTTCAACAGTTGCAGCTTTTACAGATGAAATATTTCTAGGTCTTGACAACCGACAACACACTGGCAACGTTTATTAATTTATCAAAGGCGTTCGACACTGTTTCTCACACAAGCCTACTAAAAAAAAAGTTTTCTGTATGGCATCCACAACTCTACTATCAATTGGTTAACTAACTATCTCACTGATAGGTCACACTGCACCAGGGTTAATGGTTGCATGGCAGATGCACGCGTAGTCACCTGTGGTGTCCTGCAACGGTCCATCATGGGCCAACTATTCTTTCTTCTCTGTGTAAACGATCTTAAATGTGCACTTAAATCAACCAAATCTAAACTTTATGCAGACGATACTGTCATTTTTTCTTCATACACTGACCTATCTGTTGCTGCCAAAGCAGTACAGTGTGATCTAGATAACCTGTCAATGTGGACAAACCGTAACCCACTGACTATAAACACTAAAAAGGACAAAGCCATGATTTTTGCTCCTAGGAACATCCTCAGGAGAAATAGTGTCAAACCCAAATTATTACTGCAGAAGGACCAAATTGAAGGAATGCCATCCAGAGGAGTGTCATCCAAGTGGTTTGCCATCCAGAGGATTGGACCTCAGAGGATCAGCAACCAGAGATGTCATTCTGTGAGGTGCTACAATTTGTGGTGCTGCAGTCAGTGAAGCGGGTTGCAGGCTTGGGGTACAAGGGCAACCTGGGGTTTCCTGTCAGACCGGGGTGGTGTACATGTCTGAGGGTGCGGACTACAGGGTGTCACAGGATCACAGGTGGGGTAACCTGGGGAATGTACATGGGTAGTCTGGAGTCACAAGGCAGAATGGTAAAGGTTACATTAGGTCTGGGCGCATGGTATAGGCCAAGGAGTGTACAAGGGATGCTGGCAGACTGGAGCGATACACAGGGGCCTCAGGGCGCATTTCATGTTGCAGGTGCACAGGATAAGCCTGGTGGGCATTACTGGCAGAAAAAAATGGAAGAGCAGTCGCAGTCGCAGCAGTCATGGGAGCGGTAGTCATGGGAGCGGCAGTCACAGGAGCTGTAGTCATGGAGGGTTACAGTTATAAGAGGAGCAGCCACAAGAGCAGCAGTCATGGGAGCATTATTGATGGACTACAAGAGTCGGGGGAAAATGTAAAACAAGATTGTAACAAGCTCCTTGAAGCAATAGGAGTAAGCTACAGAACGGAAAATTTAGCTGCATACTACCGAATCAGCAAACTGCCCACTGACCAAAGTAAGAAGTCAACTAAACTGCGTCCGATTATGATGAAGTTACAAAATATCTATAAAAAAGTGAACTTTTCCAACACCAGTACAAACAACTCCATATCAACAATGACCTTTCTCCTGAGGAGAGACCTTCGGGAAATACCCGCCAAAGCAAAAGAAGAAAAAATCGACTGCAAAGTGAAGGGTCCTGCGATACAAGTAAACAATAATACCTACAATGAAAATCAATTGCACAACCTTCCACATGAAATAAGCTTGGAAAAAATTTCCAAAAATCTGCCGATGTACCTTAAATAGGTAATTAGATTTGATTTCAAATAACAACTATTTTCTTATCCCCGTGGCCAAAGAAAGCCGAGACGGGTATTATTTTTAGTTATATACGTTATATTACTGTGATGTATTTGCAAATTGAGGTAATGATAGCAGCGGGCAATATTCTGTTAGTCGGTCTTAAGGGTAAAAATCATAACTGTGTACTGGGAGTAACATACTTGAAATTGAAGAATTAACAAATGACAGAAGCCGTGGTTTGAAAATTGTACATTACAATGTGTGTAGTGTTTGGTCAAAGCTGGATGTAATACACTGTATGCTTGTAAATTCAGACATTGACCTTTTTTGTGTAACCGAGACATGTGGTGGTGCACAGGTGGAGCTTCGGTTGTACCCAACACCCAGCCACTACAGGACCTCAGAGGATCAGCAACCAGAGATGTCATTCTGTGAGGTGCTACAATTTGTGGTGCTGCAGTCAGTGAAGAGGGTTGCAGGCTTGGGGTACAAGGGCAACCTGGGGTTTCCTGTCAGACCGGGGTGGTGTACATGTCTGAGGGTGCGGACTACACAAGGAGGCTTTTCATGGGGCATCTCCACCATTGGCCTTCTTCTTTTCCGAGCAAAGTGTAAGGCACACAGGTCTCTTATTATATGAGTCAAATGTGATCTGGTAATTTTGGAAAGAAATGAACATACACTAAATACAAAACGTAGACGTTAAGAATTATTTGGACCAAATTCACATTCCATGATATGGTTTCACCTTATTGCCTGTGCATGGTGAAAGAGTTGGTGTAAAATCTGAGAAAGGTAATTTGATATTAAAGGATAAACAATAAATAAAACATTGATAAACAAGGGAACAAAAATATAATTATTATGAGATAAATATATATATAATACTGGAATAAGTAGACTAATTGTAAATCTCACTCTATGTATGGAAACTGAGAATGTGTTGCCCATTGTGATCGACTACGGAGGCTTAATGACACTAAGACTATCCAGTGGCACCCCCTTCCACTTCACAGAGGCGTGCCGCACGTACCGGGTTCGCGGCCATTGTAAAATCACCCTTGCTTCTTAATGTTTGAGATGCAGAGCTATGCATTGTCTTGCATACCTGGACAACTTTGCAGGGGTGTCCCCCGGGGAGGAAGCCATGCAGGAAGCGTACCATTATTTCCTCGGGCTGGCCGATGACCAGGGACTGCACCTGGCCGGGGAGAAATGTCACCCCCCCCCCCCCCCCCCCCCAAGCTGGATCACATGGTTGGGGTTCATCTTTGATATTGCCACTTCAATGGTTGCCATCCTGGCCAACAAGCTCTAGGAGGTACTACCATCGTGCAGCGACTGCTCAAGTGCAGGCTAGTGCACATCGCGCACCGTATGCAGCATGCCCTCTGCTTCATGCCTGCCTCTTCGCCGCGCTGCGGGCAGCTCAGGGGGTGCCTGTTATCCGCCTATGTGGAGGGGTTCCCATTTCTTCGGAGATCCTCTGGCCATGATCGATCTACACATCACCCCTGGCAGCAGTGGTGCAATGGTCACGATGGCTCACCAGGCTCTTCAGTGGGCGTGGCCGGACGATGGCCGTGACATACCTCATGACCCAGCGGTCAGTCTTCATTTACATGCCCCCTTCTTCACACTTCCTGCGCCCGGCAGATTTGGTTAACCCTTTAATGACGGGGGTCTGTGGCAGAGCCCTGTTGGTTGGGGCGGGTACTTTGGATTAGCATAACTCCAGGGGACGGGCCAAATTTTGTCTAAACCCATATTCCATTATTTGATCACGTGATCTGACACATCATTCTTATTTATATTATTTGGTTTACCAAATAATATCAAATACTATATCATAGGTATATTCTCTGAAAGTTTCAGATACATTGATCAATTATTTCTTCATAAAACAATGAAATGGTAAATATTACTAAATTTCATAAATAATGCCTCAAGGCATTATCCGGTCTCCGGGGGGAAATGCCTCAAGGCATTATCCGGTCTATGCTGGGGAATGTCTCAGGGCATTATCCGCCATAAAAGGGTTAATAGGCCTTTTTCCGCAGGCCGGTGGCGCGCCTTATCTACGTGGTTACGCAATGCATGCAGCCAAGCATACCCCTGACAACGTATTCTTTAGCATCGGGTGACTGAGTGTACGAGTGTAATACGTTTATAATACAACATGTACCTGTTTAGATTATGTCTAGAGAACTAATAGCGATTCTATCATATTCTGTAGTATCTCAGCTTTAATTTGGTGGGTCAAACGTGTGTATCTCCTCTATAATACTTGAGATACTATAAGATAATATAGAAACAATGTACACGGGTAGCAGAGATATACTGGTTTGGGCGTGGTCACTATACACTGTAAAAAATGTCAGTAAAATATACAGGATATCTCTGTAAAAGTGGACGGTTTATCACTGTTATCTTATCTACAGTTCCATACCGTATATTTGGCATTAAAAACGGTTTTGAACAGTAAACATATTCAGGACTGTAATCCACCCAATCTACAGTCAGTTTACAGTATGAAACAGTAAATATGGATACATCAGATACACTTAGAATAACTCTAATATCGGCAACAAATCAAAGTAGTGAATAAATTCCAGGAGTTCACTTTCTCAAAATGTGTAATAGGTATTCGTTTATCTCCTGTAAGGTTTCTGCCATTTAAACCACAATCATTCAGTTTGGATGACATTAATATTATTCAGATGATTAAACACCACTTTCACAGGACATTTCTAAAACATAAGTAGGATTGATTTCGTCCTAGCATATAAAATGCAGCCTTATACTGTCAGATTCTGATGAGCATTCCAGTGATATAGTCTGCACTAATAACATTAGAGTTGAAAAACTTAAATGTAAAAATATCATTGCTGCTAGGATATGTATGATGGTAGCTATCACAAAATATTAACTAGTGTACTGATATATTAAATATCCCCTCTGGGCCATGCATAAATTTTGTATGAACTGGGGTGGGGGGGGGGGGGGTCAAGAATTTAGGGAATTTTGCATATGCTTCTTCCTTGTTCTATCGCATACAATATTTGGAAGAGGGATAGGGGGTCTATTCTTTTGTGAAATTCTGGTATACTTTATGGATGGCTCCCTTGATACCTTTAATAACAAGATTTATAGTATATGCATATCACAGGGCCATTCATAAACATTTGTAGTTTATTTCATACAGCTATGCATTTTCATATTTACGGGTTTAAACCGTTACCAAGATACAGTTTATTACAGTTAAGATTTATGGTCTGGGATATATTACAGGTTTAAACCGCTATGAAAATACGGCTCAGTACAGTTAAAATTTACGGTCAGAAATATATTACGGTATTTTACAGTGATAGCCTAGGGGCCATCCATAAAGTACGTTCGCACTGAGGGGGTGGTGGGGTCAAAAATTTTGAAAATTTTGCATATGCTCCATCTTTGTTCTATTGCGTACAAGATCGGGAGGGGGAATGGGGGGTCCAAAATTTCTGAAATTCTGCTTACATACTTTATGGATGGCCCCCTATAGGCTTATCCTTCTCTCTGGAATAACCAAAACAATTATCATATGATAGGTAATATATCAGGACATCGGTGTGCTTCCGGGAGCAGTGGGGGCCGAGCCACTGCCTCACACGATATGCTGTATCATTCTGTGCGGTCCATAACTATCAAAAATGTCCATAACTATCAAAAAATGACTTGGTTTGAGACTTATGGACATTCGTCATGTCCATAACTATCAAAATGTCCATAAGTATAAAAAATTTCCATAACTATCAAAACTTGGTTAAAAAATGTGTTACCGCATTTGCGTTACATAGCGTTACTTCCCGTTACCATTCAACCGCGTTATGCTATCTAAGAAAACATTACCGATCAAATCGTGTTACATTCTAATTGCGTTACGCTACCTAAGAATGCGTTATATTTATGACCATATTACATCCTAACCCCGTTATCGTTACTACGTTACCGTTACTGCATTACCAATCTAACCTCGTTACAGTATTACCCTTCTAACCGTGTTAGCATCCTAACCCTGTTACTGCATCACAGTTACCGCATTGCCATACTAACCCTGTTACGCGTTACCATACTAACCGCGTTACATATTACCGTTCGTACCGTGCTACCATACTAACCGCGTTACGCGTTACCGTTCTAACCGCGTTACCATACTAACCGCGTTACGCGTTACCGTTCTAACCGCGTTACATTCTAACCGCGTTACGCGTTACCGTTCTAACCGCGTTACATACTAACCCCGTTACGTGTTACCGTGCTAATTGTAGAAACGTGGTCAATTTTTTATTTCTATCAGGAGGTGAATCGTAGACCATATCGGTGCCATATCGTAGTAGGTGGACGCCAGGCCTTACCATGTTACCATGGTAAAGCCCATTACCGTGTTATCTTTCTATCTGCATTACATCTTAATCTTGTTACCATTATTACATTACCACATTACCATTCTAACTCGTTAAGGTCATATCGTGTTATCGCGTTATCCTTACCACTGTGCGGCCCATCCGCCACCTATGCTGTCCCTCCACCATACTGCCCCTCTACCATACTGTCCCTCCAACATACTGCCCCTCCACTATACTTACCCTCCACCATACTGTCCCTCCACCATACTGTCTCTCCACCATACTAACCCTCTACCAAACAACCCCTCCACCATACTGCCCCTCCACCATACTGTCCCTCAACCATACTGCCCCTCCACCATACTGTCCCTTAACCATACTGCCCCTCCACCATACTGTCCCTCAACCATACTGTCCTCTACCATACTGCCCCTCTACTATAATGCCCCTCTACTACACTGCCCCTCCACCATACTGCCCCTCCACCATGCTACCCCTCCACCATGCTGCCCCTCCACCAAGCTCCCCCTCCACCATGCTGCCCTTCCACCATGCTGCCCCTCCATCATACTGCCCCTCCACCATACTGTCCCTCCGCCATACTGCCCCTCTACTATATTGCCCCTCCACCATACTGCCCCTCCACCATGCTGCCCCTCCACCATACTACCCCTCCACCAAGCTGCCCCTCTACCATACTTTCCTTCAACCATATTGCCCCTCTACCATACCTTCCTTCCACCATACTGCCCTTCCACCATGCTGCCCCTCCACTATACTACCCCTTTCCCACACTGCCCCTCCACCATACTGCCCCTCTACTACACTTCCCCTCCACCATACTGGCCCTCTCCCATACTGCCTTAATGATACCATAGATATACCTTAGATATCACACGGACACCTAAACTGGATATACACTAATACATTGGCAGGCCTAGCTATAGTATGCTTATCTTTTTCCAAGTTAAAACCAAGATGTATATCAATTATGAAGTTTAGACAGTCCAGACTCGTTGATACAGTATTCTAGTTTATTTCAGCAATTTAATCTGTCAAAAAACAACACTCCTGCAATCACACCCACCATTCACACTTTAGGAGTGATTTCTATATGTCCCTAGATGCATGCCGCGGCACCGGCGGTGTTTGTCCGAGCGGCCGCGTATCTCGACAGTGGGCCGTTAGGCGGCGCTGAATGGAAACACCTGTATTATCCTCCATGTTTCGTTATCTCCATATCTGGTAAACAAATCCCATGAACTGCCTTCGAAGCTTTATAGTAGGTCATTATGTAGAGCAAGATACAATTACGATATGATACTTTGTAGGTGGATCATGCAGTGCTGTAATTTCTTTAAAAAGAGTCATATGAAAACCTGCTCTGTCAGGGAAGTTAGACTTTGTCACCAATTATACAGTCCTGTTGTGAAAATACCATACATACTTTGTACTATGAGCTGCTATTTATAATTACTATGCTGGACTGTGTCCTCCTAGATACAACCAACTACTAATGAATAAGACACCAGTCCTATAGTTAGAGTATAGCAGCGAACTTCAAGACCCCAGGAACTCACGGTTTGCTCCTGGTCCATATCATGAAGCTTCCCATTGCTTTCTGTCTATCTCTGTCACATCTTTATTTAAATTCAAGTCTGCGCCCACAAACGGAAATTTCCTATTCTCTATTGGAATAATATTGAACAAGTGAGGTGCAGTGATTGCTTCCAATGCAACCTCTTATCTTCTCATTTTAGGTGCGCCTATCTACTTGGTTATTGAGTGTACTTTGGGGCATTAGATGACTGTGATTAACAGGTTTATAATTCCCGAATGCATTATCTCAAGAGAAAATACTCAAGGTAATTGCGTCGTATCCTGTGGTATTCAATTTAGTGGGTTAAGCATGCATATCGCCATAGCAATCCTTCAAGGACGGCCACCTGAGGTAGAACTACACGCTTGGGTACGGCTAAGTGGGTCGGGTATGATACTCGGGGACGGGAGCATCGTCAGTTAACTCAGAATTCGAATAGTTATCATGTGATATGATCCGGTATCCTTCTTATTGTTTATGTATTAACTATAAATCAAATGTATTTTGTTGGAGCTACATTCTGTTCAAATTGTTCTGTTGATGAATTATTTACTTTACAAAAATATAATTTTAGGTAATTCTACGTAAATTCACATAATTACATAAAATAACCATTTACATCAAATTACGTATTTCTCTGTTGGTATATTTACATAAGTTCATGTAGTTTAGAAACGTAGATTTACGTATACATTCTACAGACGTTACAAGTAAACCATAACATTTGCATGTTCCTACTACGTAAAAATGTATGTACATTTTCCAAAATAATAACGTAAATTTACGCTGCTGGAACGTATTTGTGTTTGCTTGGATCTAGCATAGACCTATCGTTATCTATTTGAAACAAAGACGTTTATCAACTAGACAGCCCATACTCAATATTACAACACTCTACTTTGTCCCAGCCGTCATATCTGGCAAGCAAAACAACAACAGCCTTGCCGTCACATCCACTGTTCACGCCCTTGGTGCGATAGCATTGGCCAGACTGAGCAGTGTTTTACCGAACGACCGCCTTACTTAAAGATGAGATGAGGAAATCACTCCTTATGATAATTATCAAAAAAATAAAACGCCGCCCCTCACACGGTGAGAAAACGGCCGGCCTGTGTGAGTGTGTGTATCAGTTGTCACGACCAGTCAGGTCAGCAGAACCAGTCAGTGGGGGTATATATAAGACAGGTGGGAGGGTGGACTACACCTCATTTACATGCAGTACTCACAACAAGTGAGAGCTGCACCACAGAATGGTAGCGACCATGGATTCCCTGTGAGTCTTTCATTTATTGTGAGGAATGGTGGGACATAAACCAGATCTTGAGATTGACAGACATGCAAAGATACAGAGATACATATACAGATATATAGATACATATTACAGAGAGTTACATAGATACCTCCCCCTCCCCATACACACACTGATCAGTACAACCCTGACCCCCACCTGTCATGCCTCAGTGCCCTGAACCTTTCTCTCACCTGGCCTTGTAAATTCATTAGAAAACATGCAGATACAAATACAGAGACTACAGATACATAGAGACAGAGATACATATAGAGATACATAGAAATAGTGTTTATATTGTATTAGTTACCATATTTTCTTGTTGTGGTCATTTACTCCCTATGGTGTTTGTCATGGTCTGTAATCACGCCGCTGTGTGTACACTGCTGAGTGTCAGATCTGACTGACTGCCCTCAGCTCACTAGCCTCTGCTCACTAGCTGTCGATTTTATAGCTCCAGTCTGACAGTCGGCGCAGGTAGCGATGCCCTAACACTACTCGCATGCTTTAGCATTGGAGCAGTGCTCCTATAGACAACCTTTGCCTCAAAGTTGTCCAGGGTACATGTACACGTGGTAGCTCCGCTCTGTGGTAGGCGGGGATTATTTTTTTGGATCGATTAACTGAGCTTAATTGCTTTATATAAGCTTTAAATGATGTACCGCTTAGCGTGCTGAACAGCAGGTCACACTTGTAACAGAAATCACAATTGATATTCCTTGGGTTTTCTTTTCAACTTTTCAGGTCGTGCATAACCCCTTTCCTCGTTTTATCGCCGCTCCATCATATTGTGTCATTGTGTTTTTGTTGGCTCCTTCAATAACGTTACATGCCTATTCAAATAAGAAGACGGCACTCTGTTTACGCAAATACCTTCCTTGCAGACAATCGAATCGAACTATACGCTTTTCTTGATTATACGTCTGAAGTTCCCTATGTTTTCCGATATATCGATTAGCTACGCCAATGACATTCAAATGCATTTTCTGATGCAATATTTCTCTCATGGATATGACATGAGTGGTATCCGGCAAATCCATCAAGAGGCCCACCTTTGCTAATTTTTTCAAACTACATGTCATGAGCGGAGACAGTGCACTCATCACCCTATCGGGCTGCAAATATACACACCCACATACACACACACATATGTATTTATCCTACCCCTAATATAAAATCCCATAGGCTGAACATTGAGTTTCCGTATGTCACGCTAACTGGCATACGGAGTTTTATATGCCACTAGTGGCATACAGCTTTATTTTCACGTAATTTTCCAAAATCAAGGAGATAGGGTAGGATAAAATCTAAACCTGATTCGTTTTAATCTTGGCCACCGCATTCCACTCCTAAAGTTTTGGCTCCGGACTTCACTCGGCTTGCCAAACTCCAGTCGTGGAATACGGTGGCCAAGATTAAACCTCATCCAGTTTTACGATAGTATGCATATATATATATATATATATATATATATATATATATATATATATATATATGTATATATGTATATATGTGTGTGTGTGTGTGTGTGTGTGTGTGTGTGTGTGTGTGTGTGTGTGTGTGTGTGTGTGTGTGGATGTGTGTGTGTGTGTGTGTGTGTGTAGGTGTGTGTGTGTAGGTGTAGGTGTAGGTGTAGGTGTAGGTGTAGGTGTGTAGGTGTAGGTGTGTGTATAGGTGTGTGTGTGTGACGCATGTGGTAGCGTCGTACAGTAACACGCACTAACAGACCCTACCGCTCAGAAGAATATATGTAATTTTAAGAATAATGACTTAACAAATAAGCATCATCTCCTATCCGGTATCTCTCCTAGAAATACCGTTCATTAAACATACAAATAATAAGCCATTGAGTGTATGGGGATAGACATTTGGGGAAGCTGAGAAAACTTTATCTAAGATATCATATGATATTCAATGACTAGATTAAAAAGCCACATGATATAACTGTATAACTTGATTCAATCTAAATGTCAGGAAAACAACAAGTGTACCTTTCATGCACATACAATATAGACAGGTTTTCACAAACCCAGTATTACGTTCTCAATCACCTACATACACGTTACATTTGATGTTTCTCTCTCCCTCTGCTTCTATCTGTTTATACATCCAGAGTAGGAAATATGGTAATAGAATAATGAAATGTACTGTATGAAACGCAAACCAAATTACATAAATGTGTGTGATTTAAGTGAATGCAAAGGTTAGGCACGAGCCACAAACATCATTATTACAGTTAGAAATATGATCCGCTTTTACCTGTGTACGCTTAATTATAGGAAAGCTAAACAAGACCAATAGGATCCACTGCGCTTTTACCTGTGTACGCTTAATTATAGGAAAGCTAAACAAGACCAATAGGATCCACTGTGCATAGAATGAACTGGTAGTGTGCTTTGTAAACGAGGCAGTGTAGCCCATAGAGAAGAGCGAGTCGAATATTCAGTGGATTATTCAAACGCTCAACAAGGGATCCATAAATTGTTCAAATATAGAGAATAGGAGAATTATTACTCACAGATCCAAGTTGAACACACAACCTCAGCTGTCGTTGGGTAACGTGCAGATCTCGGAGCTGTCCCAGGCCTGCGCATGCGCATGATACCAGATACCAAATGTTGTACAGTGAGCAGTTAGCAGCCAACCGTGCCGAAGGGGTGGACGGTTATGACAAAAGGAGTGGTACCATGTCAAGAGTTATGTACCATCATACCTGCGGCAAAGGTGCGGCACTGGTGCACTCTCCAAGTAGATGTCATCTTCTAGCACCCCATCTGTCTCATATAGGACTCTATGTTGCTGATGAATATCAGTAGGACTAAAGATGAACTTCATTTGCGTTGAAAAATATAAATACCATAGAAAAACTAGAACTATTGATTACCTGGAATACGGGGAACAGAAAACAAAAAGGTATATAAGTCAGAAGTAGTGTATTAGCTCTTAATACACATTGGTTGGGATTTATTTGTACAAGCACAATTGCATTCTTTAAATTCATTGGTGTGTTCCCAGCTAAGTCTTTACGTTTCTGTGAACAGCCCATACCAATGTATTGAAAGGATGAACAATAAGTTTATATCATACTTTTTTCTGTTTTTAAGCTTTTATTTATCCTGGAGCACAGATTAGGTGTCTAGCACCTATCATCCACCTACTCCAGCACTCAGATTCTGTGCACCCAACTAGTGGGTTTACATAGTATGTTTTGTAATACACATATAAGACGAACATATTTACAGAGTATAAGTAGATTATATAATCTATTATATATATCACATACAGACAAATTATTGATAATCAAAGTTATGATGGAGAATTAGGCAGGTTTTATGCCCACTTGTAACAATTCAGACACACATTAGTTGGAAAAGGTAAATAAAGTTGTGATAACAAATATAGTTGGTAAAGGTAAAATGCACATTAAAGATATAGCATCCAATAATAAGCAATAAGTATCTTTTAAGTAATCAAGTTAGCTAGGGGTTTGTATACCCTGCAAGTTGAACGCTTAGCTTAGCCTTGGTGTACGACTTAAAGCTATCATGGGAAGGTAGGTTCCTAATTTCAGGACTAAATGCATTCCACAACATACTAGATTTGTACACTACTGAAGCTTTATAGGTGTTTGATTCAAACCTGTTCACATTTTCAAGGACTGGGCCCTCAAACAGCCTGGTATTTAGCTTTCTTTGATCTAGATACTGTGAGCTCATACATAGGCTAGGTTCATGAAGTGTGCTTCCCGTCTGTCATATAGTTTATTGATCTTACATGTTCTATGGAGATAATTTGTTCTGGTACGGGCTGCACTCTGGGTGCAGATACGCAGTCCTCTGTTTTGACATTTCTGCAGTTTATTTAGTAAAATGTCTAGGCTTTAATTGACTTTGGAGTCTCCTCTCTAAATGCCACTAATGTTGTTTGAAATGTACTTTTGATATGTATGTAAAAATCTCAAATGTCTCTCCTTAAACACATTAGCGTTAAATTTTTCACGGAACATTTGTCAAGTTCAACATGGTGATTTATGTAACAATTCTTGTCGTCAAATAGAAAAGGGCGAAGCTCGTTAATAAAAAAAAAGAGGGTTAGGCCTAGGTAAGAAACATTTTCAACTGTTTCTAGGGGGGGGGGGTGTTATTCATCTTAATTATAGGTTTCTGTAAGTGTTTTAGCATATATCTAGAGCCAAAATCATTGATTTAGATTTCAAAAGGTTGACTGTCAGCCTGTTGTTATTACACCTTTTAACTATACCAGCAGGTCAGCGTGAAGGTCATCTACTGCTTTGTCTCGGAATATATTGCTAGTATACAGGACAGCATCGTCCCCATAGAGTTTCAAGTGAGATTGACCCTTACGGCACGCCTTTTATAGGGAGGGGAGTAGATTTCATATTGTTGACTAGGATGCATTGTGATCTATCTTTAAGGTAGCTTTGTGCCCACCCTATAGGAGTTAGTCGGGAATTCCTAGTTTTGACATTTTACTCAGTAGGATGTTGTGGTCTATAGTATCAAAGGCCTTGGTACACGGCCGGTACAGAGGCGAGTAATATCCCTGGTAGGGGCAAGAGGGAAATAGGGCGCAAACTATCAACGTTAGACTTAAAATTTGGTTTTGGCAGTGGAACCACTTTATTGTATTATAACAGAAACGTGGAACACATCATAGGGAGCGTTCATGGCTTATAACAAAAGGGACATTGAGGCAGAGTTACAACTGGGCAGCAGTACAGCGTTTTTGGAGAGTGGACTCATGAGGCAGCAGTTTACGACAAAGCATGGGAATTTGTTGTTACCCAAGCGCAGGGTCCTATTATGTCTTCTTTTCTACGTGTAGAGCCAAATAGTGGAAGGGAAACGATTCATCCATAATGATGGTAATTCTCTCATATACTTAGCTTTATACATGTACTACTGTACAGTTTGCTAAAAGAGGGGGTACTTTGTTCACGTGACGATCATATGAACTATACATGTATACTCTTTACATGACCAGGGAAATGAACTTCTGAATGATATAAGTACCAGAGTCCGACTAAATCTACCTGTGTCTGTTTTTCTAACAACAACGCGCTAAACTCTCTTTATGTTTGGGTATCTGAATTAAAGTATTTGTGCACTATAATTACATACTCAGCATCTGCCTGACTACTCCCATATATCTAACTCCATACATTATCATTCTCCTCCACGAACCTGCAGTTCCCCGATTCATACATTAATTATATATGCGTGGCAGATATATCTGCCACACATAGCAATCATCACATGAGTTGTATATGATTTTAAAACGTCTGCAGGCAGGAGTTATTGTCCTAACTTTCTAAAGTAGAGGTAAATGTATATGGACACCAATCTTTATTGCCACCTACACTTTTTCATCCCCCTTCTGGCAATTCCATCCGTTATTTTAGGGGGCCCTCCCACCAACTACGGCGGGCTACGACGCACTACAATTCACCTCTTGCACAAAAGCGTGGCGTGGCGATCGCTGTGATTACGGGTTTCGCTGGTTCTATGTATTTGATAAAGTACCGACCGCGCACCAGCGAAATTTTCGCAATCCAGAACGAGGCGAGCGCTGTTAGAGTGAAGCCAACACTGTTGCAACTTAAGCAAGTGCCTAATACCACTATACTAATAAAAATATAAATCGTTCTTCTGTCATTAATGTCTGGCCAAATTCTATAATCAAAACATGGCTAGAAACTTAGGCCTATCTGTTGGTACTATTTATGATATACCTGTCTTATGGGTAAGATTTCCTGTCAGAGATAGAAAATCGGAATTGTTTTAGGTAAAAAGACTAAAACATGTTACCTTCCTGTCTTTACACTGATTTCATGAAAGATCTATCACGATGACCTATAGATATTACCATTCTATCTTCTTAGGTACTTGAAAACGATTAAAATGATGCCTATATTACCAGTCTGTGATAAATATTTCCTGGGATAGTGAAGCATAATGACAGATGACAAGGAGTCAAAAATAGCACCAAAAGAATTTGATTTTCTGTTATTACTATACACCTATGGGCGACACCTCGGCCATTTGATGAAAAAATACGGCCCTCCCACCTGCGGCGTCGGGCCGTATTTTTTCATCAAATGACCTCGAACGGCCACCCGTACGGGCTCAGTAACCACGTTTTCTCATATTACTGCATTTCCAATACTGGCTTTGATACAAAGTTGTCTAAGATTGCAATATTTTACAAGTGCAATATTTATTCACCTGTATATTTCATTTTTTTAATTTTTCTACTGTAACAGCTTTATTATTGTATCAGACATAAAACACTATCAAATATTAGCTTATAAATTCCCAAATTTTCTGACAATAGACAGATGCATTATTAGTCCATTACCTCAGGAAATATATATCACAGCCTTGAAATGCCTAAGAAGGTAGGATCTTTATTTCTATAGGTCATCGCGATATATTTTTCATAAAATCACTGTGAAGGTAGGAAGGTAAAATGTTTTAATATTTTTTACTTAACAAATTCTGAAGTTCAAGCTATCATGGGAAGGCTTAGCCAAGGAATAGGTTTATGATATGTATACCAACAAATAGACCAGTCTTAGCTTTCTAACATTTATTTATCTATGAAGATCGGCCAGTTATTCACAAAGCAAGAGCAATTTCCAATTTCTGAGTTAGAAAAATATAGGTTTTTTCCATACCAAACGCTCAAGAGTTAGGCCGCACGCCTCGTTTTTGTGTAGCCTACTTAGGCGGCCATTACAAGATGGCGCCAGTGTGAAGAGGGTCTATTAAGTCCCCGAAGGCGGACGTTGTCGCCGACACCCACCGTGTGTGGGGGACTTAATCGTAGCCCGTCGTAGCGTATTAGGAGGGTTGCTTTTTTTACCTGGCGTGTCGGCGACAAAAAAGGGCGGGAAAACTCTTTTAACTACCTATTTGAGGTAGCATTTATAAAATCTGTTATAATTCAAATAAATAATGCATCGTTATAATTGATTTTTTTAAAGTATATACATAGCAATACAATATTGTTTTTGAGGTGGTGATATCGTGCATCGGATCTGCAAATTTCATAAATTTCGGTGAAGTATTTCACATATGAAGGGGATTTACTCGGCCGCATTTGTCGCCGACGGCCTACGACGGCCTACAAAATTCAAACATGTTTGAATATCGTAGACCCTCTGCGATTCTTGTAGCCCGTCGTAGCCCGTCGGCGCGGAGCAAGTTTGGTGGCGACAAAACCTGACTAATTGAGGAGTTCGTCGGCGACACCTCCACAATTTTTTCAGTTTGTCCCCGACACGGCCAAAGGGTTAATCTTAGACTTAATCGTGGTAGGTGGGAGGGACCCCTAACGACGAGGGACAAGTTATTGGGGGTGGGGGTGGGTTTCCAATCAATTTTATTCATTCAAGTTTAAGGACATCTACTCATTTCTCTTTCATAAAGTTGCAGGTATACAAATGCGTCATACAGTTTTTATTTTCCTACTTCTTTGTGCTTATGTTGTTGCTCTTTTCTTAAACTTTGGTACACTAGTGAAGTTTTCCTGATCAACTACATGTAGTTGCCACCTTTGTATTGTCATCCTTTGTTCATGTACATTGCATAACATACCATGACGAGCTAAGCGGACGTGAAAGCTGGGAGCTCCAAGCTAACAACGCTACAAACTCATGTTACACGCTGAAACAGCATATCAAACTTGTCATGCAATGAGATAATGATATAGAGGATCTACTCATGCCATCTGCACGGACATACAAACCAGGCCCTGCACCCACTAGTTACGACATGGTCCGACAAGCGTTACGACACACTCCGACACAGAATTTCTCTGTCGTAGCCCAATCGCAGCACTCTTGTCAGAGCGTGTCGTAACGTTTTTTGCGAAAAAAAAAGGAGACCAGGAACCGACACGGGCTACAACATGGGCTGCGACAGAATACGTTTTTTTTCAATTATTTTTAAAATGATGAGAGTAACCTATGATTGTTAAAACCTAAATAGGTAGCATTACACATATACTATATTCTTGTAAAGTTTGAAGAAGGTGACATGGGTTTTAATGATTGAAATTGAACTTTTAAGAATTCTTATATATTCTTTTATCAAATATTTCAAAACTCTTCGGAGTTGGAAAAAGCACATCCTGATTAGTATGTAACTAAAGTTTTGTCAATTTCTTTTAATTTCTAATGGAGATATAGATGAAAATGTAAATGGCCATTGACTTACCATTGCTTCCATAGGCGCCTGTGTTAATATCATAGACTCGTGTCAGAACGGTGTCGTAGCACTTGTCGGAAGCCTGCCTCCACTAGTGCAGCATGCTACAATAGCGTTCCGACACGCCCCGACATGCCCTGACATGTTGGAAGCCTCCCAACACACTCCGACAATTACAACATGTTGGAATTGTCAGAAGCGTGTCGGAAGCCTGGGAGCTCCAAGCTAACAACGCTACAAACTCATTTTACATGCTGAAACAGCATATCAAACTTGTCATGCAATGAGATAATGATATAGAGGATCTACTCATGCCATCTGCACAGACATACAAACCACCAAAGTTATTCAAAATAGTCTCATAAACTCCTCGGATTACACTTGGGCGATAATATAGGTGGTAGTCAACCTCGCAAACATTAGGCCCCGCACCCACTAGTTACGACACGCTCCGACAAGCGTTCCGACACACTCCGACACAGAATTTCTCAATCGTAGCACTCTTGTCGGAGTGTGTCGTAGCATGTCGGAGCATGTCGGAGCGTGTTGGAGCGTGTCGTAACGGTTTTTGGCAACAAAAAAAGGAAACCACGGCGCCGACACAGGCTACGACATGGGCTACAACAGGATACAGTTTTCCTCAATTCTTTCAAAAATGATGAGAGTAACCTATGATTTTAAAAACCTTAATATGGAGTATTATACATATACTATAGTCTGGTAAAGTTTGAAGAAGGTGGCTTGGGTTTTACTAAATGAAATTGAACTTTTTAGAATTCTTATATATTCTATTATCAAATATTTTAAAACTCTTGGGTTACGGAAAGGGTACATCGTGATTAATATGTAACCAAAATTTTGTCAAAATTTCAAAGTATTAACGGAGACATAGAGGAAAATATAAAAGCCCATTGAATTACCATTGCTCCCATAGGCGGCAGTGTTAATATGTCGGAACGGTGTCGTACGGTGTCGTAACCATTATCGGAAGCCTGCCTCCACTGCTACGATAGCGTTCCGACACATTCCGACATGCCCCGACACTCTCCGACACGGGCGCCGTGTCGTAGGCATGTTGGAAATGTCGGAAGCGTGTCGCAAGGCCTACGACACGGCGCCCATGTCAGAGCGTGTCGGAATCCATTTCGGGGCGTGTCGGAAGGCTTGTCGGAAGCCGGCCTCCACTCCTGCGATAATTCACACAATAATTCACACGATAATTCATTTCAAGGGCTATCGGGGCGTGTCGGAAGCGAAATAGTAGTAAGTGGGTGCAGGGCCTAAAGTTGCGGAAATAAGAACGAACACAGATAATATATCAGCCCAGATGGCAGAGCTATGTAAAGATTCCACCGGACAAAAAGCTGCCGTGGAGGATTTATCACGCAAGCTTACTGACCACATGAAAGTACTCAATAGTATTGCTCAAGCTTGAACAGCACCCCAGCATAGCAGCGAAAATCAAAGAAACCGACACACTGAACTTTTATGAGGCGACCCGTGACCCGATTTACGGCTGTGGCTATACTCTGCATGAGGTGGACTTAACAACCGTCAAAAACACACCAAAGCCCAGCTGTGAGAATGTTATGGGTAACATCTACACCAACTACAAAGCTAATCTGTGAGTAAAACACTTACTAAACACGATGTTCCAAGAGTTAGTAATAACTGATTTGCATGGGTAAGGATTTACGACCTGACTGACAAAAGAACTTTATTGGCAACACATAACAAACACCAAAATTAAGGTTGGCGAGTTGCATAAACAACGAAAATATACACTGTACATTTGTATGTCTATTAATGACAAGTTTTGGTGCAATAACAGTGAGCAATAGAACGATGAAGAAATAAAGAGCGTAAGGAGGTAAAAGGCACGTTGTGGTGGTACACAAAACCACAGCATGTACGTTACAGGTACAAAATATTTCACACGTTGTTATCGGCTGCAGAAAAAAGTAAGATTGAAAAAATTGAATTTACTGATATCGGCACGCAGATACATGTGTTTTTGATGCAGAAATAGCATAACACTACAACGTACATGTGAAAACATGTGCCTTTTCCCTGAAAAACAATGACAATAAAAGACCTGTCGTAGTGTTTTTTAACGTCAAAAATGGTAAAAGTGACTGGAAACTGGTGCCGCATTGTCATTTGAAGTTCCCGCCCAAACCTTGTGTAGTTCTTACAATGGAAGGGATCCGCAATCACCCTAGAGGAAAGGAGTTTTATCCAAGGGTTAATCCCACTTTATGTTACAGTGAACATAAGTTCTTGGAATGCTACCGTATGGATAAAGCCTCAGCATTGGAGCTAACAAGGGAATTTGGGATATCTACAAGCTAAAATCACTTGTGCTAGTCCCCAAAAAATGTTCTAATGCCTATGAGTGTGATATATCCATTAGATTTACCTGTTTGGTCTATTTCAGTTCTGCCTTGCCCTTAG
The DNA here is from genome assembly GCA_950022655.1 of Alentia gelatinosa. NCBI lineage: Eukaryota > Metazoa > Annelida > Polychaeta > Phyllodocida > Polynoidae > Alentia > Alentia gelatinosa. The sequence continues at coordinate 65,010,911 of OX465579.1, read as the reverse complement.
GTTTTTTGCTACTGGATCAAATCACAGGGTAATAGGTGACTCCCAGGGAGTGCATAATAGTACTGTAAGTCGGGCAATCCATGAAGTTACAGAATTCTTCTACCAGTACCAATAGGACTTCATAAAATTCCCTGTTAGTATGGAAGAAATGCAGGTGCAGCAAAAGGGTTCTTTGAGAAGACTGGTAAACCACAAGTCCTTGGGTGCATTGACGGAACACATATAGCCATGTGAAATCCCCACAACGAAGATGGTTACATAAATCGAAAGGGATACGCTAGTTTGAATGTCTTGGTAATAAACATTTCTAGAACTAAGAAAATTTGAGAAAATAGTGTACGGTTTAATACTTATAAATTATGCAAATGTAGTTGAATCCTAACTGAAAACAAGGTAATTTAGAAAAAAAATTCATTTTAAAAATGTCAATTGTCTTTAGTTTCTGGAGTGTGTCACAAATATATAAAGATATGTAGGTGACAGACAGTCTTACTTTGAAAAGGAATGAAGAAGGATAATTTCTTGCTTACGTGTACCAATCTATAAAATATTCTTATAATTCCTCAACATTCAGATCATCTGCGACAGTGCTTACCGAATTACGCAACTAAATCACAGATGGCCAGGTTGTTCCAATGATGCCTTCGTCCTAGATAGCAGCCCCATAAGCAACCACGGAAAGGACGGAGAGATGGGTGATTGTTTTTCTTCTTGGAGACTCTGGCTAAATATGATGTTACTTTATTTTGATATTTTCATAATGAACAGACAGGGCAGTTTGTACATGTCCATATTTCCTGTAATGAAAGTTCATGTGATATCAGTTAACTCTATGAAGATATCGATAAATTGTATCAATAGAATAAAATAGAAAAATCTCATGATATACCTTTCAATCTCTATCAAAAGATACCCACTGAAGAACTATCTCCTAACACCTGTTGGTGATGCTACAACACCCTCTGAAGAAGCCTACAACTGGTGGCATCGCACCACTAGAGCCTGCATTGAACAGTGCATAGGACAATTAAAGCAAAGATTCAGGTTTGTATAATCTTAAAAGATGCTATTTGAAAATTTATAATTTAGAGTTACCACAAGTACAAAGATAATGTTTGAAATGAAGGTAGTTCCAACATGAATTTTCTTACGTAATCTACATTGATATGAAATGTTATAAATATTTTTGCTTATAAATGTTCTATTTTTTCCAGATGCCTTGATGGATTGGGGGGGGGTTCCTTAACCATATTCCAGATAGTGCTGCAAAGATCATAGTCTCATGTGTATGCCTCCACAATATTGCTAAAGAATGCAATCTTCCGATCCCTGACAATATAGATGATGAAGGACACCGGCCACGCAGAGTTAGGAGAAGGGAACAGCCAGCTCCAGATGTTGTGCATGCCCAAGATGCTATCACCGGTGCAGTTGTGAGGCGTAATTTCATGGAACTTTATTTTTGATTTATGTCTCTGAATTGAATTTATATATTTTCAATTCTTTACCAAGTTTAAAGATTTATTTCCTCATGAAGAAACATTTGCACACACTTTCTTATGGTAATGTAAAAGTTTTATTACCAAATACTTCTTTTTTTCAAACAAAAGTTATGTGTAGCAGCACCCTTTTATATAAAGTAAGAGACCAAACAATATCACCATTTTTAACATCCATGTAGCATGTCGCCGGCTTGTGTGGTCATGACCTCCTACTTTTGCATTGTATGGCTCGTAAATTTTTCACACTTTTTTGTATGTATTTTTCATGGAGCAAAAGAGAATGACTGAATCACAAAATAAAATTAAATGCACTGGAGTTGACCTTTATCCATTTATTACATGGTGCAAATGAATATAACCCTACTCTATAAATTATACCCGATGTAAATAAAATCCAACGTAAAACACGTAACAATATGTCATCTTACATCTACATAATAAATCCCTGGGAATCGACATAACATGTAAACATGTAGTGAGCACCAAACGTTTCCCAGAGAACCTTCTATTTTCAAACACCAGCTTTAAACATTAAACTTTGAACATGCTTAAATTTGTGTACAACAAAAAGAAAAAACTTCAACAGACAAGTGAGTTTCTCGAGATTCATAATCCTACACTTTGGTAAAAAGGCACAATAGTTCAGTTTCACACTTTTTCTTTTCTGTGTCCTGCATGATTTAAACTTTGAATAGGCTTAAAAATGTGTAGAGCCAAAGAACCCAACTTTAACATACAAGTTAGTCTCTCAAGAATCATAATCCTTTACTTTGGTAGAAAGGCACAACAGTTCAGTTTTTGCACTGTTTGTTTTTCGGTGTCCTGTTTGATTTAAAATGTGAATATGCTTAAATATCCTACACTTTGGTAGAAAGGCACAACAGTTCAGTTTTTCTTATTTGTTTTAGGTATCCTTGACGATTTACGAGGAGTGAATTTTTCACGTTGCATGTAGGCCTTACGCTTCTTCTTTGGTGTTGGGGGAACGTATTCATCAACGTTCTCATCTTCAGAACTCCCATCCTCGCTGATGGTTGATATCTCTTTCGTCTTTTGGGCTGACTGTGCAAGCTCTCTGGTTTTTTCCACTGCAGTCTGAGGTGACACTGCCTCTTTATCTTTGACAACCTCTTCCTCATCACAAGCAGAAATAGGAAGAGAAAACAATTAGTGATAACCTGACAACTCATTCATACACAGTGTGCAAAAAAAAGTTAATGGTATGCACAATGTTCATAAAGCAATGTCAGTTTTGTCTGATAACTTATATTTGCAAAGTAATTTCATGTGATTTTAATATTGCATAACACAGATTGGTGTATGCATTATTTTAATTTGAATGTTTAAATTCCATTAATAGACTAATGCAAGCAAGTACAACATTTATGTATACTCACCAACTGCTGTTCCTATCGTGGTATTGTTCATAACGATGGGAATCTCAGTTTCCAGTATATCACTCCCTGCCTTCTTCCCGACTGATTCAATACAACTAAGAATGAATTGGTTGAGAACTGGAAAGAGAATAGTATGAAGAGTTAAGTAAACTTGAACATATTAACAAGGTAAGTCTCTTCTGCAGAGAAAAGTTCTACAATAAATGGATATGATAATTTTCAAAGACAGTATTTCTGAATCCTACTTAATTTACGCTCTTTATGGTATTCATTCTTTCTGGGTTCATATCATATACTAGACCATGGGTATTACTTTTAATTGTTGACACTGCGCTGTCATGTGACAGATCAGCTTGTCTTGAGCTACAACAGATGAATGAGTGTACACTATCCATGTGTTATAAAGAAAATTCAACATATGTGCCCCAGATTGATTTACTATCTTTAGGCTTTCAGTGGTAAACTCTAAAATAAAACTTGAAGTTTTGCATTTTCATGAACAAAATGAAAAATATATTTGGTGCCAGGACGTCTACACATACCTTTGTTGGTTGTTCCATGGCATTCGACTAAACGTAGTAGAAGTCTTTCCAGCTGGCCAACCAGTTCAAATACAGCAGAGCTAACACCCTCCATTCTAATGAGAAGACACTTCTGAAACTCTGTCTTTTCTTTCTTAGGCATGATTTCTTTGAAAAGTGATTTACGACTCTCACTTGATGATGTTTTCACCTCCACCTTCTTGGTATTATGGGTTTCAGGTGTCATTAAAGGTTGTGCCAACTCTTCCAGTGGTTCCTTTGATGGTGAAAGTGAATCGTCTATGTTTACAGTGAAAGAGGAAAATGGAATTGTCTTTGGTTCAATGATTTTCTTTGGCAAGAATGTTGTTTCCTCCAGACCACTGGAAGATGCAGAAGAGGAATCTGAGGAGTTGTCGTCATCACTGTCAGCATCACTGGCATCACTGTCTGAATCATCTGCTGTCGACTGTGAATCATCTGAGGTGTTATATTCGAAGTCATTTTTTGTACCATGCCTGTAGTACTTAAGAAGAGACTGTTACTCTTCCTCTTCCTCTGACGACGAGGTTTCAGGAGCAAGTACTGTCACCTTCTTTTGTGGCTTTTCATTATCTACCATATGTTTCTTACATACTCCGGATTCCTTTGGATGTTCATCATCATTTGAGGAGAATTTACTTTTCTGTTTTTTCCTACGTCGATCACTCATATCGTCACCATCACTGTTGGAGGACTCTGCATCTTTTACACTCTTTGTCTTATTTTTGTGTTTACTACGAACATCCTTTTTGGGGTCCAATGGCGTGCACCGGCCTCTGGCTCATCTTGTTGTTGTTTGAAAACTTCACGAGGAACAGCTTTCACTGGCGGAACAGTATAACGATGGAGTCCTGAAATAGTTATATATGTATGTGTTATGATTTCAGGAATGAATATGTTACATTGTTAAATAGATCATTAACATGCCTACACATGTTGTTAAAATTCTGTATGCACTGTTGCAATGGTGATTCGCCAGCATTATTTTGCCTTTTTATTTGTTCCTTTATATTTCATGATATTGTCAATTATAAATTTTACATTTACATCATTTCAATTATATTGTATGTGACAAACTTTATTAGGATATATTTACCCATCACTACAGCTTCCCCAGCATACTCAAGTGCAAGGATGTTGTTTTCGTTGAGAAGTTCCTTTGAATCTTTCACAGCACCGGCATCAGTTTTACCATATTTTTTACCATACTGAAATAAAGAAGTAATTGAATGTATTATTTTTTTCTATTGTCAACTGGGAAATTTCAGATTGAGTAATACATTTCTTGATTTCTATGAATATCAGTAGATTGGTTTCATGTGAAATTATTATAACATTGTTTTTTTAATTGAAAGATTACATTAAAATTTTACAGCCTTGAAAAATCCTACATGGAAATATAAGAAATATTGCGTTCAGCAAATATCTTAATGCCTAGAGAAGAGGTTGGGGAGCGATTATTTGCAATGTTTACCACCTTACCTTTAATTTCGACTCAGACACAAAGTGTTGTACTTTGCGTCTACATTCGTCAGCAGTTCACTCGTGTGGGGATATAAGATTAACTTCCACTGTGCAATGATGAATTTGAGAAAGGTAAGACTAAGATTCTACGACAATCGTTCTGAGAAATATTTTTTCCACCGATCTACAGTGGCCTGCTACTATTGTGTATATATAGGACATGTGCCATTTTTCGTCTAGAAAACTGTTGTACATTAAGTTAGCGATCGTATATAATTCTAACCTAACTTGGACAAAGTATTAATCTCTTTCAATCAGTCTATTATTATATATATAGATTTATGTGTTATGCATTATTCATCCTGGTGTGTCTTTACTTTAAATCTATATATCAGGATTAGGCAAACATTAAAGCAATTGGGAAAAATCATAGTTGACACTTACAGGCGACTCTGTCCCAGGCATCCTCTTGGCGCTCACGACCACCTGATGCCCCAGTGAAATTACCCTTGATGTCTTTCCTGAAGTGGGTTGCGGCATGGAGCAGTGCGTTCACTTCTGAGGTTTTCCAAAATGACCGTCTGGCTTTGGATGGTGTGTCTTTCGATACACCTGTGGATATTGACTGTTCTGGGGTTGCAGGATTGTGATGTGACAATTTCTTTTTATGCAGTTTCGTTCTCTTTTTTCTTTCCATTTTCTTCTGGGTTTTCAGGTCATTTTTGTTTTTTTCCCAGATTTCTCAGGTCGAGATGCTGTTCTCTTCTGAAATATTAGAGAATTCACATATTAGAGAATTCACATGAGAATTCAATTATATCAGAACACTTCTTGCTTAGATAAATAAGGTTCATATAAAATCAGCGATTGATAATTGTTTAAGTAAATGAACAGTGTTACGTGTATCAAGCGTAACATCCAATTTACGAAGCGTAGCATCCGAAGCGTGCTGGCTACTGAGCATAATGTCCAGTATTCCTCCCTCCTGCCAGCGTACATGTGCCGGCGGCTAAGCGCTGACATTGTGATCTAGTGATTGCCATTAATTGTAATGCTGACGCTAAACCTTCATACGTAGTATACTGCGAGCTGTATTATGTTTTGAACAAATGGTAGTTTTCACATTTATCATATTTCTATATGTTAGAACAGATCTATACTGATTTCTGATACACTGACAGCATCCTACATAACATATGACTCGACAACTGCTATGAGCGATAATAGGGGAAGGATCATACATCGACATTAGACATCGGTTTCTTAACATTTTCTGGCATATTTCCGTTCATATAGATATCTGCAGATGATCTTCACCTACCTTCTTTTTGTTGTAGTCCATCTTTTATCTTCCTTTATCAGTTTCAAGGACTGTAAACACTGTATGCCTGATTGAAACTGAGTGCGTGCTTGACACTTGTTTTTGCCGGGAAATCCCCTGGAAAATGACGTCATAGGTGATTCCGCTGATACCTGCTGGTACCCCATCACTTTCGTACGTTGATTCACATGGATTTCATTGTTCACTTGGACGCATTATGTTGGTTGATAACAATGTACAATACAGGAAGGTTGGAAAATGTGGCCATTTCTGCACCGACATGGGTTCTCGTACGCTGTCATCTACATTGTATGGAGTCTATTTCTCGTTCCTTATTTTCATTTTCGCTCTTTCTTTATGCAACCCGCCCCAGTCATGCAGGTGCAACGATCCATGAATCAGTAGACCGCACGATCGATATCATGCACAAATACCAACCGCTAGATGTGATCTACTTAATGAGTGGAATGAATGACTGCTTCACAAAACTGATGTCACACAACATTGTTCCAAATTTTGATAACCAACAGGAACTATCTGATCACATCATCAGCGAATACAGCCAAGCCAAGCTAAACCTATCACGCTATTCCAAACTCCTAGTATTATGTGAGTTTATAGGAATGTCCTATAAAATCTACAACACCGACTAGAACTGATTGATGAGGAAAAGAAGGATACAAACGACGGGGAAGAAAAAACATTCCTGATCACCACATACCATTAAAACGACAACACGGTCGGAAAAGTGGTACAAAAGAACTGGGAAATACTAGGGAAGTCAACTACAACAAAAAAACTGTACAAAAGTAGACTCATGAAAGGGTTCAAACGACCCAAAAACCTACGAGACCACCTGGTAAGAGCCAGGACCAACTACAAATAACCCTCGGGGAAAGGTACCAAAAAGAGGACCAATCGCATTAATGCATTGCAAATATTGCATGAAAATATCGAAAGACGGTCAAATAAAAAGCAAAACCACTGGCAAGACACACCAGACGAAGCACAATGTAATGTGCAACAGTTCCAACTTAATATACTGCATCACATGCAAAACCTGTGACATGCAGAACATTGGACAAACATAAAGGAAAATCAAGGAACGCATGCGGGAACATATGAGAACAGTGGAAAAGAGGAGTCAAATCAGGGATGTGCACGGATGATATGGGGTTCAAAATACTAGACTTCATACACAGCCACCCAGACGGGAAACTGGACCGGGACCTGCGATTGAAAGTGGAATACAACTGGATACACAGGATAAAAACCCAGGCCCCATCGGGTCTCAACACCATGGACAGTAGGTATGGTTGATGGACTCTGAATGCCACATCAAAAAGAATTTCCAAACCGGGAAACACCCACACCCCCACCAGGGACCGGGAAAATGTCCACACCGTGTAGGAAATGATTTTACACTAAAAATTTCCCAAACTCTCCATCAACCACTGACTGACAGTGACCACAGTGTGACTAGACTCAAACCAAAAAACACAACATCCAATCTCAATAAAACTAAGCAGGAGGGACCACTAAGTACACCCTAGTACTTAAAATATGCCCCCACAGTCAGCCAACCATAGCCTGACGATATAAACAATTATTGAAACTGCTGGAGTGTAGGGATCATAGAAAATAGATCCCCACAAGATCACCCTTCCCCATAGATTGGCCACCACCTCTGTTTACACTACGTTCCAACTTAGAGGTTGGTAACGTTAAACCACGGACGTGTCCACGGATTCTCACTCTCAAACCAAACATGTTTGTTCTACATGGATTCTGATATCCCAAATACTTACAAAGAAATATTCATATGTTAATACATTGTTAAAGGATATTATCTCTGTGGCCATTGTATTATAAATGCACTTAAAAAACTATGAGAACATGGAAAAGAATCTTCTAGGGTAAGAACATGGGTCATATCAGGGTCAAGGGGGTGTGGCAGAAGCACCTTCCTACTCTGGGTGGAATCCGAATTGAACAACCTTGACTTGCACTCGCCTAGCTGATCTTGTGTCGAGGTAGTCTTTTTAACAACAGGCTATTGTTGTGGTTGGAGATTGTAGTACTCTCAAAGCCCCTTGTTGAGACAGGGGTTGGTCACAGAGTAGAGATATCTATTTTTACTCACCACTGCAATGGTATGAGATACCCGCTACCACGCCAGTTCAAGGCCCCTGTCAATTTAACGTGACCAGAGCTAACGTAGTGTAGCTCGGGTGGCCAGTGTACCTTCCCCACAGAAAAATACAGGTAGAGGGCATCACAGCCACAATGCAAAAACACCAGGCAGCAGCACACTACTGACACACTGGTATCCTACCACCAACATAACCTGGCCTAAGTAGCCAGTAAGATCGCACATGACTGGCCAACAACAGACCCCACCATGCTGGCAGGGCGGCTGGACCAATCAAATGGGAGAGGAACTTCTGTTTACAACAGAAACCCAATGGGTGAGAAGCCTAGCAGAGAACGGGATCACACCCTCCGCACCGCAGCGGGAAGCAGAGACGATCTAGTCACACACCAGCAGTCGCTCAAGTTGCACATCGACCAAATTATTACAAACATATCCTAGCTTAGATTATGTAGTGTGGTAAATCATGCTACAATGCTGCCAAGTCATGTGGCCCACTCACACTTGGTAAGCTAGCTTAATTTGACTAACTTCACTTGAAATGTTGTCCCACTTACCCTGCCTACTTGTAACTCTAGGTCTGCAGAGCATATTCATACAAATTGCTGCACTTGAGTGGTAAATCACCAGGCAATTATGTTAACCCTTTAACAGCAGCATGATGCCTCCAGGCATTCCCCTGGCTACAGCAGCATGATGCCTCCAGGCATTCCCCTGGCTACAGCAGCATGATGCTTCCAGGCATTCCCCTAGCTACCGCAGCATGATGCCTCCAGGCATCATAGAGGCATCATTGATACTTACATACAAAATTCAATAAATAAAAAAATAATTGTTTGAATTGAAAGAAATTTTGACATAGTAAAAACAGCATATTGACCTTTGATTGTGTATAACAGAATATCATCAGCTACCAAGGTAAATTACTTAAATCACATGACACATCATGTAACATTGCTATTTTCCAAAAAAGGTGCCTGCTGTAGCAGGATGGTTTATGCAGGCAATGCCTGCTGTACAATGGTGATCAGAGGAATTGGGTGCTGCAGGGAAAGGGTTAACTATGTTCCATCCACTTATATAAGTAACTGTTATTATATAAATCTGTGTTGACACGGGATCAGTGATAACTCATGTCTTATTTATTACCAAGCCTAAATCAAGATCTACTAGAGTGCTACACTCTGTACCACGAAGAAGCTGGTCCAATCAGACACCACAAATAAAATTTGTATTTTTGATCTTCTTTTCGATTATTTTCTTGCTCTATCTCAAAGTAATCACGTTTTCTTGAGCAATAGGTCGATGCATAATACATAATTAAACTGTTATTCATACTTCACTAGTATAGCTCCTTGTGTGGCATCAAAAAGTATATAGGTATCTGACCTTAACTGAGACTAAACAATTAAACTTTCTGGCTATAAGAATAAATCGTAGAAAGATAACCACAAGCGGGAGTCCGAGATTAGAACTAGTTCGCATGACTAGACACAACCTCGTGACTTATGTGAAAACCATTAACAAATTTCTATTCCTGAATACTAAACATAATGTAATTACCATAATACTTAAGATATGCAAATCAAAATTAACTATTGCCACCACAGTAACCTGTGACCACAGAAGGTCGGGCCATATCTCGCCATAGTTCAAGCTTGAATCAGGAATCAGTTTCTAAAAACAACTCAGAGAACTGTTTATACTCACAATCTGATTATGGGTAACTGGCACAGTCAGATTAGGGCAGTAAATTTGGTTGGAGTAATGAATTTCTTAACATCCTGTTAAAGTTTATGACACTATGATGTAGACAAGAGCTAGCAGCTTCAGGATCTGTTCCTACAGACACTATACATTTAGTCCGTCAATTCTATTAGCCTGAGAATAATCGCATTATAAGGACTCCCAATGGGTCTCTTTATGGCTGTTGATTGGTTGTTAGCATATCAGAGGACAACATGGAATTATGCATAATAGCAGAAATAATATGTATGCGGTGACTGTTTTTATCATGCAAGTCATGGTATATACTATACATATTGCTTGATCCTGTGATGGCTTTGAGTACAAATTCAGATATTACCACTTACATGTATATTTACATCTGATGAACGAATTACAAATCACTATGAAGCTATAGGAATAGGTAAAAGTGTGTGCTGCTTATTACGTTTTGGATAAATGGGGTTTATTTTACTAGGTGTCATACTGGACGTCATACAGTGCATGTCATACTGTGACTAATTAGCGTATATATGTTATGTTACAACACCTGGCGTCAGGTTTGACAGCCTTATTCTTTGACGAACACATATCACAATGTTGACTGAAGGGCGTGACCCAGATTCTACAAAAATATTCTAAACTTGTTTCTTATCACAGAGGACTGATTAGATCTTGAAATTCAAAGCCTCGCTAAATCAAAGATTTCTAACTCCCAATACAGCAGCAATGATGACCCCATAAGTAGAATATCAACACACGCAGTGATTGTAGGAGTATTTACTCCTCATGAGATGTACAATGCAGAGATGTAATTAACAATGTTTCCAATGCATCCTGATAAACCACATCTGGGAAAAATTGTATGAATCAAATTCAGCTAGCGATGCGTTGGATATCATGCACGATACCATTAAAACTGAACTAGACAACATTGCCCCCTTTTATTTGTATTTCATGAAAAAAGACAGTACAATCACCCGGGTTTTTGGGCATTCTTCCTTGCATCGTCCTCAACATATAGACAGTATACAGGACAAGACTATATAATACAGGTCTGCATAAATACAGGACAAATGACAAGACAGGACAATACATGACAGGACAGTGTTGCTCATGGATCCTGAGGTCAGACTTTAACAATCATTCAAAACTCACAACTATAACGGAAGCATTTTCGTTTGTAGACATAAGGTAATGGTGTTTAAACAGAATAATGAATTCTAGGCTCATATCAATACATGTTGATGTCTAGGGTCATATGATGCCTAGGTAAAAATTTCAGGTCATATGACTCTCAAATCACTGGATAATGTTACATAATTTCTCATAAACAGCAGGGGTCATTAGGAATGTTTTAATTTCCTCTTTAAAATCATTATGCGTTCTCAGCTTCTGTATATTACCTTTTAATAAGTTCCATAAATTGTTACCCTGGTATAAAGGACTATGTTTATATCGTTCTGTCCTTGGCCTTTTTATTTTAACTAATACCTTATCATTACCCCTCGTGTTATAATGTAAACATTGTAATAATGTTTTGATTGATGCTCCTAATGATATGTGCATAATTTATATGTTAGCGCATGTGCTCCGGCAGTCCGGGGTGGTATTGCTGGTACGTTGTCTTGGAAACCATCTCCATGGAGACGAGAACAGCCGGTGGGCTGCTGGTGAGAGGAATGATAATAAAGTGTCAGTATGAACTCAGCAGTGAATGGAGTTGGTCTTGTTCCTTAAGTAAACCTGCGGACGTATATAGTGGGGACTTTATATTGGCGAGCTTGCCAGGATAAGTTTTACAAGAAACAGGAGAACTAACGGTAAAGTCTCCGACTACAGAGTCATCATGGCAGACCAACATCCCGACGACGATCCAGACAGAATAAGGATGGATTTAGATGTCAACAGGGAAACGAGAGATAACCTCAAGATGTATCCAAATCCATAGGACGATGCAACGGGGTGAACAAGGAAAATCTGCGCGAATGGCTGGAAGCTGTAGGGTATACAAAACGGATGATGGGTGCTAGCCAAACATTGGTGATACAGATGGTCGGGTATCTGGCTCAAGGTGGATTGGCCACTTTTATTGAGACAACGCTCAGCAGTTGGGACGAAGACGACATTTCCTGGGAGAAATTGGAAGAAGAAATATCGAAAACATATCTCAGAGAAGATGAGAAGAAATACCTCCGCCTCAAAATAGACAGAATGGCTCAATTGGAAGGTGAGTCTGTGAGGGACTACGGAGTACGGTTTTTGGAAGCAGTCCGCATAGCGTACGAGGAAGACCAGTTGACCGAAGTCCTGAATAAGGAAAGAGTGATTGACGCTTTTATTGACGGATTGTCGGATCGTCTGGTCCAGTCCAACGCGGATATGCAAAATCCTACTTCACTCGAAGAAGCGGTAAAATTTGCTTCTCGTGCAAGTAAGGCGACTGAAAGACGGGGGAGAAGGTCCAAGCTAGAAGAAGAAAATGCCATGGCTGCGGCGAGTGAGTCTGGGAACAAAAACAAGAACAAAGACGGTGATAAAAGCCCAAGGACCCGATGAATGAACTGTGTCACATTATGAAATCATTACAACAAACTCTCAAAAGTGTGGATAAGAAAATCGAAGGGAAAGAAAGTATGGCAGCAGTTGGAACGTCGACCCCAACGATGACGGAGGATAAGAATATGGCCGGGATTGAAAACAATCAAAGTCCTACAAACATCACAGATCCTGCGACACGTCAACCACAAGGAGGAACCTCGGCTCCGATAGTATATCAGTTCAATGCGCCGATGACCAGAGGACGAGGATGAGGACTGGGTCGTGGGAGAGGACGAGGCAGAGGCAACGGCTATCGGGGAAACCAAAATAGCAGGAATGGATCAGGACGAGGACCGAGAGGACCGTGTTTCACATGTGGGAATTACGGACATTTTGCCAGGGATTGTCATGTCTACCAGGACAACACCCAGGGTGGGATGGAAACTTTCCAGGATTTCCAGCCTGAGGAATCAGCATTTTATTCGGGAAACTAAGTGGTGCGCCGGACGGCAGAGTGAATATCCGGATGGACATCATGGGAAAAGAATATATCGCTCTGGCCGATTCTGGCGCATGCCGTTCAATGATGAAATGCTCGGTGGTTGAGGAGCTGTGTAAGAAAAGCATAAAAGAAATGGATCTAGTGCCGGGTGAGCAGCTGAAATCTCTATCTGGACATGTCATCGATACAGAGGGAGTATGCATGATCAATCTGTTAGGTGAGTCCGTCCCCTTTTATGTGGTGAAAGAAATGGGACATGATATGCTGTTAGGCATTGATGCTTTGGGTATCTTAGGCGCACACATCGATTGCAAAAACAAAACCATCACGTTGAAAGATAGGGAATACAAGTGGGGACCAGAAAATGGAGAAGCACACTATGTTGAGGGTATTCTGAACGAGTTAGATGAGTGGCGTTTAAAATTTCCGGAAGTTTTCTCGGGTAAGATTGATCCCCATTTCCGGAGAGAGGGGGTATGAATGACAATAGATACAGCCGGTCACGACCCAGTCCATCAGAAACCATACAGGGTACCGTTGCAAAAGCGAAGAATGGTCGAAGAAGAGATAAGGGGGCTCCTACAGAAAGATATAATCAGGCCTAGTCAGAGTCTGTGGTCTTCACCCGTCCTTTTAGTGCCCAAATCCGATGGATCAGTCAGGTGTGTGGTGGACTACAGAAAAGTAAACGACATAAGCAAAAAGGATGCCCACCCTATGCCCCAGGTGCTTGATATATTTGACCAACTCCATGGATCCAAAATGTTCTCGACCATTGATCTAAAATTGGCATATTGGCAAATTCCAATCAATCCAAAGAGTCGAGAGAAAACAGCTATGGCTACACATATGGGTCTTTTCGAATGGAACGTCATGCCTTTCGGGTTGGTGAACAGTGGCGCGGTTTGGCAGAGATATATCAATTCAGTACTGTCGCCTTTGATTTCAAAATCGGTGTTGGTGTATCTGGACGACATAATTGTATTTTCAAAAGACGAAGCCGAACACACACGATACTTAGAAGAAGTAATGACGTTGCTAGCCCGAAATCATTTGACAGCCAACCCTGATAAGTGTACTTTTCGACGGAAGGAAATCAAATTGTTGGGGTACATTGCTAGCACTGAAGGCATATCGCCTGATCCCGAGAAGACAAAAGCGATAAAGGAAATGCCGCCGCCACAATGCGTCAAAGACGTCAGATCATTTCTGGGGATGGCGAATTATTATCACATGTGTGTGAAGGGATTCTCTGAAATAGCCGCGCCGCTAGTGGGTTTGACCAAGAAAAACGCTCATTTCCAATGGGGGGTGCGTGAAGAAGCTGCGTGGAACGCGCTTAAAGACGAGTTAATTTCCGACAGGGTAATGGCATTCCCGGACCTAAACAGACCATTCATTCTATATACAGACGCTAGTGACTATTGTGTTGGGGGGATCCTCACTCAGAAAGATGAAAAGGGAGTGGAACGACCCATACAATATTTATCCAAAACTCTGTCAGAGGTACAATATAGATGGAGAAATTCAAACCGTATATTTGGGGATCCGTTCTGTCCATTGTAACTGATCACCGGCCTCTCGTGAATTTATTTAAAACAAAGATCAACAATTCCAAGATCCAAAGGTGGGCTATAACGTTGGCAGAATATGGGGCGCCTATAGAATACCGAAAGGGGAGCCAAAATGTCAGGGCCGACATGTTATCGAGACCACCTAGACAAAAAGGCTACAGGGTGCAGTGATGTGGGATTTTTGGGAACACAGCAAGTTGAGTCCTGTAGAGGTCAGGAAGGGACAGGTGAGAATGCGAGAGCGCAGATGGGCAGAGCAGGGACGGGGGCGGTCTATACTGCATGACCAGATCGTATATTCATTGGGGAAGAAAGGGGGGAATGATGACAAACCACGGTTGGTAGTGCCCGGATCCCTCACGGAACAATTGATCATACAGGCCCATGAGGGAGTGGGACACATGGGAGTTGAAAAAAACCATAAAACGGTTAGATGAGCAGTTTTGGTGGAATGGTATGGCCCGACAGGTTTTTGAACAGCTCGAAAAGTGTGCCGTTTGCAATGCTCACAGAACAAAAAGACTGTTCCCCCCCGCATCGAATATGCCCATACCTACACGGCCTGGTGAGGTCATGGGCATGGACCTCATTGGTCCTATGCCAATATCGGAGAATGGGAACCGGTATTGCCTAATGATTATAGACCATTGTTCGGGATGGGCTGAGGCGGAACCCATCCCTGACAAATCTGGAGAATCGGTATTCAGAGTGCTGTTCGACAAATATGTCCCCCGCTATGGTGCGCCAGCCATTATGGTATGCGATAGGGGATGTGAATTCAAAAATCATATGGTAGAAACATACTTGAACAAATTGGGTACCAAGGTACACTATACTACTAGCTATCATCCTCAATCGAATGGGAAAACGGAACGATTCAATCGGACTATCAAGTCCATCCTAGCCAAATTGGTGGATGCTAGGGCAAATAGATGGGAGAGTGCTTTGGGACCAGCCCTTATGGCACACCGGAGAGCGGTATTGGCGGCTACGGGGTATTCACCCTATTTTCTACAGTACGGCAGGGAACCCATTCCCATTTCGGCCGATTTGGGAGGGGCCTCGCATGAGTCTTTCACAGCTATTCTAGATGACAGGTTGAAGGCTATGAAACAAGCCTATGTTATAGTGAGGAACAACTTAGAATCCCAACAAAAGAGGAATAAGGATAGGTTGGACAAGCGCCCCCGGGCAATTCCTTTAGAAGAAGGGGATTTTGTATTGCTGTTTCAGCCAGCTGCGGCTCCTTTGAATCCGCGATTCCAGGGTGGATTCGTAGTTATCGGTACCAATGGCGTTACCGCCGCGATTAAGGGACCGGACGGGAAGATACAAACAGTAAATGTAGACCGTTTGCGTTTAGATAAGAATCCGGTAGGTTCGAAGAACATGAACAAAACACTAGGGGTACGTGCCAGAGCTCGAAATCTCAGAACTTATCCCAGCGATACGCGTAGATACGGAGAGGCCTCATCCCGAGGAACATTAAGGAGGGGAACAGGTGGGATTGCGACAGGCCGGAAGGGCGTATCCCAGAAAAAAGCTAGCGAACCTTCTCGAAACCGGTTAGGGAGACCGGACGAAGATACCGGGGTGTCCGACAGAGACTCGGAGAGATATGGGAATAGCCGGGGGACCGATAGCGATGAGGATTCTGAGTACGATCCCAATTGGTTCGGGACGCATCCCCACACATCGCGAAAGGGGATAAATGTTGAAAGAAATGATAGTGGGCACGAACATCTGTATAGGGGTGAATCAGATGTCGAAAGCGATGATGATGGCGGATATACCCCTCCAGATGGCTCGAAGGGGGCCGACAATGATGCTGGGGCGGGGTCCCAACATATAGATAGCAGAATTAAGGGATCAGGGGGGACTAAGGCGGTTACAGAAGTTCGCGGAAATCAAACTGAAAAGGCAGGCGCTAGTCGTTCCACGGTCGTGCTGCCATACGCTGGCCCTTCATTGCGGTCTGGGAGACAAACGGTGAAGTACCGTTTGAAATAGATATACATTAGTTGGGACAAAGCCTAAAGATGTGGTGCGCCTGGATACTGGGAATTTTGTGTCTGGCTATGAGTTATTTCGCTCAAGATACACAAATGGAGGGAATTGTGAATGACGGAGTAATTATTACCAAAGCCGGATCTTCGAGAATTATTGGGGGATCCTGGTCGTTGGTGGTCATCATTGAGCGCCCACAAATACCAGAACTACAAAAATGGAAAGAAGACACGGAAAATGTGATTAACCAACTCAAACCCATGTACGAGGACAAACATAGGGATATGTTGCGGATGAATCTTGTTGACGACTGCATCACATGGGGCGAGGAATTGATACGTTGTGGAAGGATGGACCCTACTACAGGACCAAACAAAGACACAAACAGTGACAGACCCAAACGTGGATTAATTAACATAGTGGGAAAGGCCATCAGGTTCTTGTTCGGACTGGCAACTACTAGTGACTTAAACTCAGTGAAGGAGGAAATAAGGAGATTACAAAGATCATCTTTTGCGGTTCGACATAATCACCACAAGCTAATCTCTGTTATGAATTTAACTCGTATGTTTGTGAAAGAAGACCGTGAAGACATTAACAAACTCAATCAAGCTACCGAGGAGTTAAACCGAATATCAGACAAACTGGCCCGTCGAATGTCATGGTTAGACGAAGCCTTAACGCATCTAAGAATATATGGGATGATTGAAGGCCACATAGAAAGGATGGAAGCATTATCACACGATTTCATTAGGAGAGCGGAAATATTCAACAGAAAGTTCCTGGCACTGGAGCGAAATGATCTAAATAGAGACATTCTACCACCAAAAGTACTACGTGAAACTCTGGCTTTAATGACTGAACTGGGATATGACGCTATAGACGAACACTGGTATTATAGGTATATGAATGTATTACCGTTATGGACTCAGTCTGGGGAAAATTCTCAAATGGTGTACCAAATATCCCTAATCACTGTTGAAAAGGAGGTGTTTCTAAATTACAGACTTCAGTATTTCCCAGTGCCAATGAATCCAGAATATGATAGGCAGATAGTGGGAAACCGACTGGTAGCTATTTCGACGGCTTCGAAAGACTCTTTCAAGGTTATGGCGAATCTGTGTGTAGGTAACGCACCAAAGGTATGTCAACCCGTTGTCATGAATTATCCTAGTGTTTGCGAAGCCGAGATGATAACTATGGCTAACCCCAAACGTTGCAATGTATCCCTCTTCTCCGCAAAATCCAAAGATCCGCAATTATACCGATTAATCGATGATGCATCTTCAGTGGTGGTAGTGTCCAGAAGGAAGGTTGTTATCAGGAAATTGTGTTCAGGACAGGTACCACAGATCGTGAACCATATGGGAGTGGGCCTATACCATTTAAATAGAACTTGTCGCTTGAAAAGCAAAGAATGGGAAGTAAAGGGCATGTCCATAGGCACTAGCAACGTGACAATTCTTCCAAAGAAATGGGTAAAATTACCTCAATTGAATATCACATGGCCAAAAACGCTAGACCCCATCACGGTCAAAGAACTCAAACTGGGAAGGCGTAGCGAGATACCGATAATTGCTTTACCTGACGTTCAAGAGGATTATTTGGGTTGGGATAGAACGACTATGTTCTCAATTTATGGAGGTTCGATGGGTATAACAGCTTTTGTTGTGGTGCTCGTCTCTGTCATTGTGGTGGTGTATGTTAATCGCGACCGGATCAAAGATAGATGTATGAAGAAGATTACTGATGACGGAAACAGTGATATTGGGCCTGAACCTCCCCAAATCATTATCGAGAACCATGTAAACGAACCCATATCGATCCCCATGAGAGATATCGTAAATCCTCCTGTGACACCGAGGATGAGAGAAATGGTGATGAGTGTTAATCGAAACAATGGACAGGGTGAAAAAGGGATCGAAAGAAAAAACAAGAAATAGACCAATATATCTATATGACGTCCTTTAGGGAGATCTATAATGAATTGAAGTAGAAAGGTAGCCGTGGTAAGTCAAATACGGATTACCATATTGGTTTTTCTTGGGGAAAACGTGACATAAATGTTATCCCGGTGTGAAAGTAGTTAAAAATATGATTTGCTACTGCATAACAAATTATCCGTGAAATGTCACATATTGTAGGGTGTGTTTAGAAATGGGTGTTGTAACCCCTTTGGTTCATATACTTATCATAAATCTTAAGTTTGCGGTGATAGATTTTTAATCTAAGCAAGTACCTACGGTTTTCATCGATGGGTCGTGGACCTATGTATAAATAATGTTTATTTTCATGTTTGGTACTTTTGTAGTGTAGTTGTTCCAGGTATCGTTTATATTTTCATTTTTACCATCGTATGACCGCTATTGTGTTTTATTTTCAAATACTTGAAAACTTGGGATGATGACCTGTGTAAACATTGTAATAATGTTTTGATTGATGCTCCTAATGATATGTGCATAATTTATATGTTAGCGCGTGTGCTCCGGCAGTCCGGGGTGGTATTGCTGGTACGTTGTCTTGGAAACCATCTCCATGGAGACGAGAACAGCCGGTGGGCTGCTGGTGAGAGGAATGATAATAAAGTGTCAGTATGAACTCAGCAGTGAATGGAGTTGGTCTTGTTCCTTGAGTAAACCTGCGGACGAATATAGTGGGGACTTTACAATAAATTTCATTATTAATGATTACATGTTCTGAATCCCCAGCCCGCCAGTATGTCACATGTAAAAGTCCGCAGACAGCCGGGTGCGTGACAGGGATGTAGCGGCAGGTGCGCAGGCCACTATTACTACTTTGGCAAATCCTGACACAGTGATTTGGGCATCTGGGCGAACGGTGTGATGCGAAAATCGGTTACCTTGCGAAATTCCGCTTTTAAAGCCCATGAGCATGCACAGTGATGAATTTGGCGATTGGAGAGTGCGGAAATCATCGGGCGCTCCCATCCTAGTTTGAACCACTCTCCTCCCAGATCTTTCGCAGCACTAGCGCAAACATCAATTTACGTTTCGGCGATCGAGCGATAATAACAGAAAGCTAGGGTCTCCGAAAATGGCAAAACCCTTTGCCAGCTAGAGCCTCGTTTGAGTTTGAACGTTCCGCTCCCTGCTATGTTTTCCGAGGCTCCAGAATAGTCCGTGAAATGTGAGCGCAAGAAGGTCTCCACACGCATGCGCGAGTAGAGTTGGCGATAAAAGCGGAATTTCGCAAGGTAACCGATTTTCGCATCACAACGGACACGCTCACTGTTGGCAGCGTTCCCTTGCTGTGGGTCCCGGCAAAGCTCACAGGCGGGTGTCTTAAGCTTACTCGCCCAATTCCAGTTTCTTTCACGACTGCTTGAGAAGCACGAGAGAAGGCGTGAGTTAGTGTCTTCTGGGACAGACAGGGGCCAGCATAGCGAGACTTCTCCCGTCTTTTTCCACTATGCTGTCCCAAACTAGGGACACGTCCACAACAGTGAACAGTGGCGTCAGAATAGGGGGGCAGGGGGGGCAGCCGCAACCTCCCACTTTTTTGCCAGCCCCAAAAAAGTCAGCACCTTCATATTTAACTCAATCAAGTGTAAAGAATGTCTTGATTTTTCAACATCAAAAAATGTCCAAATCTAACTTTTTAGCATGCAACTATGGCCAAACCTAGACTTTTCACTGCGGAAAAGTGTCAAAGTCTGACTTTTTAGTATGCAATGATTGCTAAGCCCTGACTTTTCATGTGGAAAAATGTTGAAGTCTGACTCTTTAGCATGCAATGATGGCTAAACCCTGACTTTTCACCAAGGAAAAGTGTCGAAGTCTGACCTTTTACCGTGCAATGATGGCTAAGCCCTTACTTTTCACCATGGAAAAGTGTCAAACTCTGACCTTTTACTGTGCAATGATGTCTAAGCTCTGACTTTTCACTGTGGAAAAATGTCAAAGTCTGACTTTTTAGCGTGCAATGATGGCTAAGACATGACTTTTCACAGTGGAAAAGAGTCAAAGTCTGACCTTTTACCACCAGAGATGGCTAAGCCCTGACTTTTCACAGTGGAAAATGTCAAAGTCTGACTTATTAGCATGCAATGATGGCTAAGACTTGACTTTTCCCCATGGTAAGATATCAAAGTCTGACTCTTTAGCATGCAATGATGGCTAGACCCTGACTTTTCACTGTGAAAAAGTGTCAAAGTCTGACCTTTTACTGTTCAATGATGGCTAAGCTCTGACTTTTCAACATGGTGAAATATCAAAGTCTGACTCTTTAGCATGGAATGATGGCTAAGCTCTGACTTTTCACCGTGGTAAAATATTAAAGTCTGACCTTTTACCGTGCAATGATGGCTAAGCCCTTACTTTTTACTATGGAAAAGTGTTGAAGTCAGACCTTTTACTGTGCAATGATGTCTAGGCTCTGACTTTTCACTATGGAAAGATATCAAAGTCTGACTCTTTAGCATGGAATGATGGCTAAGCTCTGACTTTTCACCATGGTAAAATATCAAAGTCTGACTCTTTAGCAGGGAATGATGGCTAAGCCCTAACTTTTCACCATGGTAAAATATCAAAGTCTGACTCTTTAGCATGGAATGATGGCTAAGCCCTAACTTTTCTCCATGTTAAAATATCAAAGTCTGACTCTTTGGTGTGCAAAGATGGCTAAGCCCTTACCTTTCACTGTGGAAAATGTCAAAGTGCGACTTATTAGCATGCAATGATGGCTAAGACCTGACTTTTCCCTGTGGTAGGATATCAAAGTCTGACTCTTTAGCGTGCTATGATAGCGAAGCCCTGACTTTTCACCAAGGAAAAATGTCAAAGTCTGACTTTTTTGCGTGTAATGAAGGTAGCGACCTGACTTTTCTCAGACTTATTGAAGATTTACGGTAAATCCAATGGGACAGGTCAATCTCAAAGTCTGACTCCATACCAAGAAAAAAGTCAGCAATTTTTACTTCCCCCCCCCCCATTTCAAAATGTTATGACGCCCCTGGTGAACTGACACACCATCCCAACAGTGACACGCCTTATGAATCAAGACATAAATATTTTGGCTATTCCTGTCAATATTGGTGTCACTATTCATGTCACTAATGAGCTAGTGACAGCCATCTGGTGAAACGGGCCCCTGGAATTATCATTTAGTTCCCACTCATCATTTCATGTGACATAGATTTTGCCGACTACCAGCGGAATTCTGATCTCAGAGACTTCTCTCAAGCTAAGGAGATAAAAAAAACACACCATTATTACCTACCACATATACAACGTTAGGATTTTGAGGAATCCACTTGAAGTTGCTCCCGCACATAGAGACATAGTGAACGAGACCTAGGCGTGGAGATTGAAGAGCCACGAGAGTGAGATTCTCATGCAGTTCTAAACTGTAAGCTGCTACTATTTTTTGTGTTTCTCTACACAGATGTACTTCTATACTTAGGTTTGTTTCTATCCATACTGAAATCATAATTTAGAACTGTAGTTTTCCGATTGTCTTGCCCCGTGATCAGCCACGAGAATAATTGCGCTGGCAGTTGGTAAAATCTGTGTCACATGAAATGATAGTCCGGAACTAATTGATAGTTTCAGGTATAAATAGTAGGGGGCCCCACTAAATCACTCACCGATCAAATATGACAACGCGACGAAGTCGCTAGTTAGGCCACTTAAAAAAACACACTTGTTTCTCATCACCGCGCGCGCGATTTTTTTTTCTTTTTCTTTTTTCATAGATGAGATGAAAATTTGATAGAAATCATGAAAAATATGAGTATTTGGTATCAAATTAAAGCTCCTGATGTAAGGAGTGCATTCAATGTGGTTATATGGTTGGCAAAAGTGATGCATCAAGTGGTGTCATGTAACCAATTAAGGGGGCATCCACCAACCACGACGAGGCTACGACAATGGCTTTCCGACAAGGTCCACGACAGCTCTACGATTGGAAGCCTTGTCATAGCCTTGTTGTGGTTGGTGGACCCCAGTTCCCAACAAGAGGCTACAACAAGGCCACGACAGGCTGCGACATGAAGCTTGTTGGGGGCCTTCCGACAAGGCTACGACAATATCGAACATGTTCGATTTTTACTACGACTAGACCTTTGTCATGTAGTGTTGTGGATTCCTCGGTAGTGTGTCGGAACCACGGGTGCCTTTTTTATGGCAACGAGCAACGTCTACGACACGCCACGACACCGCTTTCCCGACCCTGCTCTTCTCACAACAAGGCTGCGACAAGGCTGCGATTGGAACTTTCATGTTGGCACTTGTCGTAGCCTTGTCGTGGTTGGTGGACGCCCCCCTTTAGAGTAAAACCCACTCCTGGGACACCCCACACGCTCCTGACACGCCATGACACTGCTGTGTTGGTGGACCCCAGTTCCCGTCAAGAGGCTACAACAAGGCCATGACAGGCTGCGACATGAAGCTTGTTGGGGGCCTTCCGACAAGGCTACGACAATATCGAATATGTTCGATTTTTGCTTCGACTAGACCTTTTTCGTGGAGTGTTCTGCATTCATCGATATCACTGTTGTAGTGTGTCGGAACCATGGGCACCTTTTTAATGGCAACCAGCAACGTCTACGACACGCCACGACACCGCTGTCCCGACCCTGCTCTTCTCACGACAAAGCTGTGACCAGGCTGCGATTGGAACTTTCATGTCAGCACTTGTCGTAGCCTTGTCGTGGTTGGTGGACGCCCCCCTTTAGAGTAAAACCCTGCTCCTGGGACACCCCACACGCTCCCGAAACGCCATGACACTGCTGTGTTGGTGGACCCTAGTTCCCAACAAGAGGCTACAACAAGGCCACGACAGGCTGTGACATGAAGCTTGTCGGTGGCCTTCCAACAAGGCTACGTCAATAGCCAGCATGTTCAATTTATGCTACGACTGGACCTTTGTTGTGGAGTGTTGTGGATTCCTCGATATCACTGTCGTAGTGTGTCGGAACCATGGGCGCCTTTTTTACGGCAACCAGCAACGTCTATGACACGCCCGCCATGCTGTCCCGACACTGCTCTTCTCACAACAAGGCTGCGACAAGGCTGCGATTGGAACTTTCATGTCGGCACTTGTTGTAGCCTTGTCGTGGTTGGTGGACACCCCCCTTTAGAGTAAAACCCCGCTCCTGAGACACCCCACACGCTCCTGACACGCCATGACACTCCATGACAAAGGTCCAGTTTTAGGAAAAATCGAACATGTTTGATTTTGTCGTAGCCTTGTCGGAAGGCCTCTGACAAGCTTCCCAGTCGCAGCCTGTCATGGCCTTGTCATAGACTCTTGTCGGGAACTGGAGTCCACCAACCACAACAAGGCTACGCCAAGTCCACCAATCGTAGGCCTGTCATGGACCTTGTCTGAATGCCATTGTCATAGCCTTGTCATGGTTGGTGGACGCCCGCCTTTAGCCCTTGTCAGAAGCCTGCCTCCACTAGTGCAGCATGCTAAGATAGCCTGACACGCTCCAACACAATCCAACACTCCCAGGCAGGGACGATGAATACCTTAAGGCACTCCCATGCAGGGGAGGAGGAATGCGACAAAATTCATAGACTTTCTAAATATTGTCAAAATAATTGAAAAGATGTGCGGAAAAAATATGTAGGAATTTATCTCACCCGTCACATTGACTATTTGGCTATCATCTGTGACATAATCTCCCATTACACACAGTAAAATGAGTGAGATATTAGGAACTTACAGTGAGACTGCAAGATATGACCTAAATAAGTGTCTGAAGTCCATATTATTACACTTCAAAAGTCATCTCTGACCCAGCAAAAAAAAAAAAAAAAAAGCACCCTCGTCATATTTTTCATGGCTTGGTGATGAGAAACAATTTTTTTTTTTTGAGTGGCCTTACCTACTACATTTAAAACGTTAGAATTCCGTTGAATCCGCTTGGAGAATCTCCCGCACATAGGGACAGAGTGAACCCAATCTAGGGTGGGAGACTGAAGGGCCACGAAAGTGAGATTCTCGTGTAGTGCTAAACTTAAACCAGCTTTCCTTTTTTTAATTTCCCTACACAAATGTACTTCTATCCTGAGAATGTACTTCTTGTCATACTGTAAACATAATTTAGAACTCTAATTTTCTGATCTCCTTACCTTGAAAATGAAAGAGACAATGAGACAGGCTTTCGCTGGTGTTAGTGTAGACACCAGTAACAAGCTACTGTAATGTTTTGATACATATTGTCGTGAGACACCGCCGTCGGCGACACTCACTTCCTGTTGACCCTAAGCATAACATGGTGTCAGAAGTGCTCTACCAATGAGGTAAGATAAGGAACCTTTGCTAAGTCTTGTGGAGAAAGGAGAAGTGCCCAAATTCTCACAGTGATGAACAATTCAATGATGTAGTGAGAGCAACCAACAACAACACAAGCTCAGTGTCACTGTCAGTAGTGAGTAATGTCAACAGCTGTCAGTAATATCAACAGTGCTGTGTGTGTGAGTAACCAGGTGAATACAAGTACTAAGTTCAATTCCAAGTAGTGTCAAGAGACTGTCAGTGTAAATACCATAGACTGCAACTGTAGTGTGTGCCAGCAACAGCCCTGTGTGTGTCACTGTGTAGGAGCCAGCCCTGTGTGTGTGTATAGGAGCAAGCCCTGAGTATATAAGAAGAGCATAGCGGTGTGACTACATTTAGCAACATGAGTAAGGACGACAGTTTTGATAAACCACGAATGAACTGGGGAGTTTCAGACCTGCATAAGGAGTTCAAACGCTTCAAGAGTCATGCAGAATACTACTTTGCGGGTCCCCTAGACGGGAAGACAGACAAAGTTAAGATAGCATACCTTATGAACTTTGTTGGCGACAAAGGTCGGGAAATACATTCCACCTTCGTGTACCCTGATCCACAAGGTCAAGGAGCAGCACAGATAGTCCCAGCAGACATCCTTGCTAATGTGTGGGAGAAGTTTGAAACATATGTAAAACCCAAACGCAATGTGATCCGAGCAACTGTGATCTTCAACAGAAGGAAGCAAGGCGAGACAGAGCGGTTTGACGATTTTGTCACAGCGCTGACAATACTAGCGAAAGACTGTGACTATCGCGAAGAAGACCGTATGATCCGTGATGCTATAGTACTCAGATCACGTCATCCCATGGTAATGGAGAGATGCTTTGAAGCCGGGGATGAGCTGACAAAGGAACGAGCTGTCAAAATAGGTCAGGACTTTGAAGTTGCAAAGGACTCATGTCGAGTAGTTGGTGACGGGGAAGATAGTAAAGTACATGGTACTTACCGCTCCCAGAAGCAACGTGAGCGACGTGATGACCGCAAGTCGTCATTTCAGTCATCAAGAAACGACAAGGGTATGAAGAAGAAACCAAACAAGAAGTCAAGCCAGTCGAGGTGTCAGCGCTGCGGAGAGACGCCTAACCATAGTCGAGACGATTGTCGCGCGAAATTCGCAAAGTGTCACAAATGCAAGAAGATAGGACACTATGCGAGCGAGTGTCGGAGTAAAGTGGCACATGCCATAGACCCAGCTCAGTACAGTGACCAAGAATATGACTATGAGGAAGACGACTACACGCCTGCTCATATGATAAATGCGGTTGGCAGAGTAAGCAGCGACTGGTGGGAGACTGTTAATATCGAAGGCAAACCCGTGGAAGTACAGATTGATACCGGAGCAGCCCAGTCACTCCTACCCTACTCAGCGCTTCAGAAGTACGGAGTAACCAGTGATCTCCAGAAAACTGATCGTCGTTTTCAATCGTATACGAAACACCCAATAAAGGTGTTAGGCCGTGTAACCCTCAGAGCTACCTGGAAGAAGAGGTCAGCCCTGGTCAAATTCTATGTGGTCGACATGGAGCAGAGACCGTTGCTGTCTGGTAACGCTAGCAGAGACTTAGGACTTATAGAGAGAATCCACAAAGTCGACAGCAGCGCGCTAGACCGCTATCCAGAGTTGAAGAAGTTGACCGGCACGATGCCAGGTATCTACTCACTCCATATCGATCCAACAGTCCCGCCCGTAGTACATGGTCCACGTAGACAGCCGGTCCCCTCATCCCCAAGATCGTCGATAAACTAAACGAGATGGAGGCCGAGGAGCACATCATAAAAGTGACCGAGCCAACAGATTGGGTCAGTTCCATGGTAGTAGTAGTGAAGAGGGAGAAGGTGCACCTGTGCATAGACCCACGAGACTTGAACCGTGCGATCCGCAGAGAGCATTATCCTATTCCCACAATGGAAGAGGTAGTAGCATCAATGCCTGGCAGCAAGTACTTTTCAGTAATCGATGCAAAATCAGGATATCTACAGATACGGCTCGATTACAAATCTTCTCTCCTCACCACATTCAATACCCCGGTAGGACGATACCGCTGGCTCCGACTCCCGTTCGGAGTGAAATCGGCACCGGAGATCTACCAAAGAATCATGGACTCAATGCTAGAAGGAATACCCGGATGCAGAGCTATCATGGACGACATCCTGGTGGCAGCCGAAACCCTAGAGGAACATGACACCATCATGAGGCAAGTTGTGGAGAGAGCCACATCCTACAATTTGCGCCTCAACTTCGACAAATGTCAAATCCGGAGATCCATCATCAAATACGTTGGGCACTTAGTCACCGACAAGGGCCTAAAACCGGATCCCGAGAAAGTGAAAGCTGTTCGAGAAATGCCAACACCAAAGTCCAAGGAAGACGTAAGGCGCTTCCTAGGGTTCATCGGATATCTCAGCAAGTTCTTGCCATATATGAGTTCAGTCGACGAGCCGCTGCGGCAGGCTACGAAGAAGGAGTGTGATTTCTTCTGGGGGATGGAACAGCAGAACAGTT
Source organism: Alentia gelatinosa (assembly GCA_950022655.1). Lineage (NCBI taxonomy): Eukaryota > Metazoa > Annelida > Polychaeta > Phyllodocida > Polynoidae > Alentia > Alentia gelatinosa. The sequence goes on along the minus strand of OX465579.1, from coordinate 64,983,356 downwards.
TCAATCATCTCCGTAAGATGGTGACAGAAGCGCCTGTCCTAGCCTACTACGACCCCTCAAAAAAGCTGCGGATACAGTGCGACGCGAGTTCGTTCGCGCTGGGAGCGGTCTTGTTACAAGACGACCAGCCCATTGCCTACACATCACGAGCCCTCACGCCGACCGAAACCCGATATGCCCAAATAGAGAAAGAAATGCTAGCTGTGGTTCACTCAGTCAGAAAGTTTCATCACTACGTGTTTGGACGAGAATTCAATGTCGAGTCAGACCACAAGCCATTACAAGCCATCTGCCATAAGCCTTTGTTGTCAGCGCCAATGCGACTACAAAGTATGCTGCTCAAGCTACAGCCGTACAGCTTTGAGTTAATATACAAGCCAGGAAAAGAAATTCCGGTGGGTGATGCACTTAGCCGAGCAAACCTTCCAGGACATGAACATGTCAAAGAAGACCAGGAATTGGAACTAGTCAACATGATTGATTACATCGCAGTTATGCCAGTGAGGTACGCTGAGTTTCAGAGAAGTACAGCTGCCGAGTTAAATGAGCTCCACGCGATAATCCTAAAAGGGTGGCCCGACACCAAGGAGCAAGTTCCACATTCTATCAGACAATACTGGACAGTCAGAGACGAACTCTCTGTATATGACGGAGTTATATACAAGGGAATGAGAATCGTAGTTCCACCCAGCATGAGAGGATCCTTGCTGGAACAAGTCCACGAGTCGCACTTAGGGATTGCCAAGTGCAAGAAGAGGGCCAGGGAGACCCTATACTGGCCACTTATGTCAGCACAGATAGAGGACTTAGTAGGAGATTGTGACATTTGTAACAGTTTCGGTAATCAGAACGAGAAGGAGCCTCTCCGCCCTACCAAGACACCGGAAGGCCCATGGTTAGAGGTTGGAGCAGACCTTTTCGAATGTGAAGGCCAGCACTACTTGCTAGTAGTAGACTACTTTTCGAAGTTCATAGAAGTAGACCCGCTGCAAGATCTGACAAGTACTGCTACAGTCAACATGTTAAAGGCCCAGTTTGCTAGGCATGGCATTCCCCGCCGTCTACGCAGTGATAACGGACCCCAATTCTCCTCTCGCGAGTTCAACATATTCTGTGAGAACTGGCGCATTGAGCATGTGACATCGTCACCACATTTTCCACAGTCAAATGGAGCTGCGGAACGCGCCGTACAGGCAGTGAAACGTCTGTGGGAGAAGGCAGGAGATAAACAGTTAGCCCTATTGGACTATAGGTCAACACCACTGGATAGTTGCGACCTGTCGCCAGCGCAGCTGATCATGTCCCGCCGACCCAGAAACAAGCTGCCAGCAGCAAGGAGCCTCCTAATACCAAAGTCATACGATGTTGACAAGGTCCGTCGACTGCTGGATGCTGACAAAGACAAACAAAAGGCACACTATGACAACCGAGCTGCTAAGCCTAACTATGTTCTCAAGCCAGGAGACCCCATCCGTATGGCACCACTGCCAGGAACCAAACAGTGGGTACCAGGAACTGTGGTGTCTCATCATAACACGCCGCGGTCATATGTAGTCGAGTGTCGGGGTAGGAAATACAGACGCAATCAGAGTCAGCTCAAGTTAAGAGCAAGCCCCGAAGCCACAGTTCCCCTACATATGCCAGTGCCACATGTCGCCCAGCCACTGCCGAAACCCACCCAGCTACCTGTACAGCAGCCAGTGCCACCACCTGCAACACTACAGCCTGCTGAGCCAGTGCCGCCACCGGTACCAGTACCACTACATGTACCGCAACCGACAACGCCTGTCGCCGTCAGACCTCCACCTCAGTTGGAGCCGCCACTATTACCAGTGCCCGCTCCCAAGCGGAGCGCTATAAGAAGGTCTGCAACCACTCCGATGAAGGCAGTACCACCAGTAACAACAAAAACCCGGAGCGGCAGGGAATCCAAGCCAGTGCAAAGATTAGATCTGTGAAATCTGATCTATAGATCTGTAAAATCTGTGAACACTGTCATTGTCATTTGCCAGTTGTGTTTTTCTCCTTTTCAGCATTTAAAATGCCCAAGGACTTTATAAATGTCATTGCTATAAATATACCAAAGACTTTTAATCTACTAGTCTAACAAGTATCAATCTCAGAGCTAAATCAAAAGACACTCATAATAATATACTCATACATATTTTCAGACATGGTTTTGTATTATCATATAGTCATTTGTCTTCTTTATTTAAAAGAAAAAAGAAACAAAGGGAGATGTAATGTTTCGATACATATTGTCGTTAGACACCGCCGTCGGCGACACTCACTTCCTGTTGACCCTGTCAATAAAACCTGAGTAACTACAGCACTAGAATACGTCATTAATGAAGCATAACAGCTACTACCTTTGTAACATGAAATAATAGCCCTTTCAGAATTCCGCTTGTGAATATTCATGATCTGAACGTCATTATCGGGGTTTCCCGTATTTTTTTCGGGGGGGGGGGGGGGGGGGGGTTGGTAGAGAATCAACAAAGTCGCTAGTTACCTACTATATCTAAAACGGTAGAATTTTGTGATATCCGCTTGGAGTTGCTGCCGTACATAGAGACAAGGTGAACCAGACCTAGGCATGGAGATTGAAGAGCCACGAGAGTGAGATTCTCGTGCAGTTCTAAACTGTAGTCTGCTACTATTTTTTGTGTTTCTCTACACAGATGTACTTCAATACTTAGGATTTGTTTCTAGCCGAACTGAAAACATAATTCAGAATTGTAGTTTTCTGATCTACCTTTCTCATGAGAAACCAATGAGATCTCAACTTTCGCTGGTACCCTTTTCAAAATTCCGCTGATTCCCCTCCCCCACCCACCACCACCCAGTGACCAACACCAGACTAAGTATTTGGACCTGTCCAATCATCCGACTCTGTGGAGCAGTCATCAGAGCGTCCGTTGTGATGCGAAAATCGGTTACCTTGCGAAATTCCGCTTTTATCGCCCATGAGCATGCGCAGTGGTGAATTTGATGATTGGAGAGTGCGGAAATCATTGGGCGCTCGCATCCTAGTTAGTACCACTCTCCTCCCAGATCTTTCGCGGACTAGCGCAAAGATGGATTTACGTTTTAGCGATCGAGCGATAATAACAGAAAGCTAGGGTCTCCGAAAATGGCAAAACCCTTTGCCAGCTAAAGCCTCGTTTGGGTTTGAACGTTCCGCCCCCAAGAATTCTACTATGTTTTCCGAGGCTCCAGAATAGTCCGTGAAATGTGAGCGCAGGAAGTTCTCCACACGCATGCGCGAGTAGAGTGGGCGATAAAAGCAAGGTAACCGATTTTCGCATCACACCGTGTGGGAATGCAGATGTCGGGAGTTCGTGCCCCGCTTTTGGCAGTCTGACATCTCATTTAAAAAAAATATTTTCAGACTCGGACTCGACGAAGTCGCGAGTTACCTACTATATTTAAAACGGTAGAATTCCGTCGAATCCGCTTGAAGTTGCTCCAATACATAGAGACATAGTGAACCAAACCTGGGCTTGGAGAATGAGGGCCCACGAGAGTGAGATTCTCGTACAGTGAAAAACTCGAACCTGCCAAAATAAAAGTTTAATATTGTAGTTTTCTGATCTATTTTTCTCGTGAGAAACCAATGAGATCTCAACTTTCGCTGGTAGCCCTTTCAAAACTCCGCTGATTCCCCCCACCCACCAAGAGCTTATGTATTTGGCAAAATTATTGCGTCTGTCTTTGTGGAGCAGTCCGCAGGGCCTCCGACTTGGGATGCGGACGTCGGACGTTCGAACCCCGCTACCAATAGTTCCTTATTTCATTTTTTCTATATTTTTCGTACTCGGACTCGACGAAGTCGCTAGTTACCTACTACATATAAAACGTGTAATTTTCGGTAATATCCGCTTGGAGATCTTCCCACACATAGAGACAGAGTGAACCAGACATAGGGATGGAGACTGAAGGGCCACGAGAGTGAGATTCTCATGCAGTACTTAACTGAATCCTGTTACTATTTTTTTGTGTTTCTCTACACAGATGTACTTTTATCCTTAGGATTTGTTTCTATCCATACCAAAATCATAAATTAAAACTGTAGTTTTCCAATTGCCTTGCCCTGTGATCAGCCACGAGAATAATTGCGCTGGTTACTGGCAAAATACCTGTGTCACACGAAATAATATGAGCCTACAGAGTTAAATGCGGCCGACTTTCACTAGATGGCGTCGTGCATGGCTCAGAGTACATACACTGGCCACCAGAGCAGAAGTCTGCTAGCGTTGTGGTCATTTTTCTCAAATCACGACGAAGTCGCTAGTAGTCTAATAATGTCTGTGTGAGGCCATGTGTGTTGTGTATATGTCTGCTTTATTCACTAGGTGGCAGTAGTGCAGTAGTTATAGATAGGCGGCAGCACAGTAGTATAGATGTCAAGACTGGCTAATACTACATATAGAATTATATCAAAAGAGAATAAGCACATCTGAGTAAAAGAGGACAAAAATGAAGGGTGGGTTCAACTTTCAACCTACACCGTACACAAGATTCTCACTCTCATGGGTCTTCAGTCTCCAAGCCTAAGTTTTGTTCACTCTGCCACTATGTGCGGGAGAATCTCCAAGCAGATCTGACCAGAAACATAGATTTAATTAATAATTAATAGGCCCTAATAGAACCTCGCCTTCTAACCTAGATTGGCAACCAACCCCTGTCTACGCTGTGCTGCGACCAACGTGCGTAGCAAACGTCTGCTCTGGTGGCCAGTTTACCTTCTACTAGTTCTAACCTAACCCTAGAACTCCTGGTGGCCAGAACTGGAACTATAGCACCTGGCGGATCACACGGAAATTAACGGTCGACCCGCGAAACTCAGTTAAGCGTAGCCGGGGTGAACAGATCGTTGAACAAACACGCATTTTGCTATCCATAGATATAGGTCCGTGGTGCCTTCTTGCCCACATCTAAATATCACGCCACTGCATGACCCAGGGCCTGTGCATGACCTGTCATGAACTGAATTCATACTGTCGGCTAGTCAAACGCATCCACTATAATGCTCCTAGCATAGTCTCTACAACTAAGAAAATCGAGGGAGAAAATAACTCTGCTAGGAGAGCGTGTATTTTGATCTGTCAGACGCAACGCAGCAACACACGCACGCACAAGATATCTACACCAGTCGTGACGAGACTAGCCGCCAAGATGCTGAGCTTACTATCAGCCTTTAGTGTGATCCTACCACATTTAATTCTTATATACGGGTTTCTGGTGATGTTTACACTATCGGGCACAATTTCTCTCTTCGTTACGGCAATCCTTGTCGGACTCCTTCTGTACTATCGCATCCCTCCTGTGAACGCTAAGGTTGCTGACGACATGCTTCAGGCCGACAAAGTTTCTATTATCGCTCACCGAGGAGCTGCAACGGACTCGCCCGAGAATACACTTGGTGCCATAAAGAAGGTAGGCTCACGTTGAATGAATAGTTTTGATTGTGTTTGTCAGTTGTCCACATAGACTAATGGTCTCATAACCACAAAACTAGTTGTAGAAACGGGTTTCCTCGTTTACCTACAGATGGAGGCACAAGAGACTTGCGTAGCACTATTCTCCGATCCGGCCAGGAAGTAGGTGGCGCTACGAACCCCCTGGGCGGCCATTTTTGAGAATCCCCTAAGCAATGCTAATCCTATGGTACCTTTCGGACGTCCATTTATCATACCATTTAATGTGTGAGGATGTTTTAAGTACTTCTGAAGAATTCTCGTGGTCAAAATTAGACTTCCCTGCAATTTCAGATCAAATGAGTATGCGGTAGTCCTAGATTCGACTATAAACGCGATGTCAACAAATCATCGAAACAACCGTTTTTCTTCGAGCAGGCACGTTTAAATTATGTCTGAGTAATGTAAATAATACCATTTAAAATATTTCATGTAGAAAATTCACAGGAAAAGGTCGATTAGTTTATTTTTTCGTCGTTTTAAACTCTGACAGCGCTTTGTATTCACCAGGCAAGATGGCGGATCGCTCCGTTGTCAGGTGAATTTGCATGATTTGGAGGGTATTTTGAACCGGGAGTGTCAAGCCGGATCGGAGAATGCCGATGTTACAGAACGTAGTAACGGGTTCCTCCGGCCACAAAAAAGGAACACTGCGCTACTCAGGTTTAACGCTATGCAGTTTATTTCCCCGAAAGCGGTGCAGTGCACTCTAGTACGCACGAAGGGTTTAGCAACTTTTCACCCCATTGAAACCAATGTTAAACTCACTGCACATCTCTGGTAATATCTCAGTAAATATCCAACATAGAGAAATCAAACAAAAAATGGCATGTAGTTGAAGAGCAGGGGAAGATGTTTGGTCGGTTTTTTGTATCAATTCGTTTTGCAGAGACTGTTTTATTTGGTGTTTTCTCCAGCAAACTGCCGAAATTGCAGATGCCAGGCTGCTACAAATTCGTCGAGTCAGCCTGGAAGTAGGTGGCGCTACGAGCCGACCTCTAGTCCTAGCGCGGCCATTTTGCAAGGCAACCTACCTAATGCTAAGTCTATGGAGAATTCAGAACTACATTCATGATAGTATTTGATATGTGGGGATGCGTTAAGTGACTCCCATGCCAATCTTTTGATAAAACCAAACTACCCTGGCAGTTTCAGATCAATTGAATAAGTGATGGCCTCAGTTCAGCCTCCGAACGCGATGTCAACAAATCGTCGAAACAACGATTCTCTTCGAGTTAACACGTTCAAATCATGTCTGGATAATGTAAATAACCTTATTTAAATCATTGCATATGTAAATTACACATTAGAAGGTAAATTAGTAGAGTTTTCCACCATTTTACACTCTGACAGCGGTTTGTGGTCACCAGCAATATGGCGGACAGTGTCCGTTGTCAGGGATATTTGCATAATTTGGAGGGGATTTTAAACCGGAAGTCACCAGATGACTCGGAGAATGTCAAAATAAAAACTTGCTCAAAAGTACATAAATATGCAGATTCAAACATTTAAACTTCTATTATACAAAGTTTATGGATATATATTGTAAGAAACACATCAAACTACCTTTAATTATGTATATTAATCATGTACAGGGAGTTCAAACATCGATTTACCTTACGCCGGTTGAGCGATGATACCAGAAAGCTAGGGTGCTAAAAAATGGCAAAACCCTTTGCCTCATTTTGGTTTGAACGTTCCGCTCCTGAGAATCACAAAACATAGGGGGCGTTCAATAATTATGGCCCGGGGGGGGGGCACAGTTTTTAGGGGGGGGGCAACTTTCTTGGAGGTATTCCGAGAGGGGGGGGGGCAACTGCGAGATGGCTGACTGAGACGGTTGATGGTTAGATCGGGGCCCGCTTTTTATCGGCGGAAGCCAAGTTAAGAGTTCACTCACGGCACCGATGTACGAATTTCGGCTTCAGCTAACTACATAGTGTGAAATGGCTGGGAAAGAAAGGTTGAACAAGCAAGATCAAAGTAAGAATAAACCGTTGACGTCGGCGGCGAGTTGTGCTGGCACCGCGCATTCATTATCACCCACTACCACGAGGCTGCCAACTGATGAAAGTACAAGCACTAATGAGATCACGTTCACCCAAGCAACAAAATTAACTGATGAGTCCACAGATCTTGAGATCATTCAGCGAATCAATTACTAACAAGACAGAATAGACAAACATGAACTAGCTATTCTAAATTCTACAGGTATTCTGACAAAACTGAATAACCGAATTGAACGTTCTGACAAGATTCAAAATGACACTGCGAACCTAATAAGTACGCTTAAGGCTCAACTCGCTGTAACAGACAAGGTGGTCGCTGGTAACAAAAAGACAGTTAGTGCTTTAAAGGAAGCTGTCACCCAACATGGGGAAGATATTGATGTATTATATCAGACCACTGATGATACTACGAAAGTTGTTACCGATCAAGGTGAGAAAATAACGGTCATAGAGAGTCAGCGCAAACGTAAAATCTTAATCATTGACGGACTGCAGGAGTCAGAGGGTGAAGTTCTCAGAGATTCTTTTGATCAACTCATCAATGATATTGGCCTAGATCCGGCAAAGTTCCCGATCGAAGCTATCTACAGACGAGGCCTGTTACCAACTAACAAGGGTCCGTCCGGTGGTGATTAATTTAGGCAGTCCAAACTCTAAGTCCCAAATTTTTCTGAACATAAACAAGTTAAAAGGTAATGCGCATTGGAAGAGAGTGTTGATAGCTGATGACCTAGATAAAGACGAGAGGCGAATTCATCAGAACCTTTGTGCTATTCAGGCCGTTGCCCGTAAGAGAAATATAACGTGCTCAGTACAGGGCACCACGCTTCGCATTGACAACAAGCAGTATACTGTCGACCAAATTGACAACTTGCCTTATGGTTTGTCTATCAGTAAATTGAAGACCGTGGAAATAAAGCAAGGAATTGCGTTCCAAGGGAAATACGCCCCTTTCTCAAATTTATACGAGACGGGGGTTAGCTACGGTGGTCGTGTTCACCCACCCGCAAAGCACTGCTACCAATATCAACTAGCTAAGTCGGTGGGAGCGGCGAATGTTGCAGACAAGATTCTTCATACCAGGGCTCCAGAAGACGCGCTACTGCTTACGAGGGATCTCAAACCAACAAAAGCCTGGAATGATGCTAAGGAAGGTATTATGCGCAATATCTTAACTGCAAAATTTGAACAGAACGACGAACTGAGGGAATGTCTGATTGCAACGAAAGACAAGAAACTCTTCGAAGCCACAAAAAATGAATTCTCGGGCTGTGGGTTCCATCTTGGGGAGCTCAATTTGTTAACGCAAGAATCTGTCAAGGGAAACAAATTAGGCCTCTCTCTTAGCCCAGGTTCGTAGTGCCTTGGAAAAAGCTACCTAAACTGTGAGTTATTTCATCTAGCCCTAATTGTTACGTGTTAGATAATGGCTGGTCCTGGGCCCTCATCTCAGTGTATTAATACGTAAGATAAGAGAAACAAGTAAGATGCGCTTCAGGAGTATTTTTTCTGACTCCTCTATATTTATTAACATATCAACATAAGTAAGTAAGGAAAAGAAAATTTTTTTAAAAGGAAATAAAAAGAAAAAATGAGGCACGCAGGCCATAGGTCTGTTCTGAGGGCCCGTCGGCTGAGGAGTGGCAGAGACCGGCGCATAGTGAGGTGTGCAGCGACCTCAGCCGATGACTCAGGTGGCGCCCTCTTACATTAACCCTATCGCGCCGGGTACCCGCGGCAGGGGTACAGTCATGAAGCTGGGTACTAGTGCCAGTGGCTACCGCTAGAGGCCGGGCCTATAGGCCTATTGTGAACATTTTGATCTCTGTATCACGTGACATGACACGTGATATTTAATACTATTTTCTATTTCGCCCGGAATATCAAATATGATGTTATATCTACATTCTCTGAAAGTTTCATGTTTATTGCACCATTATTTCCAATTTTATCTTAAAAAACGAATTGTTATTTTGTAAATGATGCCTCAAGGCATCACCCGGCCAGCCCCGGATGATGCCTTGAAATCTAGCCTCAAATGTTTTTGTGGATTCTGTCAGAGCTATTCCAGTAATCTATGCTGTGTTGTATAATACCATATTTGAATCATCTGTCATACCAGAGGACTGGAAGCTTGCAACGGTGGTCCCTATACCAAAAGGTGGTGATGCTTACCAAGTCAATAATCTGAGACCCATTTCGCTGTTACCCATCACACATAAACTGATGGAAAAGATAGTCTATCGGCATCTTAATGAGTACATTGAGGAAAATAGTATTCTGACTGATTGCCAATTTGGCTTTAGAAAATCTATGTCAATAGTTGATGCAGTGTCAAAATTTATAGACAGTGTTCTTACTAATAAAAATGCAGGGAGATTGACGCTGGCGGTATTTGTAGACTTAAGAAAGGCATTCGATACAGTAAATCATTCTATACTTCTGTCAAAATTAGCTAATTATGGTTTTATTGGCAGTTGCTACCACTGGTTTGAGAATTATCTAAGTTTTCAGCAGCAAAGAATCAAAGTTAATAACATGCTGTCTTCTACAAGGAACATTACACATGGTGTACCACAGGGTTCAATACTTGGGCCGCTTTTGTTCTTGTTGTATGTGAATGAGCTACTGGGTGTTTTGAAAAACAATGAAGTTCTGTTATTTGCTGATGACATTGTTATTTTTAGACATGGTACTGATGAACAGCTTTTGTATGATGAGACTCAGAAGGACATTGATAATCTTGTGGCCTGGTGTACCCAAAACAAATTGAGTATTAACTCCAGTAAAACTAAACATGTGTGCTACTCCGCCAAAAAAAAGGCAAGAGTTGTTTTGGGAAATCATCTCTTTATTGAAGACCAAGAAATACTCCAGGTACCATCTTACAAGTATCTGGGGATTACTCTTGACAGGAATTTAGATTATAGGCAACATTTTGCAGCCCTACGTAGAAGTGTCTCCTATAAAATATACCAGTTATCAAAAATGAGAAGTTATCTAACGAAGCGAGCTGCTATCTCAGTATATACCTCAACCCTACTACCATACTTTGATTATGGGGACATTCTTTATGATAGTGCCCCGGCTATATGCACTGACTCTCTTCAGGTGCTGCAGAATACTGCTTTACGTTTATGCCTTAAAGCAAACCCTTACACCCCCATTCGGCATCTTCACTTTGCTGCTGAAATCCCAATGCTTAAGTACCGCAGAGAGGCACATATGTTGAATTACATGTACAAAAGATCACGAGTTAGAGACCACTTAGTAGTTAACAACAAGGGAACTAGAAATTTTGATGCACCAGTGCTCTTTACTGACAGACCTAACGGAGCAGCATATATGTGTTCTGTAAAATATCATGGGGGAGTGTTATGGAATGAGCTAAGCCCCTTGCTTAGAAATACTGAAACCTTTTCTATGTTTAAAGCAGTGACTAAAGCCAACATGAAGAATAAGATCTGGCTGAACTAGTCTAGATCGCATGCACCTCAATTGTTACCCGGGGTGCCTACTATAAACTCGGATGTTTGTATTGTATTGTTCTTTGTCATGATGCGAGAGAGTTCTCTCCCTTTTGCTGTTCTTGTACACAACACTGTTAATAAATCATTCATATCTTATCACTATCCGAAATGGTTGGCTTGGCCATTAAAACCAGCCTTATAAAAAGGCTGAGGCCTGTTGCCACTTTGTTGAGCAGCACTATCACTTGGAAAGACTGATGAAACTTTGTACTGTTCTTTTAGCTCAATAAAGAAATTGATAACCAAAAAAAAAAAAAAGACTTTTTTTGGTATTCTAAGGGGGGGGACTTTATTTTTGGTATTTCCATGGGGGGGAGGGCAATTTTTTCCACTAATTCTGTTGCGGGGTCGACATTTTTAGCTAAACATGGAGGAAACTCCCATATTTGTGTTCAATGACAAGAATTGATGTTATGAAATACATTCATATCATATCACAAGAAATCATCTTAGTTGTACAACTATAATAATGATTAATGCACAAGGTAACTGTAGTTGTCTTACTCCCTGGAGTTAAGTGTCTATGGTCACAGTCCTGTTCACCAATTTGAGATGGGTGTGCACCTTCCCTCAGTCTGACAGACTTATGTGGAGGGAGACAATAATGGACGAACACTCATTTCTCCCAGAATCAAGGCAGTCTCATAAGATCATTAGTTTTTTCTTCAACATTGATGAATTAGTAGCATTTACTACAACATTAAGTGGTACAAAATGCCCCTGTTGCTGCTTATTTCAATAAAATTACCATATTTATGGAAGAGCACTATGAGCAAATGACTCTTTATTGAGAACTCTATTTTGAGTACTTATGTAGATGGACACCCAAATCGCATTGCAGTAACTCTTTGCTCACAAACCGAACTACAGTTTAAACGTGTGAGCTAGGAGTGAGTTTCTCAAACAGTCTCCAAAGTATAGAGGGGAGATGTTGTGGAACTCATTATCAGAAGATATTAACCCATTCACCCTGGGTGATGCCTTGAGGCATCAACCGGGGCTGGCCGGGTGATGCCTTGAGGCATCATTTACAAAAGAATAGTTTTTGTGAATAAAATTGGAAATATTTGCTCAATAAACATGAAACTTTCACAGAATGTAGGTATAACATCATATTTAATATTCTTAAGCAAGATAAAGAATAGCTTTAAGGATCACATGTCATGTCACATGATGCAAAGATAAAATTATCATAATTAGGCCTCTATATCCGGCCTCTAGCAGTATTCCCTGGCACTAGTACCCAGCTCCATACCTGTGGTACTGCCGTGGGAACCTGGTGCGATAGAGTTAAAAAACTCCCTGGCAAGGCCTCTTTTAAAAATGAGATAGCCAGACTGCCAGACTTGGTTTAAATTCATTAATTCAGATACCAATCAAATTGCCCTATATATCATATTATTCATTATACTTTACATTAATCATAATCATCCTCATCTCATACAATTGTAGTGATACAACTTTTTGTATTTTTGCGTGTAACATATTCCATGAATTGTAAGGCTAATAATTACCTTTATCCAGGAACATGTCCTATTTTTTGGTGTTGGTGCACTCATATTTTCAATTGTACTTAGTTTGCATACTCTTCTTGTCTGATAGTTAGGTCAAAGAAAGTATTGTTCACATTTTCTCTATCTGAATGGATTGTCAATTTTTCCATGTAATTTTTTCTGTCTGACTTGGATCTTCAATTTTGATCAGCTGTATTAAATCCCGAATTTGTAAACCTATAATGGAAGACCTCCTACCTCTAAGGTGAATTATATTTGAAAAAAAAGGTATTCTACATGCAGGAAAATGGGACTTTTTCTTCCTTCTGTAGTGCCACACCATAGATTGATCCACTCATTCCAAGGATCCCTCACACCATGCCAAACAAATAACATTTCAAACGACAAAATCTGGGCAGTATTCCGAAAGAACAAATTTCAGTTATTATTACATATCAGTATGTACCATCAGAAGTGTGACCACTACCATATACTTTTTACAGTGATGAATTAAAAATTGTCTCTGTCAGTTGCATGGTAAATTCATCATGTATATGATTCAAATTCATATGTTAAAAGCAGGACACAGGAACCTCTCATATATAGGGTCTCCAAGGACTCTCTTGTAAAACTGGCCAAGGAATACCTAAGGGCTGACATTATCCGCTATTGGTTGCCAGTGGTGCAACTGCGAGCACCTCTCCAAAAGAGGTGACTCCAGATGGCAGTGACTTATATTGAAACTGGCCTCCACATGGTGTGTGTTTCAGTCCTGCTCCAGACTCCCCCATCTTGTTTGCATTGGTGCTGTTCTGTCAACAACTGATGTTTATTTGCTACTTATTTCTTTTATTTTCATTTTCAAGCAATTTTCATGAAGGGAATATTGTGTGTACCATCACCAAATTTGGTGGTACAGCCATTCTTCCACTCGGGCCCTAGCCCCCTATTCCTCATTCTAATGGTAGATGTCTCTAGCTGAATGAGCACTGAATACTATTTTTGTGTAAGTAGTTGGTATAACCCAACCAGGGTTTGAACCCATGACCTACTATGCTTGAGGTGAACAACACCCCTACCACTTAGCCACCGAGATTGGTCAAAATTTTGACAAATGACTGAATGAAGCTGGGTTTGTTCTAAAGTAAAGAAGGGAAGCCTTATGGAAAAAGGCCACATCAGTTTAGCCTCCCCTGTGCTTTTACCCTATTCTGATGAGGGGGGGGGGGGGGGCATTCTAAGTTGGGGGGGGGGGGACATTTTTTGGGGTATTCCAAGGGGGGGGGGGTAATTTTTTTTTAGTATTTAATGGCTGTTCATATGATGCAGCCATAGTTGTAAGTTCTCGCTTTTTCAGTTTGTATTGTCTCATATCAAGGTTCCTTCGAGTATCTGTTGTCTGGAGCTGCACAAAGTACATATTCACGTTTAGACTTAGTATAACAGTGTGACAAAAAACAAGACAAAGACATAGTGTAGACATAATATGGACAAGTACAAACTCAGTATAACAACGGTCATTCATAAATACTGCAATAAGTTCTTTAGCACGGAAAAGGGTTCCCTTCAGTGTTTATATACTATATTCGGTCATTTGACGCGAATGTTATGAGAAATCAGTCATTTGACTTGATTTCTATTTTTAGGTTGTTGTTAATTAGCGATAAGCTTCAGGTTTTAGCAAGTGAATCTTTACCTTGTTTTTGAAACTAGCTTTTGTTGGGCTGTGTTGGATTTCAGCTGTCAGAAGATTCCAGAATTTTAAACCAACATACAGGAGGCTATTCCTAAATTTCTCAGTAACAGGTCTCCTGATCATAATATTTATTTTCTTGCTAGCACGGGTGTTAATGTCTCCTTGATGAATGATATTAGCCTCATCTTTAGCCAAGTCAAAAACCTGCGAAAGTAGATGTACTGCTCTTCTATATACAAGCAGTCATATCATGCATCTTTCATGCAACTCATTTATACTTACATTTATCTACATTTCTTCTTATGTTAAAAACACTTCTTAAACAGTCGTTCAAACTAACTTCCAGCCTTTCTTGGTCTCGCTTGCTGGCCAAGTAGTACATAAAATCAACATACTCAAGTTTAGGGAGAATCATTTGTTTACCGATTGCTCGGGCTAATTCCATTGGTAGGAGAAAACGCAGTTTCCTAAGCTTAAATGTCTTCTGTCTTTGTTATATGTTCATCCAGCTTTAATCTGTTTAATCTATAATTACTCCGAGGTAATTGTACTTTTTAACTAGCTTCGATGTACCAATACTACAGGTCTCAGTGTAGTGTTGGTCTCTCAAGCTGACCCACATACATTTAGATTTAGCAACATTAACCTTTAGTTTGTTATCACCGAATCATTTATTCATACTATCCAAATCCGCTTGCATTTTGATAAATGCTCCATCTTTGGTGGGACTTTCTGCTACAAGGACTAAGTCGTCAGCGTACATAGTAGGCTGGGTAAATTTTAATACCTCAAATAATTCGTTGATGTAAACATTAAAGAGAACGAGCCCTGAGGCACACCACAGACCATGCTACGAGATGCACTATTATTTCCGTTTATCTTTACTTTCTGTGTTCTGTGGCTAATATAACTTTCAAATAACATTAAAGCATTTCTGGATAATCCTATATCTTTAGTTTTTCTATAAGCAGGAAATGATTTACGCAATCAAACGCTTTTACAAGGTCTATAAATGATAATAAGCTAAACTTTTTCTCATCTATTTGTTTTGAGAGCTGATGTACTACTCTAAATATAGCTTGAGCTGTGGAGCGACCAGGCATGAAGCCATATCGATGTTTGTTAATAATGTGATGAGTCTCTAGATGAGTCATTAACTGTTCATGAATAAGTTTTACAGTCAACTTCGATACTGTAGTTAAAACACTGATGGGTCTCCAATTAGGTTTTTCTAATAAATCTCCGTTTGGGGGGATTTGGCTGATTAGTGCTCCCTTTAGTGATTCTAGAAAAATGCAATTTTCGACCATTATGTTGAAAAAATGTATTACTTCAGGTTTGTGCAGCATGATTTCTTTCAAAGTACTTATCTTTAGGTAATCTACTCCTGTTGATTTATCTAAACTGAGATCCTTCACATGTTTAATTACCCCTTTTCTATCAACTTTTTTAAACACTAATTTGTCGGTTTCAAGCCATTCAGCATTTTTTCCATTTACTTCAGGTGGAT
Organism: Alentia gelatinosa; assembly: GCA_950022655.1. NCBI lineage: Eukaryota > Metazoa > Annelida > Polychaeta > Phyllodocida > Polynoidae > Alentia > Alentia gelatinosa. Next base: position 64,967,638 of record OX465579.1, on the reverse strand, counting down.
CGTCATTTGGTCATGTATTTTCATAATTTTATTATCATTCGGATTCCATAAACTATCAATTAGTGCCCAGAATTTTTCATAATCGTGTTTGTTATTTTTGAGAGTGTCTTGTATCAATTTGGCTTTTTTAGCCTAATTTCTTTGTGTATCAGTCTCCTGAGCTTCCTCAGTCTGTTTAGTTTGTCTGGGTCTACTTGAGGTTTGCCAAGCATTTTCTTGAGCAATTTCGCTCTTTCTTTTATAAGTTTGTTAATATGTTAAACCAATCCCTGATGAAGGTCCCGTGTGAGTGAAACATGTTGGAAATTTTAAACACCAATTCACTGACTCCTTATTAATTAATTAAGAAAGTTAGTCCTACTGGTTTTGAGGGAATATCTTTCTCATATCATCTTATTTTGTTGATATGTGTAGTTAACTCTATGTTATCCAGCTTTTTAATTTTGATGTCTCTGACAGGACATTTAGTATCAAGGTAGTCGTTTATAAAGGTGATGAAATGTGTATTTGGGTCATCAATAGGTTCATTTTCGTCTTATTTATCAATATATTTATCAATATGGTTAAGTAGATCGTCTTTGTTAATTCTATTATAATTTCTCCCCTTTGCCATGATAGTTTCCTTCTTTGCTTTTTGATGTTTCCTGATGCCAAATATAGGAATATGGTCGGATACGAAGAAATTCAAGCTGCCAGATAATTTAATCTTTTTACAACTAGTATAGATGTGATCTATTTTACTTAGCGCGAATCTAGTTATGTGGGTATCTCTTGTTTGTAATATGTTTTGTTTGTTTCTTGCTAGGAATTGTCTCACAAAAGCATATTTATTAATAGTTTTTGCATTGGCATTTATGTTTATATCTCCTAAGATCTATAGATGTGGTAAACTAATCTTTGACCAGAGTCTCAGACTTGCCTACCACCACAAGGATTAGGAAAAAGCCCTACCAAGTGTGAGGGTCCAAGGGTCTACTCTTCACGGAGAGACGCACAAGGACAGCCTGTCGACCCACTGTGCACCTGGGGTATATATACTCCGAGCTACATAATCCCGGCCCCCAAGTTGCCCAGAATCACTACGCAGTGGGGATTGACTCTTTATGCCACCTTCCGAAGAGCGGACGAAACACGACTAGATCACCCAACCACTACACATATGTGGTATCCCTGAATAACACTTACAGATCATCATATTCAAATTTCAGGAAAAGGACATGAGTTATAATTTTCAAGCCAGATCATCTGATATGCCGTTAAAGACATGCTTTACAAGTCACCTCGGTGCCACCTGGTAAATAGGCCAATTAACATTTGCTTAATTTATATAGGAAATTTACTGAAAAATATGGGCCTTGTCAACTCTTTCAAAAACAAGGATGGTGACCTATGTGTTTCTAAACTTGAATGTTTAGTACTAAACATCTACTATATTCTCTGGAAATTTGAGGAAAATTCCATGGGTTTTACTATTTTAAACCAACTTCTTGGAATTTCTATTATATCCTTATAGTATTTTCACAATATTTATCTCTAAATCACAAACTAGCATAGTAACCCCCGATTTTTAAGTCAGCTACCGTATATGTTTTACAACGCTTAGAGAACATGATATACAGTTTTCATGAAAATGACATGGGTTTTGATATTCATGCCAAATTGTCTGATATGACTTCAAAGCCAAGCAAAAGAGAAATGTTAGTAAACTTGTGTCTTCCTGGGTTTTTTTCATAGCATATCAAATTATAGATAAATAGTTCAGAGAAGCGAGTATTCACTACTAGAAATGTACAACAAATCAGATATACATATACACACTTCTCTTTGACGTTATTTATTTTTTTTGTTTTTTGGTACGTTTATTCATATTGATAACACTCAGCAGTATAACCGCTGGTTTCCCTGTGTTACTAGTCTTGCTGGTTACAAATTCATCAGTTTCCATTGGTAATGTAGACATAGCTAACACATTTACAAATAAATGACCTCAGGGTTAGCATCAGGATAATCAGTCTCTCATCTCTCTCAAAGTAGAGTTGCGTCCGAGTACGCAATAATAGAATTAATGTCATTTAATGGGAAGTCCTGATACCGTCTGCATATTAAGGTTCATGGTATTTTCTTGGCTAGAGCCAGTTTCATCTGCGCCTTAAAAGCATCGTATGTTTCAATATTTCTGTCCATGGGTGATAAATTATTCCACAGCAGCGGACCATAATAATTCAAAGAGTGTCTATAAAAGGTGCTGGATTGAGTCTTTTGTTTCAATGATACAGCATCATTAGCTCTGGTATTCCGTTGTCGTTGCAAGTGATGCTCTGGGTTTTTCCTTTGTTTATACATATAACAATCAATAATAAAATCACGTCGATCATTGAGAAAGGATAACTGAATACTTCTATGCATTATAGTTCTAAGTGTGTCATATCTAGTTTTGAGTATTATTCTACCATAGTGAGCCCCTGAGTTTGACACTCATATCATGCCCTTGCAGTCTTTAATGCGGTGTTAGAATAGTCAATCGTTTCAACAGTGAGTGAATAAAGTATTGTACCGTACTACCTTTGATATAACGCTTTTGATAGTGTTGTGATCTTTCTCATATAATGGATTCCCGGTCAGGAACAATGCCAGGTGGTGTTAGCGATAAATTCGTAATAACAGGAGTCGTGTTTGCAGATGTGTTCTAATCTTAACCAGTAAAGTAACATAGGTTAAAGATATGTGCTTAAGTTAATACTTGTATCTTTCTTTCTAAACTTGTAATGTACTTCCTAGTACGTGGCTTTGAACCCTAGACATCTAAAGGGGGCCTTCCACCAACCAGACGAAAACGTTCTACAACGCCCGTACAATGGTTGCTGGAACATCTCTTGGAATTTAGTTTGTATCTGTTTGGTGGAGCATCGCGCGATGCCGTGCGATGCCCATCTGCCAGACGGCTGCTCTTGGATGCTGGGTTAAGCCTGTATTCCACCAACAAGACAAAAACGTTGTACAGCGCCCGTATGGCGGTTGCTGGGGTTGCTGGTAGATCTGCTCTATTTTAATCATCTGTCGGGTTGGTGGAAGCACACACCAGCCATTTCAGCAGGCGTCTGCTCTCCTGCCAGATGTTTCAACAGAAGTTTTGACGTCTGTTGGAGGATATCGGGGGTCGTTGGAGTGTCGCTTCACGGTTGCTGAGTGTCTGGCAGGAGAGCCAGTTGAAATGGGCTTCCACCAACCAGATATTTTCAGGCGATATCCCAACCGATACTCCAATAAACCTCCAAGAGACAGAATTTGCCCATCTGGCGAAAAACTGATTGATTAGGTTTTTATCGGCTGGAATTGAGCATCTGGCCGATGCATTTGAAGAGTACGACACCCGCCCGCGGGTTCTGTCGGGAGTTGCGGCGAGGGAACGCCGCCAACATGGTGCGGGCGATACCCGAAGCCACGAACGGATATCGAAAACTCCGACACTTTCGGCAGAATTCTAGCACCATAGCGTGCCATACACATTCATAACATCAATCCTTGTCTTTATTTACCTTCATTGTTCGGTTTCCCGCAGTATTTCGCGGTTATTTGACGATCTCTCGACATTCCCGTACAAATCCAACATAGCGGCACACTGCTCCGCTCGATACGCGACTTTCGCGGGTTCAGAGCGTCGTAGTGTATCGCCACACGCCGCGCCACCTATCGGAGAACTCGATTACTACGTGAAATGCGCCCAACGTCCACCAGTCGGCGCCACGGCAGGGGCGTCGGCTAGGATCTGCTGGAACTTTGAACCCACCAGACAGTCGTATGGCGACCACATGAGCGTCTGTTGGGGGTTCGGTGGAGCTGTGACGCATTTTGAGGCCATTTTTTAGAGATGTTTCAACCGACGTCGGCTGAAAGGTCGGCTGGAACGTCTGTTGACGTTGAAAAAGCGATTGTTTGGTGGAATACAGGCTTTAGTTGAGTGTCTGTTTGGGGTGGTTGGCACATCGCCCCATGGTTGCTCACAGTTGCTGGAGGGTTGCTGGACCATTGCCTGTGGTTTCTGCTGGAAATAGCTTTCACCAACCACCGGCCGAATAACTGATTTATTAGTGTTTTGTCTGCTGGAATTGGGCATCTGGCCGATGTATTTTAAGAGTACAGCACCCGCCCGTGAGCTTTGCCAGACCCCACGGCGAGGGAACGTCGCCAACAGTGAGTGGGCGACACTGGCGATAGCCGAAGCCGCGAATGGAAATCAAATATCCTGGCACTTTCGGTATTTTCAGCAGAATTCTAACACCATAGCATGCCATACACATTGATAACATCAATCCTTATGTTTATTTACCTTCATTGTTTGATTTAATGTGGAATTCCGCAGTTATTTGATGTTTTCTGCCCGTTCCCATACAAATCCCCACAAGGCGACACACCGCTCCGCCCGATACGTGGGTTTTGCAGGTTCAGAGTGGCGTAGTGTATCGCCGCTCACCACCTAGCGGCTCAGCGGAAAACTCAATTAAATGCGACCAACGTCCACGACGCGGCGCCACTGTCTGCACACCGCAGCGCCTGGTGGGGCATCGGCTGGAGGATCTGCTAGAACTTCAGACCATCGTCTGAAACATCTGTTCGGTGGAAGCGCTCACCAGACGTTTTTCATCTTTTCCCACATTCATCTTTAATAGCTCAAACAGTATAAAAAAAAACATGTCTTTTGATCTCTTGTATCCTCTGTTCCAGAGCAGTTTCTTGTTGGCATTTCTCGCACAGGAAAACCACACAAAGCAATAATGTATACAACTATTTCCCATGAAGGTGTGTACTCGGTCCATTTAAGCAAGACACACACAACGACAGAATATTTGTTTAAAGGATTTGAACTAGGTGATGTAAAACTATAATTCCTTTGCTTGACTCAGTCAACACATCTACCCAGCCTCAAGAGACTCCCACCTTTCCTTACATCTTTTTCGATATATTTACAGGCTAATAGAAGGAGTGTGTTAATCATTTCAAGGATAGCTAACAAGATATAGACTGAGAAATGTTATACATGGACTCCATGAACAGAGGTGCATATAACGTACCCCTCCCCCGTATCAGTACTTATCCTACCCCTAATAAAAAACCGCCATAGACTTAACATAGGGAAATTTTATGTGGCAGGCCGTGACATAAAGTGTTTTTTATGCCACTAGAGTAATACCAATATTGACCAATCAGAGAGCAGGATGTCAGCTACTATGAAAAAAGTTCTGTTGGTCGTTGACTCAATATTTATCTTTTTAACAGTAATACAAAAGCATAGATGAAGTAGGATAAATACGAAACCGAACTCGAGTTAGACTTGTCAATGTCTATGCCACTCTAGTCAGGTCTGATCCTCACTACACGACCTTCCCATCATGGCATAAACATTGTCAAGTCTAACTCTCGTTCGGTTTCTACTAATTCCCCACCTTTGTTCCTATATTATTACATCTTACAGGGTTCCCACAGAGACTGCAAATCTGGACAATGAAAGTGGTCATGAAAAAGCCATGGAATTGGAAAATTTACCCAAAGTCATTGGGATTTTTTTGTCATCAGTCATGGAATTTTTTCATATGACAAAAATAATTGAAACATATAAGCCATATGAGATGAAACATGTATATCCTGCTTGATTATAAACATTTAGACATGTATATTTCAGGCTTTTTCCTAGAAACCTTCAGTCATTGAAAGAACACCTCCAATTTTGCAATCATGCATCAGACTTGTTTGGCACTACTTAGCAAATGCAGTTTTTGGGCAAGGCCACACAAGAGAAGCTATCATGCAGAAATACCAAAACAACTTGTCTTTATGTATAAAGAATAGTTACCACACAAAACCAAACTCGTTCCAATGTAGTTACAAAAATTCATCGATGAGAACAGATGACTTAAAGGCAAGCTGATGTGAGGAGTGATTGGTGACCAATTAATAACTCAACATTTTCATAAATTTGATTCATCTTTGTCAGTCAGTGTCCTCTAGCTCTACAATATAGTTTTTTATTTGGTGAATGATTATGGCTTAAGGACTATGTCAGCAACTATCAGAAATGACAGTCTTCCACTTTTCCTTGGAAATTCTAGTTTTTTCCCCAGTTTATAAATCTATTTTTTCTGCTATAAGAAAAAAGAAAATATAAATTAAACCTCATCCACGGCAATAAAACAATAGTTTGAACCTTCCCTCAGACCATTTGCTGCATTCCATGGCATTGTTAATAGCTGTGTGATGAAGAAAATGATACTCTGGATAGTGCTATGATAACTGCGGTCAAAGTATACTGATTCATAGCAGGCAGATCCTGTGATTTGCTCTCATGGCACATTACAGAGTGGAAAATTACAAATAATCAAAAGACAATTTTTGATAAAGTAATTAACATATAATTAAAGGATTCTTCATAATTGTTGTATTTATGACATCTTTAGGTAGAAACCAGACTTTACTTGGAGTCTTTACCTTCAATATACACGGATGTAAGATAAGGCAGGGTTCTCACAGACTTTGAGATATTATTTTCCATGACTGAATCCTGATTTTACAGGTTTTTTTCTGGGCTTTATATAATGTATCCATGGAAAAAAATACACAATTAATAGCCTCCCATTGTCCCTATAGCTGTGAGAACTGCAGTTAAAGTTTATGGCACTGTACTTGGCATCAACTAGAGCAAAGGGTGACTAATTCATGTATTCAAATTTTCGATTATCAAACAATAATTGGTCTGATCTCTTCTGCACGTCAGCATCCATGTTAAGGTGGATCCAACACTCACATGGCGGGCCTGACTGCTGCACAGGCTAAGTGTACTGGTATGAGGCTGTTGCCAACATGGGTCTCACATCATGACTTGCATAGAATTGTATGGTTTGTAGCTAACAAGGCAGAATTTTTTTTGTGAGTTATGAATAACATATTTGGTGTTTTGCACAGCAAAGGGCACCACAATTGTTGAGCCCATGCACCAAGCCTGTCTGAACACTCGATCTAAATCTCACCTATTGATACATCAATACATGAATTAGTATAGGACATCTAAATAAGATAGTCCTCTTTGACCTGTGAAAAATAGAAAGAAGGGTAGACCCAAGCCAAGGCATATAAAAGGGAGCAGTCATCTGTCTGGGACTGATACCAAGGTCATATGGAGGTCTACACTGATGGTTCAAAGGATGGAACGCGTGTACCCTATGCTGTGCACACCCCATACTGAAATCTGAGTGTTTTTGCATGGATGAAGACATCATGGCACACCCATTGCATAATTTGCTTATATATATTCTAAATTGTGTCTGCAGCCATTTGTAAAAAAAATCCAGTAACTTTATCACCAAACCAATACAACTTTACACAGAAGGTAGTAAGAAGGTGGTCTTCTGCTGCCTGTCCGTCCATATCAGTATGGAGGTCAATGAGGCTACAGGCTGTGACCCTTATTCACAAACTAGGTGCAGGCTGCTTGCCACATAGCGACCTTTTCTCAGCCCTAAGAGAATACACAGCATAGGAATAGCAGAGCCAGTGGAATGATACCTTGCGTCCAAAGGACCCAGTGTATCATATCAGACCATCGGCAAGACTAAAACAAGACATCACCTAAATAACAAGAGCAGAGTTGACAAGGTTAGCTCAACTGCAGATAGGCTTTTCCTGACTGACACAATGGCACTTTGAACCTCAACCCTTGTGTCATCAATGCTGGGTGAACTTTGCTACAACGCATTTAATGCTCTTTTGGTAGACAACACAACACAACAAAGCAGGGATGAACATCTGAAAGGGGTGAGATCTGTACAGAATGTCTTTCAAGACACTCAAAACAAAGATGTCCACAACCTACTGCAGGAGTCTGCGATATTTGAAAAATCATGAGGAACTTTCTCAGAGAAAACTTTATATAAGGCTGGTGGAGTGATCCCTGTTGGCCCTGACGGAGGCCCTTAAACTAATAGTTTTGTACTTGCCAAACTTTTGGCCCGATTAGTTAAGGCTATATTTAATACTAGGTGGCCAGTGTCAGTGTAATGGATTGGTGAGGTGTTGTTGTCCTTTGCCTTATGACACACACTTCTGTGAGTAGCACACTGAAGTTGGGCATACAAGCTAACACAGCTTCGGTTATACATTTAATTATGTATCTTATCCCATAAAATCGGCTGTGGTCAGAAGTGCTCACGCCTCGTATTCTAAACACATGTTAAATCAAATGAATACAGAGATGTTTGGTCCATCCTGTAATTTGCTTTCATCCGTCATGGAATCTGCCATATATAATCATAATGTGAGCGTTTGTGACTTAGGTCTGTAAGACATGGGCATGCCAATAATCTTTGATCTGATTATGACCAAGGAATTCATTGGATTTGTAACATTCTGTCCGATTTATGTATTTCAACAACCCAATTTTATCGCCCCAACCATAGGCGTTGGTCATTACGCACAAGTGAGATATGACTGACTTTGCCTGCAGCCTAGCCAGGCTCAGACTGCAACACCATTTGACCACAGCCGAGCTGCTGTCCAAAGATATATATTCTACAGTGACACCGATTGGTACTGATTCATAACGATCATAGGATTGGTGAGAATGAGGGATCGGTGACAATGTCATATGTTCTTCAATGTTGTCAAGTTTGAGAAGGTGATGCTGATCAGGTAATTTTTGACATGCCTTATGTGGTGTTATTGAATTTTATAATTGAACATATGACATTTGATGATGTGTAAAAGCATTAGAGAATGGGTCAAATAGTGTGAGGTTTGACCGATTCTATTTTGATATTTAATGCAGTAGCACTCAAAGGAGATTGTGCAGTATTTATGTCAACCATAGGGTGGAATAAATGGCTCAGGACTTGACCTGCCCTTTGTTATACTAACCTGTGAACGTTGATCTTCAGCTGAAGCAAACAAATGCAACAACGGATTGTCTGGCAGCTAGCTTCTGGACATGAGAGATAGAGTCGGTTTCAGGGTATAACTTGTCCTCTGTTAACGTTTCAGGCAGCAGCAAGCGGCGCGGATGGTGTAGAGTTTGATTTGTCGTACACTTCAGACAACGTACCAGTGTTGATGCATGATGATTCGGTAGACAGGACAACTAATGGAACTGGAGACATCGGGAAAATTCCGTGGTCTTATGTGCAGACACTCAATGCTGCCGTCAAAGATTCTGCCAAGTGAGTGAATCATGAAACCTAGCCAGGCCTCAGTCAGCCTTACCCCTACCCCTCCGCTCCGCTCCACTATTGCCGGGACACAAACCGTGTGTGACTGGGAAAGGGGTAGATGATTTATCACAATTTAGTTCATTTTATTGGTGAATCTAAGACTTGAGCAAGTCTAAAAGTCACCCATATGCGAACTTTTTTGGTCCCATTTCTTACTCCCACTTTATTAGGCATTTTATATCATAGTGTTCTGTGAAACCCGATAAGATCAACGGATCAGGAATACTTAATTATAAAAACACGGAGAAACATAATATCTGTATCTTATAATTCAAGTTGATCTACACAATAACAATTAGGTTTAAAGAAACTAAAACTTGGTTATGTGTTATATACCTGCTGTATACATGGATATTCATCGAAATCGCTAGAAGAAAGTTATAGGCAAATAAAAGGAAGAATTCAGATTAAACGTAGGGTGACAGGTTGGCTTTCTTCACGCAGGCCGGGTTTTGGTTATGAGAAGGTGCCCACGCTGGAAGAGGCAGTCGAGCTGTGCCTGCACCTGGGACTGAGAATGTACATAGATTGTAAAGCCGACGGCGTGCGGGTAGGTCAACCGTTTAACTAACATTCATGTGAAGTCACACCAAGGTAATGGTAAATGAGGCATAATCTGGTTGCTGGCACGGGAGATATATTAGAATCTGCCCTTTAAAGGCGAACATCTGTGCCCGTTTTGAAACAGAGAACATTTCAATTTATATATCAAACGATGTTGGCAAGGTGCATCTGCCAATCAAACATCAGTATTGAAAAATCAACGAGAGCGATATTACCCGTAAGAATGAGTTGATTGCAGACTATTAAATGTTATTTCTCACAGCAACATAACTGCACGTAATCATTGATCTAATGAAATATAATATAGGCACCATTGATCAGGGAACATAATGTGTATGTGATTAAGGAAATGTGCATCGAACGTCTTTTACATAACTTCCGGCACCGTAATACCATAATGGCAGTGTCCCCTGAAAGTATATTGTTAAACTTTGTGTCGGCTTTGGTAGGTAGGCCTCCCGCTAGGGGGTGAGACTGAAAAGGGTAAGTGAAATTACACAAACAAAGACATAGAATCTAGAATTGAATATTTTTTATCGTCCGTAGCTTAAAGGAAATAGATAAAAAAAATAGAGAACTGTCGATGACCTGAACATTCGAATAATCCAGTTGTTTGGCAGTCGTCTCTGATCGGTCCTAATCAATTCCCAGTACCAAGAGCTATAGAATTGTCTTCCAGACACCTCGAACAATCAATTATATGACTTCTTTTTTATTAGTTACACTAGGTTTGAAGGCATTGTCTTTGAAATGCTTTGTCACAGCATGGCTGTCATTCTATTTAGCTGAAACTATATGTTAATAAGTGTTTTCGCGTATGATGCCGTTCTGCGATAAACGAGGTATTTTGACTTTATCATTAGAAATGTCCACCTGGACCTTTCTCATCCTGAGCTTACTCTTGAATCACCATTATACAAAGATGCCAGTTTTTCACATTTCCATGGAAATTCTTGTTATCATTTCATGTTTATAAAATTATTTTGCTTGTATAAGAAAGAGAGTGATATATTCCCACTAACTCGGGTTGGGCTAGATCCTTTTGGAAGTAATAATTCAATAGTTGGTTGTTTTAAGTACCGACATGTTTCGAACCGGTTAGGTTCTTCATCAGGGTATTGCTTGTATAAAACAGACATAGTATGAATCTAGCCTCATTTAGGCACTGCATGTGAGTTCTGTTCGGTAGATCTGATGGCTGAAGTTTATCTACGTCAAAATCATTGAGTATTGATTTAAGAATCCTAAAAGGCTGCACTTACTTTTGGTCTTCCATCAAAGTTGGGATTAACACTTGATCTGTATTCTCTAATGGTCAGGTGGTGTTGAGGAGGTCGCCACTGCGGTACAGATCCCTTGAGATTCAGTGACACTCAGGGATGGCTGCGTTTGATGTTGTTAACACTGCAGTGGCAGCACTGAGGGTAGTGCTGCGTTCGATATTGTTAACATTGCAGTGGCAGCACTGAGAGTAGAGAAATTTTCCTATGTGCCCGAATTATTTGCGTAATCTCAAAAACTGTTGTAATAGATATCATTTGTTAAATAATGTACAAATATTTAGGCGACCACCATTCAGGAGTCAGCCAGATAGTCTTAATTGCTTCTTGTTTAGAGTTATTTCCTTGTTTTCTCAGACAGCTAAAGTGATGGCAGACCTGTACAAGAAGTACCCCGATCTCTACCAGAAGGCGTTGGTATGCTCCTTCTACCCACAGGTCGTCTACCTGGTCAGTGTGTCCATATTTTCACCATGCCTTATAACATTATGTTTGTTGTGTAATAAAACGGTATTCCAAATTTTAAATATGTCATGTCTGCAGGCCTGTTTTACCAATATTATTTACGTCATGATATAGACACTGCACACTGTCAATGGCCCAAGGAAATTCAGCAATATGGAAAAGTAAAAATGTATTGTCTACATATCCTGTTCAATGTCTGGAATCGACACCAAACAAAATTACGATGTGTTGCTTTCACATAACCTTTTTTTTTACCACCCCTATCATTTAGACATTTAGAGGATGCTTCTTTTCTTAAACTATTAGGCCTCATTACATGATTGCTGACGACGGACTATTTTTTAAAGTCTTTTAATAGACATTTTGAGTTAATACGAGTCATTTTTTCTATTATTGTACGGAAAAGAGGTACATAACATTGCCTCTGCGGGGTAGGTATTCTGGTCAGTCTGCTTAACAAGTTGCAGTCGAGGAACAGTAATTATCCATTGTCTCCATAGGTATACAGCATCTTTTGTAATAGGGTATAAGATGTCAGCCAATAAAGCACTGCGATGAACACCCTCTCAGCTACGGAATATGCTGCGCTGGTTGTCATCAGGTGTATATACATATGTAGGTCTGTATTGATGATGGTACCACTCATAGTTGTTCAACGCTCATTAGGTAACTTTAATTCACTTTCTGTATGTGTTCCCTGGGACGTTAAACCACAATAAAATACAAACAAGCTTTCTCTATGTCCTGCATTGACAGGTGCGTCAGGCAGACCCAATGATTGTAACCGCCCTCATCCATCGACCCTGGTTCATGACGAAACTGCAAACGGGAGGCTGGCAGGCGCGCCCCCTGTGGGAATTGGTGGTACTTTTCCCACTAGACGCGCTCCTTATTTGGGCACATTCGGCGTTCCTGTGGTTCCTCTGCGGTAACTCTGCCTTCTCCATCATCAAGGATAGCTGCCATAGGTGAGACAGTCCACGTGTTCATTATGTACATTTATCTGTTGACTGAACATTGGTAGCAGAATGAAAAATATAACTAAAAGATAATGATAAATAAATACGCATAGACTTAAGAACATTAGGACAGAACGGCTACGATTCTCCGAGTCATCTGGTGACTTCCGGTTTAAAATCCCCTCCAATTTATGCAAATTTCCCTGACAACAGACTCAGTCCGCCATATTGCTGGTGACCACAAAGCGCTGTCAGAGTATAAAATAGTGAAAAACTAAAGTGATTCACTTCCTCATGTACAATAGCTATATGTAATAGTTAAGATATAACTATTTACACCGTCCAGGCATGATTCCAATGTTCCAACTCGAAGAAAATCGGTTGTTTCGACAATTTGTTGACATCGCGTTTCTAGTCTAAAGTGAGGCAACCACTTGATCATTTGATCCGAAATTTCGAGGGAAGTATGATCTGGGCGGGTGCATTACTTGGGAATCATTTAACACATCCCAACATAATAAATACTATCAGAAATAAACCTCCGAAACGTCCATAGACTTAGCATTGCGGAGTTGCTTCCCCAAGATGGCCGCCCTGACAGCCAGATGGGGGTTCGTAGCGCCACCTACTTCCAGGCTGACTCGACGAATGCAAAATATAGAAATTAATGGTAAAATGTTGGACTTAAGCGGGTTTTCCACCAGATAGGCGTTGAAAAGGCGTTTAGGCGGCCCTTCCGCCAGCTTTGCTACCAGGTGCTGGATGACCAGCCAGCTGAAAGTATACAAATTGTCAGAGCTCTCCCACCAACCACCTTATTCTAGCCGGCCCACAATCACACGGGGGCCATACGGTGCCCGACAGGCACCCAGTGACCGTTTCCACCAAACGGGGGCGGTTGACCGGTGCTTGGGGGAGCGGCGATGATACCACCAAGCCATCTGGTGGACATTGGCTTTAACATGATGCTACACTCGTTCCACATTCATTCAATAGGGGACGCACCCAACGTACCTCCATACACTTTGCTGCTCGGATTTCGCAAAAGCCATTGCCAGAGTGAGGCAGTGTGCCGCCTGCACTTCGGTGCTGTCAGCTGTGTGGGGATTTGTCCGTATCGATGAGAGCTCTTCGATTTTCTACTGATTACTGCAGTTAATAGAATAATGGAGGTAGATAAAAATAAGTGTTGATGTTATGAATGTTTTTAGCACACTCTGGCACTCAAATTCTCCCCAAAGAGCTGAAACTCTCTGAATTTTCAGCCTCTGCTCACATGTTTACGACTAGCAGGTGTCGCCAGTTCGTGCTGTCTGATCGGCCAGCCATGTATTTCAGCTGGCAAAAGCCATATAAACAGCTTTTCCTGATAGTCCTTTGCAGGCGGTATTTTATGATCTTGTGTGGACTTGCTCTCATAATTTTATGCTGACCTGCCCACTGGCTTGGTGGAGGAGCGAGGTTTGTTGGCTTTGACCGGGCCTGCGCTCCTCAGGCCGCCGGCCACACAGCAGCGGTGTATTCTACCCAAACTGAAGACCCAGCGCCACCTCTGGTCAGGAGCCCCGCACTGTCAGGGGTACCCTCCATGCGCTTCCACAGAGCAAGTTTTCACCAGCAACGTGCCAAATCTGCCAGCCACCCCAGAACGGACAGCAGCCAGGGCTATCGCCTGGTTGGTGGAACACTTGCTCAACAAAGCAAAACCTAAATATGAATAGATATAAAGGGAAAAAAAGCGAAAGAAAGAGTCATATTACCAGATGGCATTGCCTGGCAGGAAGAGAACACATAATATTTGCAATATTTCAGTCCTAGCCATTTTTTTAAAAATAGAAATTCGATCTAGGCTCTGCTATTTTGAAAAAGTTATTAGTTCTGCTATGGGATTTCTTCAGATTCCCGGATGTTTTTTACATCCCAAAGATAATAATTGAGATCAATGTAAATCAGAGGAAAAATATAAGTTAGCAGATTCAAAAGGCTATGTCAGCTCCCATCTGAGGCCAGAATAGGCCAATTGTAATAGCTGAAAATAGTCCCCCCAAACGCCGGAAACCCTTTTTCAGTTTTGTTTTTGTTATTTTCAAACCCATGCCTGATAGTTACACTAAATATTTCCACCATATATATATATCATATTCCTAATTGTGAATTTCATTTTGATCTCAAAGCAACCAGTTATCTGTATGGGAGGGGGGGGGGGGTGTATTATTCCAAAATGAATGGGTTTGAGACTTGTGAGTAATGGATGTGCAATCCGTAATCAAAGGATATGATTTCTGCTAGCTCAGAAGTGATAGGTAGTAGTTTACTATGGTGCCATACATTTTCAGTGGGGATTACTATAGGTGAGCTTTGTCAGGAAACAGGATTAGAGGTGGGCAAATGAAATTTGGTCCATAGTATTTGGTATATTTGCACGTCATGACGACATGACTGAGAAACATGTTTTTTCGTCCAATCTCACCCTGTTAAACCATATAACTAAAAAATCTTAAAGTATGTCATTAATTACTGACGAACTTGTTTAATGAAACCAAGTCACATGGTACATGGGAAGTGTTTCCAAGAGGGACGTGTTTTACATAGGAACGTGTTTTATCTGTTCTTCCATTATGTAACCATTAGATATAAGTGCTTACGTATAAAATGATACATAAAAATGAAATCTCGCCCACAGATCGTTGGTGCAGTACTTCAAGTCTCTGGGAATACGGATACTCCTGTGGACTGTGAATGATCCGGTAGAGAAGACCTACTTCACACAGGTACTGGGCTGTGACATCATCACTGATTCTCTACTCGACGGAGCCGTAGTCAGAGACTCAACAAATAACCACGCCAAGTGCGCCGGCGGGGCACAAACCTCGGGAAAACATGCAGAGGATATAAGCTGAGTCATAGACAATGCCTAGCCAATGATAATGCAGGATGCCTGCTGTCTGTGTCAGACGAGAATGTCAAAGTCTATTCTATTTTTAAGTATACTTGGTATACTGTGTATACTTGGTATGTGTGTGTTGGGGGGGGGGGGGGGGGCATATAAACGGTGCACAAAGTATTACTGTTCTCCGAGGGCACAAATGTTGTGCCCGAGGCTCGTTAGAACTCCTATTCCCCATCAGTACTGGTAAGTACCTAGGGTATTTACCTATTCAATGATCCAGCGGAATTTAGATTTGTAGTGTAAATCATTATGAAGAATATGCTTTTTAATGGGTTTTTTAACCAGGGAAGGTAAAGAGCATATTGGTGTGTAATATATAACCTCTGCGATTTAGTCTACCTTTGCGTATAAATCTAATATTTCTTATTATCAGAAATTTCAGTGTTGGATTTTGCGAACAAGACTCAGATGTTTGGGTTACGGAAGGGGCATTTCTGACCATATTTCCTTTTGGAGGGTTGTTAATATATGTGTTTTAAGGGAATTTACAAAGTGATTTCTTCAAATCGCCCTCCCCATATTTTCACAAAACTTATTACACTTGGTATGGTCAAATATTCTGCAGTACGGCAGATATTTTAGCAGACATCTTAGGGATATTACAATGTCAGCACACTACAATAGGGTATAATATCAGGGAACATCACAAGGTTGTCTCGTTTGTGGATTATGCCACGCATTGGGTTCGTATAATAACTTCATGGGTTAAGCTGAGTGAAACTGCATAGAGTAACCCAATCAGCTACAGTCTGGTTATAACAGCATTCACTCATCATTTAAAAGGAATGGTTTATTACTTGATGTTCCCCTACTGTCTATAACTTGTTGTAGTATAAGACAATCTTTGAAATAGATCGTATAGACGAGGCGTAGCGGTTCACTTCTGCACCTAGCGCTTCGCGACCACGGATAGAGAGAAGATTTGAGCGGACCCAAAAAAATTTCCAACCCAAGGATCTCAATATAGACCCTAGCGGAACGAAGAAATTCACAAAAAAATCTTTGAAATAGATATCACATTAATTGGTGAAAACTGAAACTTTAATCCTGGTTTATGCCATTTTTATATGTGTGGTTTGAATTCCTCTTCAGGTAAAATGTATAAAGAATGTAACTTGTGATATACCTAGATCATCACTTTGTTATGAGCAAAGCTCGAGGATGAGTATCTATAGTTGATACGTTAGCCATAATGTCAATACGAAAGTGCCTGGTTATTCACCTAAGTCATAATGTCCTTACCGATGTATCAAGTAATTTATATAAGTGATTATGGCCTCAGTATAGCACCAGGTCATTTACTTTGTAATGTCCTTACCAGATTACTGGGCAATTTACATCAAACAATGTCCTCACAAGAGTGCCGGATCATGAATTCTGCATTATTTCATTAGTGGAATTCGACTCTATTATGTCCATCGCACATTCATTACTCACTGATTGAGGTACTTTAATGAAACGCCACATCAGGAACATATATTAGTTACGGCAACGGTCAGGAATAGAACATTCACATTTTTTCAGTAGTACATTCTTCACAAACGAACACTTCGTTTGCAAACATTCATTTACTTACTCGCTGTCATCAATCTCACAAGGAATGGGGGTACATTCGTAATTTGTTTATATTCTTCTCAAATTCCTGATCTGGCGTCAATTTCCAATATACATTATATTGTATGAGAGTACGGATCATTTACATCAGTCAGAAGGTCTTTTCTAGAATACTTATTCATTTACATCAGTCATAATGTCCATACCAGAGTACTGGGTCATTTACGTCTTCAGACCGACATAATGTTTCTCAGAAGGAACTACATCGTCTTAGCTCGTAAAAACATAAATTCTTTTGAATTATCCTGTGTAATTATAGCTATAATTTTATTGTGATAAGTGTGGCTTATATGATAGGATATATGATTTGAGACGAAGCGACGGTTGTCATGCAAAGAAGAGAAAGAAAGATCGTATTTGTGTCTTCCGTCACTGAAAATGCTACAGCTTTTTTGTTAGTATTTTAAAATCTATATTACTGGTATTGCAGTGATTATGGAGCAATTCCACTCTCATTTATTTGTTATTGTTACGAAAATGACCGCTTTGTGATATTATGAACGTCACAAATAATGTTCATTTGATTTTTATTCATGTAACCTGATACACAGGTTAATAGTTCGGTTGTATTATCAAACATTTTCAATGATTTTCAAAGTAACGTCGGGTATATAGACTCCAACCGTAACGGCTATTGCTTGCAATATACACATATATACACAAGTATTACTTTTTTATTGACAATATTTTTAAAACGTTGAAATTTATTGAACTGGATATTAGTATGCATTGTATATGCTATATGCATGTTGCGTTCCATAGTTCTGCCAACTCTTCACTCTCCATGGTACTTTTAAAACAAACAACGCACTAATGTAATACATATGGCATCTGATATTCGTAAAAATACCTGTAATAGTACTGTGGTTAGTTACATCACGGACTAATCAAATATATTTAAGTTTTGTCTCATCATAAGAGTCATTTATTGATACCATGATGATGATAACTGAATAACAAAATACTTTCTTGCACATGAGGCTTTCGTGTGATTGGGAGGTAATGCAGATTGTGTGATGTGTCTATTTTATACTGTGTCATGAAGACTCCATAGATATTTCAACCGGTTGTGGATGAATCCGCTGACGATTATGATGTCTTTTTTGTCAATAAATCATTGCAATATGACATAGGACCAATCCTTACCCCAACTTCCTGAAATGGTTCATCAGTTTAGTGAGCAATACTGATAGAATGAATAGTGATACCAATGATAATATAAATCCTGTTTGGGTTTACACGGTCATCCAAGGTTATAACATCATATGTGTCTGGGATTACATAGGCTTTAATTACATAGCCTACATTTTGGTCAACAGGAAACCGCTGTGAAACATGATGCGACCGATTATTGACTTCAATCTGGGCTCATATTGATAACCCGGTCCCGGGCTACACTATCCTGGAGTTTTGACTCCGGACTTCACTCGGCTTCACCTCATGAAGTCACTATGCCAAACTCCAGTCGTGGCATACGGTAGTCAAGATTAAAACTCATCCAGTTTTACGATAGTATTCAATTTCGGTGACCCTGTGTTATCTCTACTATATCTAAAGTATTATTGAGGCAATATGCGTGTATGACATACCAGATTTGAGCTGGGATAACGTAGAATACGATATAATCATTATTATGACTCTGGAAATAATGTACACGGGTAATATAAACGTATTACTTTCTTACACTCAGTGCTCCAGTGCTAAAGTATACGTTATCAGGGGTATGTTTGACTGCAGGCATTGCGTATCCAAGTAGATAACGTGCGACACCGACCTGTGGACGAACCGGGGCGTCCAAAGCGTGCTGGCTTCCAAGCGGGGCGTCTAGTACTCGACCGGATGATGCCTCCTAGGGTTAATGTAGTTTCATTTCTTAGAGGAGTAACAAATACGATAGACCGTGGTCTTTGGATAGTCTTAAACAACTCAATATTGAACACTTAATACAATCACCAGACCCATGTATTACGCCGCACCAATATCTTGTGAGTTGCCGCCCGTCCACAAAATCATTGATTATTGCGTATTTATTACACTGTGTCCGTGATGCAGGGAACCAGTATTAAATTGTGGTAATATGACAGTGCCATCTGGCGTATGAAATTACACTGAGTGAGAATACTCACTGAGCGGCCAATAGATTTATATTTTGAAGAGTACAAAATAAAGATATTTTCAGAGGAGCTTTTAGTGTGTCCTTAAAAGCATGTATGAAATTTCCAGTATTGTTTTAACATTCAAAATACATCTCTTTTTAACAAATTTAGTTCAGTGCAGAATGTGCCCCCTTCAGCGGAACAACCGAAAACACCCAAAGTTGAAAAAAAGCCCACGAGGAATGAATACCAACTAATTAAAATCAGTCCTCACACCAAAGACATGCTTACAGCCGCATTGAGGAAGAGGATACCGCCGGTAGAACAATTTTGGTGTGTTGACAGGGAAAATGAGAAAAGGGAAAGGAAAGGGTAAGGAAAAGGATAAATGGGGTGGGAGGGCGGGGGGGGGGGGGTAGGAAAGGAGCTAGCCCTGAAGGAAAGTACAGGCTGCAGAAAATGTATCCTCAGATCATAGTAATAAATAGGTACATTATTGATGAAGCAACTAGAAGCGTACATTGGCGGATCCAGGAAGCTCGGCAAGAGTCCGGGGTTTATTACATAATTGTGTATAACAATAGTAATTGAGAAAAGAAGAATAAGTATGCCGTACTGAACAAATGTAGTCGTTGGTGGGTGAAGGTGAAGACGGAGGTGAACCAAAGCTCACCTGCACAAGTGAGATACAAGCGTATGAGGTAGTGACCTCTTGTGAGTAGTTCACGCATCTAATATATCACATTTCCCCACCTAGCGTAAGGCATACATAATCGGCCCATTTACATGTGCTTGATTTACATAGGAAATGTACCGAAAATATGGGTTTCTTTCAAAAACAAGGATGGTCACCTTTGAATTTTAAAACGCTACCATAGTGCACCTATATTTGGAGCTTATCACATTGCGCCTATAAACGCAGTCCTGTATGACCCTAAGCCCGTGGTTGATCATATTATAAACCTACCGTATGTATGTGAGCTCTACGGGGGACAAAAATCTACAATAAAAAATCAGCAGTATTGTATTAACACCTTTCAAGTGGGAGTCGGGATGTCGCGTTGGTCAGCACGGGTATCAGGGACGGGTCTGTTAAAGTAGTAACTTTAAGTGAAACCGCAATCTTGATTATTTGATTACGTAAAACGATAGGTAAAGCAAAATTAAATATGATATAGGCCTATCATTCGTAATAATTATAAAACATGCATATCCTTAAAGTTTCATGCTTAGTTTACCCATTACTTCTTTAAAAAAAGAGAAGACAATGATATATAAAATATTATGTCCTCAATGCATTGTCCGGTCGATATGGGGGAATGCCTCAAGGCAGCAGTTATCCGCCATGAAATGGCATCACAGAGTTCGGGTGGCGCCCTCTGTTATTGGTACTTATCTCTAGATCTGTGAATATCATTATAGCAGGGAAATACAAATTCCCTCACCATTTGACAACAGTCCTGATATTCAAAATTCAATTTTTCAGTTTCGTTGAGTTAAGCAAGAAATATAATATAATAAAGCCACAGTTCAAATTGTAATATTCCCTACATAATAACAACACTTGAAATTACAAAAAAATATTTGTTTATTAACATCACTTATATGAATACATACCACATTATCAGCAATTCGAGAAAAACAAGAAGAGACAAATATAATCGGACGATTGCTTTGTGTGCGTTTTCTACTAAATACAATTGTCTGAGGACTATCGGTGATAAGTGAAACTCAGCTGAAAATAAATATCTAAATCAATACAAGAAGCACTGTCCACATTAACATTTTCGTGACAGCATTGATATCGACTTAAATACAAGAAAATAAACATTAAGGTTGCAGAGTGTCAGTGCTGACCAATATTGTGTCATACAATTGGGCTTATTATAGCCATCCAATTGGACTTTCACTGACCATAACTCAGTCCTGAACTCTGCCTTAATACTGAAAAAAGAAGGATTTTTATCATCTACACGAAAGTAATCATCATTACATTTTAACCTGATTGCATTTTATTTCAAACCTCTTTACCAATACAACATTTTCATAACGTAGGATTAATCAAACACTATCAAACGGGGAAACCCCGAGTCCATAAAGATTCAGAACCTCTGGGATTCCATCAGTCTTTTTAGTTTCACGTGTGCTCCCCAGGTGGCAGCAGTACTGCCCGGCATACACACGCCCTCTGTGTCCACCCTAGGCACTACCTGAGACTGGTGCGGAACGCTGTGCCCTGTTTTCGCTGGTATTAAACAGCGTGTCCAAGAGCGGGGACGCTGGGTCCCGGACAGCTCCGTCATGTTCGTAAGCATATAACTGCTCCGAAAAGTCAAAATTCATAATTCGCGGACGAGAATTATATTCTCATTCGTCTCTGCTGTCCATCATCCACATTGACCTGAACCGAATCACTGGTGTTGTCGTTAAATCGAACGAAGCGTTCAGGGGAAAGTCTTCCTGACGTTCTTCCGGCAGCGTCTGCGGTCGACGCGACGCAGGTGGCGCTTGCAGGCCTCCAGCTCGTGGGCGCGGTTACGCCGGTACGAACAACATTTTGTGAAGTTGAAGGAATACTTGGAGGTCATGCAGCGGTCAACTTTGGGCGACAGCTTCTTCATCAGTAGACGCACTGACTGGTCGGCTGTCACTAGGGGCCGCTTCCGGTCGTCGTTTCCGGGTCCACTTACTGCTTCCGGGTGGTAGTCCGCTGCCACGCATGAGAGCTGCTTCTTGGCGATCTTCTCACCCAGCTTGCAGCAACGGAGAGCGGTGGGCATGAACTTGCCAGAGTGCGAGTTGGCGGCGCCAGTGTCGTAAATGTGGCGCGGGTTTAGCGTCGTCTCTGCCTTCTGCGCCCTTTGCTTCTTCCACATCTCCATCTTTTTCAGATGCCATTCTGGCTTGGGTGCAGCAGCTTCTAAAAAAGGAGGAAATAAATTTTGGATGTCATTTTTTTTCATTTCTCCATTTTATAATGTAATATTCATGTGGCATAAATTAACACATACGTCGGAGTTATAAAGGAAACTGGTTTCCAAATAGAGAAAAGAAAGTTCAAGAAACTGCGTCGTTACTTTCCAATATTTTGGATCATTATGGAGATAATAACAAAAATATAAATTTATCATCATTAAGCCTACATATTAGTAAAACATATTTCAGCAGGCACACACAATAAGATGAAACAAGGAGACAATGTGATTTAATTGAAGTAACGATCCGTAAGGAAAACAAGGACACCTGACTTATAAAAGATTGCCAGCGATAGGGGCGGCTGTAAGGCTACCGTAACTGACCAGTAATCTGGGAGCCAAAGTCTCAAATCGACCAACGGCATTTTTTCAAACCTGAAGAACATACTGACGCGAAATTGGTTGATTGTAGAGCCCATTGATTAGGGAAAGGGAACACGTTGGGGTTAACTTTGGAATGTTTTTTGTCAACTACAAATAGACCTACATTCAGAGATGATGTTGAAAATAAACTTGCAGTTACTATTTACAATGTTTTGCCGCCAAGATATCTGGCCCTTCGATAGAAATAGCGGACCACGGATATGTAATAATCTTATATTATGTTAACGTTCTTCGTGCAAATATATGCCTGACAAAGGGATGTTCAGCTTGGCTGCCCTTATATATTTGTTGGGTGTCACTAGATTGTACAAATATGTCGATTCTCAAAGCCTCAAACTAAGACTTGGGCAATGGCACTGCCCATGCTATATCTATATATTATCATCTCAATCACCTAATATTGACAACCTGTTTAAACTCTCTTCCAGCTGCACCCAGGCGACCCTACACAGATGTAGTTTTCACAAAGTAACACTAAAAAAAGGTAAATCACAGTTGCGTCACAATTTTTGATCTAAGACCATTTACAAGTACATACATAATCACCAACACTTAGCGCCCTGTGTGGACTTGGCGCCTTGCCAACAGTTCAGGCTCGACTGGGCCAACGGCATCTGAATAAATTTGAATACCAAATACACTACCCACTTAACCCCCAACCTCCTGCCCTCCCACCGAACCAAATCGAGCTATTTATATCTGAAGAACCCCAAGCAAAACAGTCAACAGATCGTACCGAGTATAATATCGTTTGTAGAACCGCTTCAGAAATCAGCCATTGGTACATTTTAGAAGGAATAGGAAACATATCCCTTTACTACAGAGTAAACTAATGTAATCTGGTTCCCAGGGTTTGTTTTCTGACTACATGCATTGTATTTATATGTAAGGGGATACATTTTAACGAACAAAGACCGTCTGTGCACGTGGCAAAGTGTACAAACAACCCAAGAGTGCGCAAGAGTATTGTTCCACAGCGGATGTTTCGTCGCCTTAGTTCACACAGGCCAATGTTTACCAACGATTGGAGAGCATAGGATGGAGATCTATTTCGAGAACAGTGTGCAAAACATGTTAACAAGTTACTTCTTAGGTTTGTGCACTAGTTTGTGTGACCGTACCAAAACCTAGAGCTCGACAGAATTCAAACCAACAAATTAGATATGGTCTGCTTCGATGATACGAAGACCCTATGAACATACAAAACAACGAGACAATATTTACTAGCATGAAACGTCAGCCATTGCTTCCCCTCCTCATATTAACGGCATAAGTCACAATTGAAAGTGAAATAAAACTTTACTCATCGTGCAGTATAAAACTGTAATGTAAAAAAATATAGATTCCTATTAAAGTAAATATGCACCTCATGGTAAATGTTCCCTGTGAGTTGTTACAAACGTACATTTGTTTCGACGCTCGTTAGACATATCAAAGAAATACCTCGTGAAATCAAAGTATATTTAACTTATTTTAAGAGAACTTACCAGAATTCTGGCAGATTGCGAGGAGGGCCACAGAGGCAAGGGCCAGTTCAACCCTCATTTCGGATGCAGACTTTCGGGTTGCCAAAGTTTTAGAAATAAATACAACCGTTCTAGTCCTTGAATATAAACTTTGAAACGCACGTGTTGCGTTTTTCTGTTCTACTTGGCACTGCCGAAGTTCGGTGGTGGTGCACGTTTCTGTTGTGGTCAGCCTGCGAAGTTCCTTCTTGCTCGAAGCGCGCTCTTCTGTTTGGGTAAGCGGTTTGTGGTCCATAAATAGGCCATCAACAGCCCCACGTGGTCCTGTCAATCAAAGCGTAGATGGGCGGGGCTAGTAGGCCTACTCCTAGTCCTCTCTCCGAGGAGAGAGGCCAGCTTGGGTAAGTATCGTCCAATGAGAAAAATAGTCGAGGAGAGGGCCGCGTGCAAAGTGTTGTCGGTGTGGCAAGCAGCTGTTGATCAATGTCAAAATGAAGATTTGGTTCTCTAGGTCTTAATAGCAATGCATTACATTAAATCACAGCACTGCAGTACAGTGTCGTCAGAATAGGGGGACAGGGAGGGGCACTGCCCCCCCCCCTCCCCCCACTTTTTTGCCAGCCCAAAAAGGTCAACATGTAACAATGGCTACAAATATATAAGCCTTGACTTTCCATCATGGAAAAATGTCAAAGTCTGACCTCTTAGCATATGACAATAGCTAAGCCTTAACTTTTCACTCTGCAGAAGTGTCAAAGTCTGACTTTCTAGCATGCATTGATGGTTAAGCCCTGACTTTTCAGCATGGAAAAATGTCAAAGTTTGACTTCTTAGCGTGCAATGATGGCTAAGCTCTGACTTTTAACAATAGAAAAATGTCAAAGTCTTACTATTCAGTGTGCAATGATTGCTGTGCCCTGACTTTTCGCTGAGGAAAAATGTCAAAGTCTGACTTTTTACC
Source organism: Alentia gelatinosa (assembly GCA_950022655.1). Taxonomy (NCBI): domain Eukaryota; kingdom Metazoa; phylum Annelida; class Polychaeta; order Phyllodocida; family Polynoidae; genus Alentia; species Alentia gelatinosa. Next base: position 64,942,673 of record OX465579.1, on the reverse strand, counting down.
GTGCATTGATGGCTAAGCCCTGACTTTTCACTGTGGAAAACTGTCAAAGTCTGACTTTTTAATGTGCAATCATGGCTAAGCCCTGACTTTTCAGTGTAGAAAAATGTAAAAGTCTGTCTTTTCAGCATGCAATGAAGAGTAAGACCTGACTTTTCACAATGGAATAATGTCAAAGTCTGAATTTTTTGTGTGTAATGATGGCTAAGCCCTGACTTTTCGCGGTAGAAAAATGTCAGTCTGATTTTCTAGTGGTTTTTTAATTTTACATGTTGACCTTGTTGGGCTTGGTTAGGGGGGGGGGGGGGGACTTTTTTGATACTCCGAGGGGGAGGGAGAAAGTATTTTTTGGATATTCCCATGGATGGGGGGGGGGGGGGGGACTTTTTTTTTTTTTATTCCCATGGGGGGGGGGGGGGGACTTTTATTTGATCGATCAGTGTTAAAAAAAACTTGCCCCCTGGCCATAATTGACGAATGCTCCATAAAACACACATCGTGTCTGCAGCTAGAAATCGAAATTCGGATACTTTAAGTGTGATTTCAGATGTTAATTGGACGTAAATTGTCTATGCGAAAAAAGATATGGCAAAGAAATCATTATCATTATTTACGACTAGGGGGGCATCCTTTTCGCAACATGATTTGGATCTAAGCTATCACCACAGCTTCCAGTGTAGAATTGAATACATTCAGAATGGATCTCTTTCTTTTGGAATCGGAAAGAATTTGTAATGAACAAAATATAATGCATATTTGTATCATTTAACGTGCACATATTTATTATCATCAGACATCCATACAATAAGGCTGAGTCAGTCCTAGGGAAATACATGTAGATCTGATGTATATATGCGCATGCTAGACAAGCGGCAATTATATATGCATGCTCTCCCATTTGATATATATATATATATATATATATATATATATATATATATATATATATATCTGTGTGGGACTGACAGAAATCCACTATGGTGTACTATCTGTGGATACATACACTCACCAAGCAGATGGTTATCACTCGTAGCATGGTAGCCATGGCCAAGGTGACAGCACCTCTGAATGGAGACTGAGATATAGGAGGAAGGCGGCCCTGCCGTCTTGGCATCACTCTCACACTTGAGTGAAGCCCAACATTCCTTATCCATCTGAAGCAACAGAATATCTCAACCGAATTTTTACAGAATCGTCCTCTTCCAAACATATTCAGCAATCATAAAGAAGGTAGTGCACCGCATCTCAACTACATATATATATATATATATATATATATATATATATATATATATATATATATATATATATATATATATATATATATATATATATATATATATATATATATATATATATATCATCTACCGGATTACTGTGTTTTAAAGTTAAAAATTCATTTTCGTCACTACGTTTCTCATACTCATAGTTTTCGTACACTCTTTAGTTCTCACCTTTTCGCGGCCTTTCTGACGTAACCTTAAGTAACAAGTGTGTTAACTGCCAGGTGACGCATTTGTGTTAGCGTCCTCATGTCATAGAGATCATACCTAAAATACACGTTTTGGAATGTAGGCCATGCAATCATGGACATTGCCGTCGATGATGCAACTGACAGTGATTCTCTTAATCATTTGAAGACATACAGCATGGAGCTGGCGTCTGATGCATTACGTCATATATATGTCGTCACGTCATATCACGTCTACGTCAGGGGACTACTTTTTTTTCATTAGCACACATGTCCTCATCCACCCAAATACACCTCTTATTTTTCTATTGACTAGATCCGTAACATAAACAAGTATTTGTGTAAGGTCACAGCTTCAACTATTTTGTGAATAAACACTACCCACTTGCCGCAAATTTTTAAATACATACACCACAAAGATAGCCTGACGACATCCCATGTTAATCCCAATTAAATGTCATGGCAACTCATAAATTTATATACATCTTCAGATCCTATGAAATCAACGCTACAATATCTATTGGTCCAATATTGATCTCCCAGCAGAATCCATTGTTCGAACACTACGGATATTCTTTTGTATACTTTTGCTTTTAACTGAACGGAATATAACTGTAATAATAACATGGTGTCAGATTACCCATCGACAACCGCTCACAACAGGTGAACCAACATTGATATACATCAAATTCTACATAAATGTCTTCTTAATCATTACAAAGATGCAATTGCATTTTTTTTTCTGAAGTATAACGGAATGTAACATGTTTTCCGGAAATTCTCTCAATTAAATAATCCTTGTAGACATGTAAGTATCAATTAGAATGTATTTTATCACATTTTGTATATCAGTAATACACTCATCTGTATTGTGCTTTGCTGTCGACGGAAACAACAAGATGATGAGAATATCAGATCTACCATACTACTTTTCCTCTACCTCTTGGCATACAGCTCAGCTATGTCTGGAATGATTATCAAAGAGTTGCTTTTAGACAAATAATAAACTTATATTCTTCCCAACATAGTTTTTCAGCTATTCTCTTAGTCGAAAATAAAACAATAACCGTGAGGTGATTCTTATTACTACCAGTAGATCCAAACCTGAATCAATACCATATTATCATTATACTTTCTACATAATAGAGTCACCAATAGAGAGATTGCACAACATACACTTGGCACAATCTATCTGATATGCCATTTTTTTTCCAGCCAGCTATTAGCCTTCTGTACTCGTAAGCTACGAAAAACAAGAAGCACAACGAGATGAACTGATCAACCTGAGTCTACCACTCCAACAAAGTCAACCTGGTTGATTACAAAAAATGAATATGATTTTTAACATGGATTACACACTTGTATATATACAACAGAAGTCAGTCCAGGGTCGGGCAGTGTCGGCATTCAAAGTCACCCTAATACCAGTGACATATATTCAGACCATTGACATTCACTTACCAATTATCTATATCACCATCCCCACCCCCATCCCCTAAAATATCATTCTCATTATCGGTCCCGCAATTCCCATTGATCACTCCAAGTACAAAGAGTGCCTAAAAATCCACGTCCCCACCTGGCATGGAATCAGATCTACCGTAGTGTTCAGGTAACCATCTCCTCGAAAATAACACACACTTTTATGGATCCTCGATTCAGAACCAGGAACATTTCCGTTTTGTATCCATATTTATGTACAGGAAAGAGTGTTGGCATGGATTGGGAGTAATTCTGGCTTCCAGAAGTCACCCATGCTGGGTGTCAGAATCTGAGTGTCCTAACTCTTCATCCCTCCAAAATGGACACACAAGTACACATGTTATGAAAAAATAAGAATACAACTCATGATCCTAGCAGAAACCAGAATTGGCGTGCATGAAAACAACATTGGCTATTGAGACAACTTGCCTGTTTAAAACAATACATCGGGACTGTATAATGCGCAACTCATACTTATGCATCATCGTCAAAAAATCCTGCAAAATACAACTTATACAAACAATAGCAGAACATTAGGTGACTAAATAGCAAAATAAGCAAGTTAGAAAATATCTGTTTCATACGCTGTAATATATTTCCATTGATTCTATAAATGTAAGTTCCGCTTAATATTTTCAGGTTTACCTGATAAACTAATTTCTAATCTTGATAAGATACCAGGGAATGTGTCGTTAGACCATGTCTACATGTTGCCATAATCTTTCCCTTAATATGGGACACCCTACCCTAAATGAGACACCCACCCGGTGGAAAAATTTCGAATATGCAAGATACTGGGGAAGACTGAAAAAAAAGTGTTCTCTTTGAATACTCATAATCTGCTATCTAAAATTGGCAAATTATCGATCAGTATATCAGCGATGTAGCTTTGGTACTAACTTTGAAATGTTGTTTGGTGCCAACGATTTCTGATAAATGATTACACGTATGCCCTTTTGTTGTGTTAATAAAAGGACATTACCCTTATGACAGCATTATTGTAATGGCAATCAATGTACTCTTTAAATTTGTAACACCATTACGTACCATGCAATCTGGTCACTGCACATTATTAGCACAAATATTCCGACTTGTTTGTCAGGCTATACTTTATTACATCACAAGTGACGCCAGTGACGTTACAGACACGAAGTCATGGATAGCTAAACCTAATAACACACTGATAGCGACGGGAATTAAATAACAGAACGATATCGATATACATGTAGTAGTCACTACAGAGATAACAGAAAATAAAGGTTTGTGGCTTGTATAACAGAAAACAATAGTCTCCCAGTCACTAGTCCCTGGAGAGAGAAAAATGTGTGACAGAAATAAATATGTCTGTAAAACTCTTAAGAAGGATAACTGACCTTCACTATATTACAACAAACCTTAAAAGAGATCCGTCTTAGGGTCGGTTTGAGGTTACTTGTACACTATTTGTCATGCTCCTCAGTCTATTTGTAATCACAGCTATGTTCTCACAGGCAGACGTACGCATTTTCTCATATTGTTAAATATCTCTGTGATTAAAGAATATATTAGCAACATACACGTATACATACCTATTTTATAATGATACACCAATATGGTTCTCTATATATAACCAGATCCATTGGAATATTTTGAAGGATGGGACTGGCAACAGACTAGAATCAAGTAGTGTGTATCAACATAGACAGACTATATTAGTGTGGATTAACATTCCAATACCAGGTTCGAAGCCCGTATTTAGAAATACACCTTAGTAGAGGTCAAGAAGAAACGGTACCTCAGTATGGAATGTCACCAACAGGAATGTTAGCACTAGGAGTACATTACAATTGGTAGAGTTGGTATATCAAAAGTATAGTCACATATTCCAACCACAGTCTATTCGCAGAGTATCTAAACCAATATTCACATTATCCCCATCCCCTTGATACATTGTCCCATCTCTTAGTTGTAACCAGTATACATGTACTTGTTGTGTACAGTCTTTATGCATCAGTTTTATCTATCATTACCATGGTCCCACATGTCATGCACCATTTAACTCTAAAAATGTCCTCCCTCCCTCCGCCGTAATGTTTGAGATCCTATATCAACGCATCCTAGAGGTTTCCACAGGTGTCCTTATTCTATATAGGTTTGTTATGTAACAATCACCACAACACATCGCAACATCTTCTCACACGAAGGGTGTCCAAAGGTCACGTTCAAGTTCACCAGTTACATAACTTATCATGTATTTGGGGCTCCGTTGCGAGCCAACCTGAACCTTTAGATGTCCCAACTGAAGAGATGGTGTTTAACCAACATGTCCCGAACCCCTTCCTTCAGTGGCTGGTGGTAGTCCTTTTTAAGGGGGATCTCCCAGTCTTGCGATAAGTTGAAGGCAAACTGGGCTAGAATTCTGCAAAGCAAGCATAAATAATGGCAGTGTTAGTGAAAACAAGCATGTTAGCAAATTTATACGCTGTATACGTTATCTATTAGATTTACTAGTGCAGCAATTTCTACAACACAATATGCAGTGTGCATGTGTTAAAGGTGTATGATTAAAATGATTATCTGTAAAATCTTGATTCACATTAAAGCATTGGCCAGCGTTTAAAGTTTATCTACAAGTCAGAATATCGAGGGACGGGCGTGTTTAGAGTCCGAGTATAACTGCACTAAACTCGAAAAATTCGGTCTTTATATAAACTGGAATCATATCTTTATCTGAAACCAGATCGTTACTGGAAGTATTATCTACATTACAAGTCAGGCTCGGGCTGAATCATAGTGGTGATCGAATGGTTGTTTATTAAGGATTTTGTTGATACTGGAAGTGAAAAGAGTCAGTCACAGTTGGAACACTATAGGGAATACCATATGGATGAAATTGAGAAAGGAACCTTGAGGAAAACATTGAGCCAGGACCGCACCTCGATTCACTCCGAGAATATGTTCTTATAGGATCGTGGAAAATACACCAACAAAAGAAACAACAAAGAGACCCCACATAGAAGGAAAATCTGGAAATGACAAAAATGTCTGAGTTTTTATTTCCTAATGGAATTCAACTAGGTTCTATTTCTGCGGCTCTGTGGAGCAGTTGGTAAGGCATAGAACTTGGTTCTATTTGCAGAACAAAATATGATACATACAACTGTGTATTTCTAACAGAAAATGATTTTTTCACAGACAATTCCATACATTTGAAAAAGTCATATCCATTTTCATCAATTCTTGATCTATTGGGTAAAATATGTTAGGCCAATCAAATTTTGTCATACCAATGCAATAGATTCAGATAATTGATGATTTTCGAATTTTTTTTTGGCATTCAAGCGGTAGCTGCATTGATAGCAAGACATGCCTCGTCCTCTCTAAACGCAAGACCCTAATAATTTGATTTAATATCAAGTCTATGAATGGAAAATTCCCTATAATGAGTATTCACATCTCAAAGAGTCGTGAGTTAACTTGTCAAACTCGTTACAGTTTACGTGTTTGACTGCGTGACATACTGCCTGTGGTGTGGCACTTGCAGAGGATCCAAAACCATGACCTTGGAACACCCCCGGCCTAAGGTCACTTTCATGCGGCAATATGGAAACAAAGATTGAGAGGTACATTCTGTCCACGGAGGAACAAAATTTAAACAAAGGGAGAGTACGCTCGTAAGTTAAACCTGTATTCAGTATGACATGACTAGCTGAGTGTACTCAAGTTTTTGTCTCATCCCAGAGGAGGTATGTGTAAACAAGAGTGACGCCCGCAGAAACCCAAGTAAATATGAATTGTCTTCTTATTTATTCTTTAACGTCAGGAAGGTTTAAGACTTGTCTTTTGAAATCAATAAGCTTTATTGGATGGGGGCAAATAAATACTAATTGTCGGCGTGCATATTCCCAGATTAGAATTAGAAAGCAAATTTGTTGCCTGATTATACCCTCCCAAACACTTTTAATGGATGACCAGTTTGTCAACGACCATAGATCCACCTATCGCATTTCCTATGACACAGAAGGCGCTCATTTGTGGTTATTGGCATCATTCTGGGACGTTCAACGGGTTACACAAGGACCCCCCCCCCCGCCCCCCCCCCCCATTTAGTAATGTCAAACATTAGGCAAGAACACTTATCCTCTTTCCCTTCTATTACTCAACACCAACCCGTGTTTACAGTTCGTACAAAGGTCCTCCAGAGGTCAATTTTTCAAGCCCTACCCATCATCAGCACTTGACAAAAACAAGTTTTGCAGACGGTGACTCGGTTTAGAGTACTTGTTTTGGGCAGACCCGTTCCCGTCATCGCAAACCAAAGCTAAGTGGGTTTTTTTCCCGAACAAACGGAACAATAATTTATACTACTGGTGCCTTGCGCAGTGCCCCTGCGGAAAGGTACAACCGAAGAGGAGGTCACACCGAAAAAAGTGGCGTCGTCTATGAAGGGCATGAGAACGCAGTATGATACTCGGGAATGGTGGGAAGTGTAGTCGAGCTTGTACTAACTGAATCAACATGGAACAAGCACGAGCAAACAATTGTGGTACAAGGAATAAGAAACCATTACTCATACCACCACCACTTGAACTTTATCAAGCATTAATTTTATTATCCTGGCAAAAGCGAGACAATTTTGATATTTGTGAATGTACTATTTCTTTCTGCCTTCTTTTATAACTAAAGATTATTTTATTATCTCAGTTGTCTAAGCCCTCCAAAGTTGTTGTAGCTGAGCGTCAGTTGTGTCTTGTGGTGTTTTTATAATATAGTAATAGAGAGGGTAATATGATGTGTAAACGAATCTAGGCGATGAGGGATGCAGGCAGTGGAACACAGGAGGGCGGCCAGCCCAGAACCCAGTGCATTGCAATATTGACCCTACCTTAGGAATGAACAATTAAGCTGGTCCGGTCAACTGTATTGCACATGTTTTGCAGGAATATCCGCTCGGTGTTTATGCCGAATTTTGCACGGACCGTAAACTATTATCTCGTTTTGTAGCTTGTGCATGTTCACTACATCATTGTTGTACTATACTTATTGTGTACCCAAAGTTAATTCAAAACATTCTAACAACTAATGTTTTAGCTGATGCGTATGTGACACGGTTCCGTATTTTGCCATACGTAACAGGGTTCTGTACGGTGTTTTAAGTTTCATGACAAAATGGTGCTTAATTACAGTATACATGTCAGACTGAAAGATTATGGCGCCAAGGTTTGACTGCGCCCTGGGTTAATTATATTGCTTAGGGCAGCAGGACAGCTGGTTTCTTGACCTGCTAGGGGGAGCTTGTATATTGTAATGCATTTCATCCTGATTCATTTTAATCATACAGTGGATGTTCACAATCAGACTTGGGCAAGTCCACTGATTCGGTAGCGGTCTGGCCTGGGGATCGCTGTATCTGGGGTTCGAGGCTCAGCCATACAACTTTATCCTGCTTGTTTGTCATCCTCATCTCGTAGATCTTGCCGTGATATGCACACGTAAATGTCGTAGTGACATGACCCTGGTGGCTGCAGCAGCACAAATCATCACATGACTAAGAACCCACCCTTTCCAACAGAGAGTAATATCACGGCTCTTGATAACTATGCCAAATAATACAAACGACACATGACCAGGACTGGTCATGTGCTGTCCAGTCATCATAAATGAAATTGTAAGATACAGACTCTACTCATCCTCACTCTAACAAAACCCTTTGAAATTCTCAGTTGCAGACTGGGGCCGATTTCTAAATCCATCGTAGAAATTGTTTTTTTACATTGCAATCTTTGCAAAGCCTTGCCTGCTCAGTATTATTCCCGATATAATATGATATTTTGATAGTTAGCAGGGTGCTCTTCCACTTGGTCCTGTACAACGGAAATGTAACTCTTATTGAATTTTGGCACATCTTTAGAAACCTGCCCATGGGATCACTTCGACTATGCACTCTCAACATTATTATCATCAGCAGGTGGTGTGGTGTTCCCACAAAAAGAAGAAACTCCCAGGGACTGGTGGAGTGCCACACATTCCCAGCTATCCCTATGTGAATCCATTACAACAGCGCTATTGTCTCTATTAGCTTCTCTGTGTGACGGGTCTAAATACAGAACACGCGGCATGAGAATTCTTAAGGGTGGTGTTAGGGAGTGGCAGATGTTGTGTGATGTGTGTTGAGCAGTGAGTCATGTGTGTTGAGCAGTGTGTGATGTATATTTAGCAAATACGTGTTGAGCAGTGTGTGATAGGTGGTGGACATCTTGAGAGTAAAAGATGAAGTAGTAGTTGCTGAATGGAGACGCTGAATATGCTACAGCAAGTCAGTCACAATACAGCAATGACGTATCTATACAAGGATTAATAGTAGGCATGGCATTGCCATGATTTCGGTTTCAACAAATTGAACCACAACGGGTGCCAATACCAGACGGGTGTCACCAGCACACCCGTTACGGTTCAATGAATACCTACTAGCGGGTGGGGCCCGCTCTGGTCAGATGTGGTCTGCACCCGGTGACAATAGTGTATTTTTATATATTGCACAGGCACCCGTTGCGGTTCAATGAATACCTACTATAGGGGGTGGGGCCCTAGACACCTCTGACCGCATGGACGTGTGAAAGCCCTCGGCAACGGGTGCGGGCGCCGATACCAGACGCGTTCGAGGGAATCAGGTCAAATAGGTCACCAGCAAACAATATATAGTCAGAGGCTCAACGTAACATAAATATACAGATCGAACGCACTCCACATATGGAGTGAATACCTACGAGTGAGTGAGTGAGTGAGGGAGGGAGGGAGGGAGGGAGGGAGGGAGGGAGGGAGGGAGGGAGGGAGGGAGGGAGGGAGGGAGGGAGGGAGGGAGGGAGGGAGGGAGGGAGGGAGGGAGGGAGGGAGGGAGGGAGGGAGGTGGAAGCCTGTTGCAATATATATAAATACACTACTGTCGCTGGGTGCGGACCACATCTGACCAGTAGGTATTCATTGAACCGCAACGGGTGCCTACACAATATATAAAAATACACTACTGTCGCCGGGTGCGGACCCAGTATCGAGGGTATTGAGGGTCTAATTATTCAGAATATATTACTGTAATGTATTATAATGTAAGCCGCAAAAACTGTTCCCCGTCTCCCCTAATATATTTCGGTCTTGACCTACAGGTCAAACCGAAATAATAATGAGGGCTAGCATCGAGAGATAGATGTGCAAGTATGATGGGTAGTGGATGACTGCAGGTTGGTGAATGGTAGGTAGGAATGGGGGGGGGGGGGGGGGCGGTGTGTCTAGCAGGCGAGTGGTGGGTCGTAGGTGGAAGTGGCTGAAGGTGAGTTGTAGGTTGGTTTGGTTTGGTTTGTTTATTTAACGTCCCAGGGGATCCTGAGGGTATATGGTTCGGCTTTTCTAACTGGTTTTACACCACAAGGTTGGTGATAGATTCTATGAAATGAATTTAGGTTGAAATCTCACCCCTACACATTTACCGTAGTGAGAGTTCTTTTAGTTCCCACACCGCACAGACATGGTATGAGGACGATTGGCCTTTGATATAGCAGTAAATCTACCACTGCTGGGGATGAAGGATGCTGAAGCCACCGGAAAATATGCAGATGTGCTCTAGGTACTACCTCCAGGGTAAAAACAAAACCTAAAAAGAAAAAAGAAAAAAAAGGTGGCTGCAGTGGGACTCCAATCCATAACCTTGGGATCGCAAGTAGGTAGAAGTAGTGGGAAGTGAGTGGAAATTAGGAGTTCTCAGTGGGGAGTTCAGGCATAGCAGAAACATTTGGATATTATATGTAGTAGATGAGTGGTAGATGATGGGCAATAGACGGGGTAAACTGCGCGGACTGGGAGTCATTGGCGCATAGTGAGGAGTGGAGGGTGAAGAATACTTCAGATACTCTCTGGACAGAGGAAGGGAGTACAGGGATTGGTATTTATCTGTATGCATGTGTCCCAGACATGCGAGTTAAAGCTGAGGCTGATTTAGTATCTAATATAACACCCTACTAATATGCAAAATACAGTAATTAAAAACTTCGTTTTTATCCTTGTGAATATATGTATATATATATATATATATATATATATATATATATATATATATATATATATATATATATATATATATATATATATATAACGTTGTGAATAAATTTCAGGCACCTATACAACAGTATACTCCTATTTCAAGCAAATAAGATCATGTCACTTCCTTATCACATAGCCATCGGCACATTCCGTCTATGTTTTTTTGTGTTTTTTGTGTGTTTTTTTTTTTTGGGGGGGGGGGGGGGGTACGAGTTAGGTTGTAGCTACAGCACAGATACCAGAGCGGATCATAGGGCAAGCCACCACCTAATAGGCAGGGATATAGGGAGGCTGTAATCAAATGGCGTTAATTACTAGATGTCCCAGCTAAAGAGGTGATGTTTGATGAGTAGGTCCCTGACGCCTGCCTTCAGCCCTGCTTGTCTCTGGGTGATAAGCTTCTGAGAGGAGAGCTCCCAGTCCTGTGACATGGCAAATGCATACTGCGCCAGCACCCTGCAACAAAACAACGCCCGCGCCATGTGGTTAATACAAAGCCCATAACGCCGTAACTGGGGGAGCTTTATGCCTTGCATCTTTTGTGCGACTGAGTGATCGCACGGTGGGATACAGCTTCCTGTGGGTTCCAAGTCGTTTTGCTTAAAGCCGATAAGACATCGACACCGATCCCTGAATTTCAACAATCGGATGGTGAAAATGAATTGGTAACAATTAACGTAGATGTATGATACCCTCGTACAGAGACCTTACTGTAAATCGAGGTGGGGCAGACAAGGCTAGGCTACGGGGACAGTCGGTCATATCGCACATGCGAGTGATGACTGACGGTATTGGTGGACCAATAAATTCGGGTCGGTGAAGAGCTTACATTGAAAACCAATTGTCTCTAACCCAAAAAATTCGTCAGATCAGAGAATGTCGGCATGCCGATGCTTTATAGGCTTTATATATATGCTTGAAAAGGTTATCCAATCTACTGGGTTGCGATAAATTTCAGAGAAGTATCCTCAGAATATTTGATGAAATAAAGTAATGCCTTTCGTATTGATATAGGTAATCCAATAAAGAAAGGGCTCATATTTCATATTCACCCCCCCCCCCATCCCAACGGATAAAAGACAAATATAATGCTGTTGTTAAAATATGTGACTCCAAAACGATCATGATAAAGTACACCGACTGGAATGCAAAAAACATTGGTAACAGATTACATGGTTACTTTTTAGTAGCAGAATATCAAATGAAAAACAGATTAAATCCCCCAGGGCCACACCATAATGCGCCGCGAGAAGAAGGGAATGTTGTACACCATGGGGCAGTGGTGAAAGTGTGGGACTCAAGACTGTGGGACCGTGCTCAATCCCTGAACGCCCTGTGAACATGTATATATTCAAGTTTGTTTCGTGGCTTTCATCTCGATATGGTACGAAACCGCGATTTTTCAAAACGCAAAACCCCAACATTCCAAGGAGACTTGTATTTCAGAATATACATGGGACACGCATGCTATAAAGAATGCAAAATAATTATATATCTATATAATCTATGCAGTTTTCACCAGTTCCATGTGGCCTGTATATGTTATGTATTCTATTTCACATACTGCAGCAGTATATTTCTTATGGACAAACAGTTCAAGCTTCATCTCACCCCTGGTACAAGTTTAGCCACAGGAATAACATTAAAAATGTATATGCAACGAGCACCAATATAAAGTGCAAATACAACGCCATGGTCATGGTATAGTGAGAGATGCGAGATGATGTCATAATCAACTGGCCCGTCAGCAGCCAGAATTTGAGAGTGGCGAGTAGGCAAGACATCACCAGGGAGATTCATATGTTCCTAACTGGGTTTTCTTAAGCAATTTGAATTATTCTGATATTGTTATGTTATTCAACATCTATGAAAGGGGTGAGATAAATCCAGAAACACACTGGAATCATAAATTAAACATAAAAAAGCCATCAGTATTGCTTATTTATACGATTTTCGATCCCGTCATATATAAATATAATCCAAACATACCTGGCTGACCTAATTACCATGGGATGCCCAAGAGAGCGCAAAAATATGAACTACCTCGGGACTACTTTCAATGAATAAGATAACTGTGAGGCATCTAGGTGGGATAGGACAGTAACTGACAGTCTTCAAATGATTAAGATGGCTCTGTCAGCTTTCATTTGTCAAATATGACTTGGTCTTCCCGGGGAAATATTGCAAAGGATTCTGTCAATATGTCTGCTTGATAAAGTTGTATTTTCATAATCCTGAGTACACACTCAAATAGTGACTTCCTTGTTCAGCTACCAATGGGATTCCAGCCGATGACTTTTACGTGTGTGGCGTATTTGAGGGTTTGATAATACACTCAGTAGCCTGGCCACATGGTAATTCATAGAAGAGACGTGTACACTAGGGTGTGATGGTACATCTATGTCCATCTATGGGTGAACAGTATGCCCGGTTTAGAGTTGCCAGCCGAACAGATGATGTTCGAGAAGCAAATCATGCAGTGACAACTCCAGTTCAATCGGGAACGTCTCTCGGGCAGAACTCCGGAGTTCCCAATTTAGGGTTAAAAGAAAAGATAGCTGTGCAAGAATCCTGCAAAAAATATGGAACACTAAAGTTCAAATCGTGAGGATCGACTGAAGCGATGGGCCTTTACCTGTACAAATATGCATTATCTGAAAAACTGATGTATATGAGTGACAATAAAGCAAACAAAAAAATACTGCTACCATTGCAATCATCAGACTACCAGAAAATAGTTTGAGCCTTACTTCGATGAGAAATTCCAATAATTTATATATGTTTATACAACACTTCATCCGCAAATGCAAACCTATAATTCCATCTATATATCTGGTAAATCATTGGAGTGTGTGGGTGATCAACAATGATAAAGATATTGATTATAGCGCATTTAGTTTCATATATCATTTTCTTCTCAGTAGGAGCTACCGACGAACAATAGTTTCAGATACTAATGTCGATGTACGAAATTATCAAAATATACATTAAAACCTTTCATTTTTCCTTAATGATATATCATTGGGGACAAATACCATTTTACCTTAAACCTTAATCACAACAGATCTTAACATCATTCATTTGAGAAGGCCATGCTGGTAGAAATTTACGCAGATAATTTAGACGGAGAAACAGGTATTCACCTGTGCTAAATATGTGCTACGAACTAGTAGCTCGCGACCTGAGGACAATCTGTCATTGAATATGGAGTCAACCACCCTGCGGGCATTACCCTCCTCATTATTAGCAATGTGGCATTGACCCAGATGTATGAGGATAGAGCTACATTGTTGTTGGTGTAGAGAGGAAAGAATAGACTGGTGCTCACCTGAGTTCACATTTCACCTGCACCCACCCCGGACTGCGGATGTAGGACCAGGGATGATACCACTTTTCAACGACGTCCACGCACGAACACAGAGTCTCCAGCCACAGATGCAGCACCTGCTCGCTGTGGGTGAAAGGAAATACAGAGTTACCAGGTGTGTATCACACCTATATGGAAAGTCAATACTTCACACATAAGATGCTGTCTCTGCTTTTTTTTTTCACAATTTCTTTTTTTTAATCGAAGGTTTTCTTATTTTCAGCAGCTGCACACCACAGGTATACTGATAGTAGATACTTTATTGTGTCCTTTACATTTCAGCTATTTATTTGACCCTTTTTCTTTCAAGGTTCCTTTCTTTTTCTGGAGGCGGGGAGGTAGGTTGGATATGTGTAGATAATTACATCCAAACAGAGGTGACCGAGTTTAGATCAATTCCTTTAAGAACTGATGCGTATCGGTCATTGTGAACTCCACAGTGTTATAGTTTGACGGTAGAAAAGAAGAAGGTTCATTGTTGAAGTCTATTACCCCTTCATCAATAACTATACTCAGTATATCTTGCTCATGTCTAGTGGACTGGCGCCCACTTTATTTGTAGTGATTATTAGTTAATCATATTTCTTACGTGAACTAGCGATCTAACTCATAACAGGTAAGTACCTCTAAAACTGCATGGAAACGAAGCTACCAAGCTTTTCAATATTGCAAGTCAATGCTAGATTAGATTACTTCAATGGAGTGATTAAAACTTGAACGAAATATGATATCTGTTGATGAAGCATCATATCATACTCACTTCAGGCCGCAGCACACTAGAGACCGGAACTTGACGTCCATCTGCGCGTGAGCACTGTCATGGGTCAGATTGACAGATTGTACAGCCTGCAGAAAAGGACAGAAATGATAGAAGGAAGGCTACAAATACATGTGACATGCAATCTCAGTATAAAAACTGTTAATCGGTGTCAGTAATATTTTGAAGGAGATATATGTATTTAAAAAAAGTCACAAATATAGGTAGGTGATTATGAATATCGGTTTCAAGTCAAACTAAGCAAAGACAAGCTTTAATCTGTAACTGTATATCATATGATATGCAAGAACGTTTTTTTTTTTAATTCTAAAATCAACCTACCCGATAGAGGATCTCCTCTGGTGTTAGGACCTTGCCATCTTCATCAAGCCTGAAACAATAAAAAAATGTCTGTGATTAACTTTATTCATAAATAGAAAATTTAAATCTGGGGAACTATGGTGGTGCATACTACTCGTTTACCGCTTTGGCCCTCGAACAACAATCTCTAACTAGGAAACTGCGAATAACCAATTTCTGGATCATCAAGAGAACAGCTAATGCCTAAAATTTAAGCTAAAAGCCAATTGGAAAATTTGCTGGAGAAGTAGTCTGCAAAATTTGATTCGTTACACATGTACATATATGTGATGTTATAAAAAATCTACGCAACCTTAAATACCTAATGTTTTGAAATAAGGAGAAGACGCACAAGGAAATATATTGTTGGTTGATCGCGTAGTATTGGAAAGCTACTGACACCAAGCCTAATGGTCTGTTCAAAAAGGCTTTCAGTCAGGAGGTATAGAACTCTTGAAGAAATCTCTTTCAGAACTGCGTGAGACAGAGAACATGTCCTTTTGGTGTCTAAACAGTAAGACATTCGTTATCTTGTTTTCAAAGAATCTCCCTTTATTATCCAAGCTGGGCATGTTTTCTAGAAATCAACCCTTTCACTACGGCTGGTAGTGAAAAATTCATATTGTTAAAACCGTCAGCATGTGATAGAATGGAAGGAGGGTTAAAACAGGTCGACCCTCCCTGATATAGACACTCTACAGGATGTTTTGTTAAGGGGCGTTGTCCGTTCTTTGGGACTGGTCCCAGCATTTCAAACAATGGTCTATTTGGCTGGATAAGTGGATGAAAGACGTATTCTGTGGGACTGAATCCACCAACATGGATTTACTTCCTTCCTGAAGATACTTAGCAACGATTGGTACCAGTATTTTCTTTTCTTGACCTCAGCTTATCCTGGAATCGTGGTCATTGTAAATACAAAATGTTGCACAACCTGTCCAGGTTAAGATACTCAACACCAACTTGTTGCAATCTATATAGGACCATCGTCTTACTCTAATATTTCCAATCGATGGTGTTTTTTTCTAATCGAGAACATATTATATAGCAAGCTATCAGCACAGCTATCACATATTGTGGCATCACATTTTGAATGGTATTATGATTGAATTCAGCCGAGTAACCTATTAGCTTGCAATAACAGTGTGAACGGTACGATTATGACACGGTTGTACGATAACTCAGCGATGGGGTTCAAATAAAGACCCATCTGCCTGTGAGATGTCTGCACTGATGTGAAATGGCCAAAGTTGAATGCAATTCAAAGACGCATTGTAAGAGTGGTATGTCTTAGTACTGTGCCACACCGCCCTTGTATATGAGTGCCATCGGATATAGTGACGATTTTCCATGAAAGTCCAGGACAACAACGTAAACGCATGAGTTCACTGTTTCATTAACGATCTCTAAACTCAGTCAAAGACTTTCTTAATATAAGAGGAATTACTACTTGCCTAAATACGACCAAGACAGTGGGAAAAGTGCCCACGTAAATTCAAAACGTCGAAGAATAGCAATGCATGTTTGTTGTTAAATCTGTTTAGATTTGGTACACGGCATGTTGGAATCAATTTATGGATAAGCTAGTATAAGTTATGTTTTTGAGAATATCTTTGCCACATAATTCACTTCACATGCTATGCTTTTACATTTATCTAGGAGTCTGTGTCCTGTTATAATTATGTTGTTCGACGTCATATTATATAAATAACATAATGTGGATAGATTGATAATGGAAAAAGTAGGTACTGTACAAATATTGTGTATATGATGATGTGACTTTTAAATTTTCTTATTAGCAACAGTGATGCTACCTTGACTGAGGTAATCTGTACACACGCTTGACCTAAAGAAATAAGTTATAGTGGATAATATAATATATTATAACTAGTGGTACATGAAACACTCTTTGGGAGCAAGTTTTTTACTACGAGATTATTCACCATAGGGATCGCATTCTACAGAGGTTTTACTGTGCTGCTACAATTACCATAACAATGGGAACTGTTTATGGACCGTAAAGCCGTTTCTATATTTGGAATCACTCCTCTGGTCTTAGGAAAGGATAAATCTACAGTAGGCAGGTGACTTGTTTACACCGGGTTTCTATCCAGGAGGCCGGCCGGGGGCATTGAGGGGGTGAGGTGGGCGGGGGAGTGGGGTGGGGGGGGGGGGGGGGGAGGGCTGCCGGAGGGTTGACAACTTTCCAACCTGTGTACAGAGCTGAGTGCAGACGTACTGTGGTCCATAGCTGACCTCATAGTAAACAGGCAATAACCTTCCTGTCCTTTCATGCAAGGCATGCAAATACCCTACCCGATCCACTTGTGTGTCACGCACGAAGGTGGAGATGGGGAAGGCAGGTTGGTAGAGTGGAACATTCACAATGATGATTTTGTCTACTTTCAACTAGGAACTTGAATCTCCTTTTAGCTTCGGTTGTCATCTATGGCAGAACTGGGAATATGTACATAAATATAATTCCCAGTTATTTGGTTTTTTTTTCTACTTGTTTTTGTTTTCTTTAAACACTACAACTCAAATAAATAAAAAAACAGATAACGTATTCAAACAATTCATAATCCGTTCTAAGAATTGCAACTAAAAATGAAAAAATATATTACATATTCTCGAGAAGTGGCCCCTATTGAATATCAAAAACCGAAATATTTAGACACATTTAAAGATAAGAACATTTCAGCTAGGCTTGGAATGCGATGGAATTATCTGAATATGGCCACCTTATCTTTCAAGAAATGGTTTATCAACCACATCAGACCTTATCTAATCATGTGCTATTGATAGGCATTCAGTGTGTTTCATATATAAATCGCAAGATATCTTACGTGAGCGTTGGGCATTTTATGGTGGGATGGGGAGTAAACTGATGAGCTAATTGTCCCTCTTTTTCAATCAGGGGTGTCAGTTGTGGTTAAAAAGACCAACGCATACTTAGCAATATTTTACCTTGCGATATGCTTGCGTTGGTCATTGAACATTGGCCCTCGAACCTCATCCTCCACTCAGCCATGTGCAGTGTATACTAGTCAACGGTTTTGTGGAAAGCTATATGATTCGCTGATACATACACAATATACTGAATTATCCATTCACCCTATAATTTCAAAATATATTACCTCATGACATCGATGAACAAAGAATACACAGGGTTTAGCAGAGCAGAGCAGAGCAGAGCAGAGCAGAGCAGAGCAGAGCAGAGCAGAGCAGAGCAGAGCAGAGCAGAGCAGAGCAGAGCAGAGCAGAGCAGAGCAGAGCAGAGCAGGGCAGGGCAGGGCAGGGCAGGGCAGGGCAGGGAAATACAAGGCAAGGCGGCTGAACACAGTAAACCATTACACTAGAAGATAGAAGGGCAGGATTAAAGAAAGGCAAGGCCGGGCATCAATTGGCATAGGGTAGGACAGGACAGGACAGGAGTGGATGCGTAAGACAAATATGTATATCTATATTTATATATATCTGTATCAATATATACATGTATTAGAACAGGGTACCCAATGTAGTGAAAACTAAGGTAGAGACCATTTAAGACACGACTCGAGTCATGGCAGCATGACATGCGCCTCCACACGTCATCTACATGTAAATAGCGCGGCCCTCAGTACAGGTGTCCTCAGACTGACGTTTGGTGATCATCGCAACAAAAAGCCTGCCCTTTGAGGAGGAGCTACCAGGCCACCATGACAACCTGCGTGTATGACCTGCCGGGCGGCTTGGCGAGCTGCCACACTGAGGTGATTGTCAGTCAGGCTCTTTGGGAGTTTGAAAGGCCGTCATGATGTCACGTTTATACGCCGCGTTAAAAAGACGCTAGAATAGAAATGGCTTTACGCCTGTAAGCTGCTGGAAAACATGATAAAAGGAGGTAATGTGTTCTAATACCTACTATAAAATATTCATTCATGACGAATAAAAACAGACCATTGTATTATATATATATATGTGGTCGATATTCAGAATTTGGCGACAATTTATTAATGATTTCCACTTTTATTATATGATTGTCTACACTTTATGATAAATCAACTCAGTTTCATTACCGAGCTAGTTCGTCAACAAGATAACATTGCAGAGTAAATAAAAATGGGAATTTAAATAATTTGGCAATAAATTTCCATAATTTTAATGACTTGTAGTGGTTAAAATTGAATTCTGCCTCTGTGTACGTTACTAAAGGGGGTGAAATAGCACTTAAACAGTGGTTTACAATATATTTTATGTAGTTATAAAATATGGAAAAAATGGCTTTCTACCATGCCTAGAGTGTAATTGATCAGAAATATGTGTAGTATCAGCAACATGGAATTAATTGATATGGCTAAATTGTGCTTCTGCCTCTGTGTACACACATAATTTTCAATATTTCCATAAGATCTTTTATCATAATATAAAAAAGATATAATATGAGTAGGATTGGACAACATCTGTCCATGGGTAAAATTGAATTAAAATCCCCCCACACACTATGGAGTTATACTGCTAAATAATGTACATGGAAGCAGATTCGGCCTGGGTGTTGGTTAATAGGTGTGGGTGTTGATGTTGATGGATATTGGTGTTGGTGGCATGAAAATGGCTAAATTGTGCTTCTGCCTTCGCATACACATATATTCATCAAGATTTGCATAAGATCTGCTATCATAATTTGAAAAAGATATAATATGAGTAGGATAGGACCACAACTGTCCACGTGTGAAATTGAATTAAAATCTCCCCACACACTATGGAATTATATTGGTAAATAATTTGCATAAAGGCAGATTCTGCTTCCATGTACACTTCTGCCCTTTTGTACATGGATATCTTTCTCTCATGGCATAGATGGGTATATAGAATGAAAGGGAGACTTAAGACATCATGGAGCTGCACACAAGCATCGTATCTGATAATAGAAAAATCTACGGAAAAATACTTTTGGGGTCACAAATCAAAAAGAAAAAAAAGAAATGACAACAGCTAGAAAGTGTCATTTTCAGATAAAAATTACTTTAAAATGACAAAACCATTCCAACTAAACTGCACATATAATTCCTAATATTTCCTGGCAGAAATAATGTATAAATCACCATATATGAAGGGAACAGGTCAAATTGAAGGATTTTGTTTCTGCCTCCGTGTACACTTCTGCCTGCATTTACGTTTTAATATTCTATAGCTCTTAGCTGAAGAGTACCAGATTTTTTAAATAAACCACATTTGTTGGGAACATGTTCATCAATATGTACATATTTTTTTTCAAATTTGTTATGGCACTTCAAAAATATTGCAGTATTCATTTAAAAACACCTGATCTTCTGGATACATTTGGTAATCAATATTTTCATTATGTTAGATAGGAAATCTTTTTCACTCGCTTCTCCTCGATGAACATGTTCTTTATGCATAACAAACAAAGGAACTTTGTTATTTTATTATAATAAAATCCTAAAATAGAGTTTTTAATTAATAAGTAATATTAAAAAGACTGTTATTCAAAATGGTCTACTGAACCCAATAGTAGTCCAAACTATTAGCCATTTTAGGGATGATACCATACAACTGTCTATATTGCATGGGAAAACTCCTAAAATGATATTATTAATTTCACTTTTTGACCATTTTGGACTGAATTGTCCCCAAATTCTGAATATATGAGATTATGCTATATAAGAGATTAATACAAAATGCGGGAATAATGGAAATTGCAGTCTTATCCCAATTGATGCAGAGGTAGCTAGAGAAACATACAAAACAATATTACTATTTCATCGCCTGCCCCGTCATCCACGAATACCTCAGAAAAAATCAAATTCCTGAAACTTTGGTGACGAAATATTGGTAATGTGGTATTTATAAACTGTATGGTTGTAGCATTCACCTCTTTTGGATGACTTGTATCTAAGTAAGAAACTATTGAAATAGTGCATTCCTAGTCACGAATTCTAATCTCTAACATTGCACTCTTTCAAAAACATTCACTGTTTGATTTACATATTGTTATGTCTCTGTGAAAGCACAACATGTTTTCATGGAACTGTTTTGTAAACATATCTATGTGACACTATTATTATGAAACCTGCAACACGATCCACTATGAAAAGCAATATTCTCACATCATGTGACAGAAATGGCGTCATTGATGACGCCAGTCCGGAGGATTGTCGCTTTCTTCACGGTATCCTGGAGTTGATACCCAAAGAATAGCGCATTAAGGTGCATGCAAGTTTCAATTCAAAGTGGACATAAGCGCCACGACTGACTATGGTGCTGAATAAACAAAATACTGACTTGGCAATCACAAAAGCATGAGATGCCTTCTTATACGATTTTTTCAGATCTTTTTTTCACGATCCCGCCAGTTTTCCATTTTGGCAGGCTTCGGCATAGATCAGTCGCGCGGTGGAAACCATTGCCTTTTTTTTATATACATGTATATAGAATACATCATTGCAAAGGTCCATATGCAGACTGAATTAGGGTAAAACATTACTATTTCCTGTTTTCGGAAATTCAGATTTCCTCGTATGTTGTGCTTAATATTAGTTCCCGAAACATGCCTAATACAAAGATGGGACTTTATTATTGCACCAGGAGGTGAGTGCCAACTGAGAAGAGATTCAGCTAAAAGTTGTGTAACGCTGGAGTTTGCGGACGGACTAAACAAACTAAGCTCCTTCTCCCCCGGGGGCACTGCCTCCTATAGCCTTCAAAACGTAAACAAGGTTTTGGTAAGGCTGAGGGCCAACGTTAAGTCAGTACGATAAGTTTACTTCCCAGGGCCCAGTAACGTCCTCAACCGAAATGTAAGCATATTTTTCCTGTGCTATAGCAAACACGTAATAAAATAAAACTGCATATGGTCTAGACAGAGCTACAATGGTGCCACATTCAAAATACCTTAAATGGTTTGTGACACACTCAAGAAGTTCAATTATAGATCTTTCGAGAAGAGAAATAATAATCACGAAAAATATATGAATACATGTCGCTATACTTTATGCAACAGGCCATACAGAATTTCTAGCTGTTTACATACCAAACCAGATATCCATATCTTGCTGAAAGCTATGGATGTATTATTTATTTTGATAGGATAGTGAATGTCTAGTCATAATTCTGATAGACGTTACTTAGGTTTTGTTTCCAAATTTATTTTTTTATTCACATATAATTCACCTAGGAAGTAAGTGGTCTTCCATCATAAGAATACAGGATACGGGCTGATTACACACATTTCCAAGTAAGATATCCAAGTCACATAAAAGGTTACAAGAAGTTAACAACAATAATAATAAGTATGGCTGGTTAATTATAGTCATCAAATTTGGTTTCTAGAAACACACAAATAAATATACCATGATGATTAGTATTAGCACAAGGAATAGAATGGTAATGAGTATGAGGAATGATAAACAAGCTAATTGGGCTACTCCGTGTTTACTGTTTCTAGGATTAGAATTGTTGCTTCCCTTAAATCAATCATAAATCCTTAGTGCTCTGTTTTGAAGCCTCTGCATCTTAGCAAGATTCTGATTAGATGTCCCATCAATAGAAATATCTAAATAATCAAAAATGGGGAGGATTGCTTGCTTATAAAAGGTAATTGCTACTTGTTTGGTTAGTAAGTACCTACTATGCTTGCGCAAATCAATAAATATAGAGCCTGTAATTTGTTTTTTGTCCCTTACAGTATACAGATCATTTGTAAAATTAAAAATAGCATCTATAGTGCCTCTTTCCTTCCTGAAACCATATTGTTGTTTGCAGAGCACTGAATTAGAGTCCAGATGATTCTTTAGAAAAGAATGAAAGAGCTTCTCAGCTATTTTCCCAGGAACTGGTAACAGACTTATTGGTCTCCAGTTATTGAGTGGGTACCAGTTCTAGGGAGATGAGTAACATTAGTGAGTTTCTATTTATCCAGAAGTTTCAGTGTCAAGCTTGATATAGAGGAAAATAAATTGTTCCAGCGCGAATCTCGTGAAATCTTTTAGGACAGAGGATATGATATCATCTAGTCCAGAGGATTTGCTTGTGACTATTTTAGTGAGTATAGTGTATAGTTCTCTTTCGCCAATGACAAATTCATCTCTTTTTTAAAGGATTTGGCTGTCTCTTGATGTTCATTGAGTCTGGTTTTACAGAAAAGGTTTGAAGCTCTATCTCTATCCTTCATAAGCGACCAGTTTGTTGAGTCATCCAAATAGTGCCTTTTTCAGAGGCAGTCCATGTTTTCATCGGACAGTAGAAATCCAGATAGTCATTTAAGACTCTTAGCAGAAAAGACCACATTTCATTGACATTGTCAAGTAACCAAAAATCATCCCAATGAGTGTAGGATCGAATCTTTAAGCCCATCCAAAGTGTGATTCAAGTAGGTACGCCCTGTAATTTTCACATGCTGTTTGGGTTTACAATTTTGATTCCTGACTGCAAACACTGGGAGGCGGTCACTATTGATGTAATTTAACACATCCCTATCTGGAGTCAAGCTAGAAGATGTAAGAATATTATCTAGACAGGGCAGTTTTCTACTAAAAGGACATGTACATTGGTTTATCTCTTCAGAGTATGGTCCCTACAGAAGTCAATTATTCTACCTACATCAGCTGCTTTCCTTTCAAGGAAATTAACATTGAAATCACCTAGCAGCCAGAATTCATGTTTTCTTTAAAGATTATTCGTGATTATATCACAGACATAGTTTGAAGCATTATCCAGTTTGCCTTCATGGGTAACGTAGACTGTGATTATAAGCATGGGTTTAGTATACGGTTGCTTTATTTCAATTGTAAGACACTGTAGGTCAGGTGATATGATACTATATAGTCCAGTCAAAATAAGCAAAAAAAGGGCAAAACCGGCCACAAAAAGCAATAGATTCAATTCCAGTGGCAATCACCTCAGAATACCTTACTTATTACCAGAATGAAAATCGAAATTAATCCAAGTAGTGGAAGTAGGTCAAATTAGCAAAAATCCAATATGGCCACCCCAAATATATGAAACTCCATAATTCTGGTTTGAATTGAGGTAGAAACATGATTTAAAATGCTCAACATATGTTTTCTGGGGTGGGGAATCCATACAAATCACAAGTGAAACCATATCTCTTGAATAAATTAGCATAAATTCAATATGGCTGCCTGAATTCTATGAAATACCATAATTTGGGCTTGAATAAGGATATAAACATGATTTAAAATGATAAACAAATGTTTTCTGGGGTGGGGAATTCATATAAATAACCAATAAAGACCTATCCACAAAGTAAATAGTGTAAATCCAATATGGCTGCTTGAGTTCTACAAAATACCCTAATCTGAGTTTGAATAAAGATATAAACATGATTTACATTGAAAAATATATGTTTTCTTAGGTGGAATATATCATAGTGGCCTTTTAAAAAATGATACAGCAGTTTATAATGGCAGACATAGACTTTCCAGCTATGGGAACATTATGTAGAACAATTGGCCTTTGATATATTTGTAAAGTTACCACTGCTGGAGGTGAAAGAGAAGAGTGGCTGTAGTGGGACTTGAACCCCAAGTCCTCCAACCTTGGCTTTTACCACCCCCTCATCATACCATATAGCTGTAATCAAATCGCAAGCAGGTTTGGAGACAATTTCAAATTCATCGATGTGAATAATATCATGGATGATAATTTTTACAAGTTGAACATGATAATCCTTGCAGCATGGGGCATAAGGCATCCTATGAATTCTCACTTGTTCTTCTTTAAACATTAAGTAGTAGTGTGGGTGGGTGGGTTAAAACTCTGAAGGTTGCTTCTGGCTAGTTGTGGTGCTCAAATATTGCCAGAGATGTCCAGATGGCATCGCATAATTCCAGTGTTCATCGATAGGTGGTGCCTCTGTGAATTATTGTCAGTTGCTCCGATTAACTCCCAATTATGGCACAATGATATTTAGAGGTTTTTCATGTTTTCATCTCAGCTTAAATACCACATTCACTGCACTGCATAAACATTAATATAATTCCCCTGATATAGATGTTAGTCTATATTATCATAAAAGATTTTTCAGAATCCTTGTGTGTCCCACCTGCCTGTCCAAGTCCTGTATGCCATGTATCCTATATGTCCATGTATCCCACACCCAATCTAACCTCTTCTACTCCCTCTATACAAACCCTATAAGGATTCTGGTTATATATTTATATATGTGGCCTAAATTAAGTTCAGAGAAAGTTGTTATTCTCCCTATAATGACAAAAAAGACAGTGATGGTCCCTATGTCCAAAACCACAATAGAACTCGATCAGAACTACTAGAATTTGTTGACCTGGGCTTACAGGGAGACTTGCAGAGAGTGGGTGAAATATGAGAGTATAATATCAATTTCATTGTATCATGAACACTTCAGCTATAGCTTCAAAAGCATTGTTCTTCTTGATCAACTTTAGGGCAGTTGGTTTACCAATGATTTACACATCAAAGATATCATCATAATAGTGTTGCATTGATAAACATTATGTTATTGAACTATCAATATTTTCATTTCACTTGCAACCAGTAAAACTTGTATTGCCATGTTGATATCAAAACAGACTGTAGAAGACAAGAGTCAAATCAACTGCTGGTTTTCTATTATTCTTTTACCCCTGGTTGGGACATCTATTGTATAATTATTATGCCCATTGCTAATGCCCAGTGTCTTCAAACCTAACAAGCCCAAAAGAGTATATTTACCATATCCAGGTAATGGAACCAGAGCTTTTCAGTTATTTCCCTTTTCAAATAAAATTTAGGAATAACAACAAATTACATTAGCTCAGTTGCATTTCAGTGTCTTCAAGATCCACTATGGTTGATCCTGAAATAAGTGTATCAAGCTGTTCTAGGACACCTTGAAGTAATTCTGTAACATTTTCTGTTAGGTCTTTTTCAATCACCTGAATACTCTGAACCAAATGGGCTGAATATTTTGTTTAGTTTCTTTAACGATTAACCTCTCATGTATAAAACAATTTTAAAGCGATTTTACAGCTATTTTCAGTATTATTTCAACATAACCATTGTGAAATCACAACATAATTTTTTGATGATATGAATCAATGCATTGTTTTTGATAATTTTAGAAAATATTATTAAAATATTTGCCTAATGTCTTTAAAAAATGGCAAATTTACTGAAATTTCCAAGAAGGATGCCCCAAGTCCTGAATCATAGCATACTAGGCCTGGGAATGCCTCAAGGCATCATAGCATACTAGCCCTGGGAATGCATCCAAGCATCATGACATAGCAAATGGGTTAAAATACAGGAGGGTCTGCATCACTGTTTTCTTTGTAAGAACCATAATCATTGAATGTTATTTTCAGTTATTGTAACACAAAAAAAGGAAACAAAGTTTTTGGTTGCAGTTTTCTCTCAATTCAGAAGAAAAATTGAAAACCAATTAATCCCTTGCAGATATGATTATCTCTAATAGTACAACTTATATTTTGGATTTGATTGTCCTCTTGCTTCTGAAAAATCAAATGGATCCTGTTCCTTAGCCAGTGTTGGCATTGTTTTTGTGGAATCGCCATGAAAATCATTGGATACAAAGCAGCCATATTGGACATTTCATTGTTCCACCTGTTTACTAGAAAGATAGGACTTCCCTGGTGTGATATATATGTGTTTTTCAGCTAGGAAAACAGTTGTTTAGCTTTATTAAACATCTTTTTCAAACTTAAATTAGGGTATTTCGTAGAACTCAAGCAGCCATATTCGATTTACACTGATGTACTCTGTTTTTAGGTCTTCTCTCATTATTTATATGAATTCCCCACCCCAGAAAACATATGTTTAGCATTTTAAATCATGTTTATATCTTCATTCAAACCCAAATTATAGTATTTCATAGAATTCAGGCAGCCATATTGAATTTACGCTAATTTATTCAAGAGATATGATTTCACTTATGATTTGTATGGATTCCCCAACACCCAGAAAACATATATTGAGCATTTTAAATCATGTTTCTATCTCAATTCAAACCAGAATTATGGAGTTTCATATATTTGGGGTGGCCATATTGGATTTTTGCTAATTTGACCTACTTCCACTACTTGGATTAATTTCGATTTTCATTCTGGTAATATGTAAGGTATTCTGAGATGAATGGCACTGGAATTAAATCTATTGCTTTTTGTGGCCGGTCAAACCTTTTTTTGACTGGACTAATACTCGGAAACCATTGAGCTATATTGTGCAACATCATCTTTGATGTAGCAAGCCAGACCTCCATCCACCCTATGTAACTTTCTGTCAGGCCAGTGTGTCAAGGCATTTGTGTAATTAGAGTTAAACCAGGTTTCACTAAAATATGTAACATCAGAACGATTGAGGGCAAGAAAGACCTCATCAAACTTGTTGCATCTGGCAATTTAAATGTGAGATGCAAAGGCCCTTAAGAGTATTAAACTCATAAATATACATACAGGCATGGGATTTGGAAATAAAGAAATATCTGCATATTAATTGTATTTGCTTTGAGAAGCTTGGCAGAATATACTCAGGAACAACACATCCTCATTCGTAATACCCGGTACCTATCTTTAGCTGCTAGGCGCACCACAATGCGACATAATACTCTAAACACCCCAGATCACCTTAGACTTATTGTCTTAAATACATAATCCCCACATCGTATAATAGTCCTGTTTTAGTCCTAGCTTTTACCCTAATAGCTATTAGTACTTAATCATTTCCTACAATGAGCCTTCAATTCTCGTAACCCTCTTATACTCGGAGTGAGGATTTTCCCTGTCAGTAGTTCCTTTTCCCATCGCTCTTACTTCAAAGTAACTTACATGGGTAATTTATCACATAACCTTCATGACCACTTTTCCAATCATTCAAGAATTTCTGTACTTCCAACTCCTCCTTACAGGAGGAGTTGAAGTGGCTCTCCCACCTCCTGAATTTCTGGTTGATCACTCTTAATCGCTGGTAGTTCAATATTTTCCTCTTCCTTGTTCCCTTCTGGTGCATATTATGCAGTTCAACATGACTATAACCTTACAATTACTCCTTCCGACCCCTTTCTGCCGTCTTTCAATCAACTACTTCCATATTTCTTCTACCACCTTTTGTCACAAAATATCCCAAAAGGTACCACAACCATTACCAAGGCTTCTATCCTATCAGCCGAATAACTTAATTTAATCCACAATTGATGACGCCATTGTGAATTACATGATATGCCTTTGATTTATTCATCACAGTTGTAATCTATAAGATTTATCAATCGGTAATTCATAAAAAAACTAAATATAAAAAATAATTTCAGCTCTGCATTCTGTAAAGATAGCATGCTTATTTTTTGGACAATAATAAAAAAAATTAAGATTTCGCTTTGCAGGAGTGACAGGTGTATCCGAATGACTTACAGCAACACGCCGATACGAATTCACGAGAGGAGAAAAACACCAATAAACCTCAAACAAACGGGAGCTGGCGTCCATCAACCGGCAGGCTTCTTTTCATGCCACATGGCAGTTTCTGGGTCAAGCACGTAGTTTGAGAACTGGAACTTGGGACCGTAACAAGGTCATAAATATGATGAAGAATCTACATGTTAACTGAATTACATTACTTTGATGGAAAATATTCTACTTTCCAGATCAGCACCAGTATGTACTACGAGAAACTTAAATGATGACGGTTTATAAACAAATGCCTGTATATATATTCCTAATCAATTAGCACCATATATTGTATCAGCTGTGGTTATATTATATCTATGATCTGTATCCGAGTGAAGATATATATACCATATGTGGTTTTACCTCATCCCTGAGGTGTGATATTCACCATTGAATCTAGCCGATATGCAGTAGACCTAACATGTTGTTTATGTAGATATGTCAAATATATTCCACAATCATTGTCTCTAATAAGCCATGTTTGAAAAGCTGCTAAGCTGATAAAGGTAGAAACGTGTTCATATTTTGATAACCAGGATATGTCTAATCGATTAAAACATAGGAATATTCCAACTGATAATTATGCTTCAAATACATTACCCCATTCTGAATAGTATTAACAAATGATCATATTTACCATAATGTCACGAATGCTATTTCGCCACGATAAATTACTTTTATTGGAAGAAAATGACCGGGAATCTATAAACTCAAAAACACAAAAATCTGAAATTCTTGAAGAGCTCCCGTAAACGAAAACCTAGGCTACAATTGTGCAGAAATAAATATTACAATTATTACGTAATCGGGCTAAAGAACCACGCACGATTGTAGATGCCTCGTTCCTTGACCAATGAACTTTGCATGTAACAGGAAAACTTTGTTATGACACAATGAATGAATAAAAAGAATTTCGATGTAAAGAAATCAGGAATTTAGAAGTTGCCAGCTTGGGGATAAAAAAGAGAAGAAATATATGTACCCAATGTAGATTTTGAAAATGTTTCACTTAGAATTTTAAATGAATCAACTATTTTGTTCTGTGCTTGTTGGTATTCAGGGAGTCCTACGCCTGACAGGTAAGCCGAGACAGAGGTTTGCCAAATGCCCAAATTGTGCCTCCCATCTGGCTGTCCCTGCGGTCTAATTCCACCGGGACCCCCAGCATAAGATTGAATGAAAGGTTCTCATACAATAGGACACCATGCATCTGACGAGTTGAGGGACCCTTCGTGTGACATTATGGTACCCTTTGTGTGGCATTCTGGGATGGGTTTGAGAGGGGCACCCTGCCTGCTCAACCAACAAAAAATACCACAAAACTTCACTATAGGAAATTGATTCTACTGGGTTTACATAGCTTGGTTGAAGGATATGAATTACAAATTCCAATCCTCCTAGTCCTACATTTAGTCCCAAATCCGTTACACAAGCTGGTCTCCAGCCTATTCTTTCAGCTATCCCCATGTAGTGCAGGCCTCCCATACTTCTTCTCAGAGCTTAACCTTTAAAAGCAATATTTTATCCTGAAAAACAGTACAAAAGGATCGCCGTGGTGAGGAACAACACTGTATTGATGATATCTTATATGGTATCTAAAGAAAACACCCACATTCTGGGTATAATGTATGCATGCGTGACCAGAGCCGTGTGGAGTAATCTGTAGTCAGACGAGTCCGACCCAAATACGGGAACGTACTGTTTGGGTCGCCCACGACTAGGTAATCTGCTACATTGATGAATTGATGCATACAATTATTCAGCCTGATCTGGAATTTCTATGGGCAGATTTTCTATTCAGGAAGGGCAAATCAAAGCTTTAGTATGAGGATTAGTAGACAATTTTTGTCGAACAAAACACATGGTTTATCCCCTCCTCTTTCCAATGAATAGCAGCAAGCTGTGGAGGGGTGTGCTTGGATTTAGTGCAGCGGCCTCAATGCGGCTTGTTTTGGTTCTATATGGGTCAAAGCACCCGGATGTAGGAAGGTAATAGCCGCGTTCCTGTGACCCGGATCTGTCAGTGATGGCTATCAACATGTGTATTTTGGCCAGCAGGGGTTTAGAAAGAGCTAACCTCGTACTGACAGCTGCCCCATGTTTATAGTTTTAGACCAACCCAAAGACCTATCCCACTATTTCCCAAGCCCTCTTAGAGAGGGGAATTCGGTTACTTTTTTTTTTATCTCTGCTGATAGGACTTGATGCCACCATCATGTCGCATCGATATTGTTGCCCCTATAAATATTGTTTTGTCGGTCTCAAATCACATTTTATATTCCGATAATGAGAAATATTTAAGAAATTAACAAAGACATCCTTTTAAGAATTTTTAAGTTCGTTATTTGTTCTACATCAGTTTGAGGTCATCATATTCAAATTCCATTCGATTGACATGGATTTTATTTTTCATGGCAAATCGTCCGATGTGCCTTTAAGTTTAGGGCATGCTCCAACGCGCCGGCAATATAGCAATACATGAGTGCCGCGTAGCCATTGTTTTGTACAAACCTACCATCCAGGTTGCTGCTTGCGGCCGCTGGCTTATAACCGATAGGTAGCGAGCGAAACCAAATGGTTTTGATGGTTCATGGCTATATGGCCGCCGCTCGTGGGGGTGTAGGGCTATTATGCTCCACCGCGCCCTTATATAAACTGTGAGCTCACACGTGCGGTGCATACCGGTTGCAAAGAGCGCTGTTTGGCACATTTTTCATGCCCATAGCTAGCCCTGTGGAACACACTCTTATCAAAGTGGTATACAGGTCACTTACTTTTGCGCTGTAGTGGTCCGTAAATGCAATTATGGCAATTTTTCTCTTTGGATGTGACATTTACCGTTCCTATCATAGTTTTTTTATCTTCCATTTACCTATCTTTATTACAATCAGTTCTGGGTGTTTTGAAATGTGGTGGGAATTGAAGTGATGGGGATTTCAAGTCAGGTGCATCATGAAGTTCAAGGGTGTGGTTATAATGTGTGTCACAAGGATATGTTTTTCAGTTACAAAGTTGTATTGGTAAGGGTAAGGGACATGGCGTAAGGCATGTAAAGCTCCAATGCAACTTTTACAAACAAACGGAATTCTGTCACAGCTTTCTTGTTCCCAACATGGGCATAAGTCAAACAAATGTGAGTTTCAAGTTGTATGGATGCATTTCTAAAGGTAAGAGCTGAGACTTATTTTTTAATAGTGTATCCAGTCTAACTTTCACAAACCCACTCAGCACACAAACATAATTCACACCTCTGACGTCCGCGGTTCTTTTTCCCCGCCCTCCTCGCCCGATGCACGGTGAGAAGATCCGGGATTGGCTCACCAAGGTGCTCATCCTTCTTCATCTTTTTCCTCTCGCGTGTCAGCGTCCTCTTGGCCCATCTCTCCTCAGTGACGGCGCTCCCCGGGCTCATCCGTCAACAGGCCCCCATCCAGTGCTATATCAGCGCGCCCCGCGCGACCCGCTTACAGCACCGCTGCCCGCGGCACGCCCAGCCCTGACATTTATATCTAATTACGCCTCTAAAAATACCATCTCAAATCTAACCATGATTTACGACCCACTTACGAGCAGCAATTAGCGGCTTTAATATGACGAGCAGTGAATGATCGTAAGGGAGATTTTATAGAACACCTCCCCACAAGACCCACCCACCCACCCGGCACACTTTTTTTGCTAAATCTGTATTTACCCCCGTCCGCTTTATATGTTTTATTTTACTTTATCTTACTTCATCTACAATGTCTAGTTAATCCTCCACAGCCACGAGTCATTTCTATTTAAAGCAAACTTGGCACTGGCAACATTTTGTAAACTTATCTACATATACTCGAGAGAATGGCAAGTACGTAATTTCAATATTTATTCTTTTTTTGTGTGTTTTTTTTTTGCATCTTGCTGGAAACAGACCTTTCAGCCTCATATAGCAAACATCAATATTTATTCAGAATAAGAGAGACAATATTATCAATGGCATTATGTAGATTGAATTCCGTAGAATGAATGGTGAACTGATTTGCCATATGAAACAGACACAAGATTGGAAGTCGCTCCAGGTGTAATGCAATCATGATATAAGTATTTTATTTTTTTATAACTTCCTCTTGCACACCAGTTACGCCATGTGCTTAAGTATGAGATTAGGGGTAATTGGGAGTGAAGATTAGATGTTGCAATAACAGTTGAGCATCATGAGACATTCATTACGAAATAATCACTTGCTGTAATTAAGACTGGTTGTTCTACTATTGTATGTGTCAGTGGCACATTCTTGCACACCCATATAACTTTTCATGGTCTCCATGCATCCCCGTTTAAGGGTCAGGTATCTCCAATCTCTAAGAAATGAGAATAACACTAGCACCTTGTGGGTAAAGTGCGCAATACAGTGAGGTTGCCAGAGACCTTTATTGGGAATCAGGGTAGTTTTTCTTTCTCACCCAGTCTAAGCCACATACACTAAGAAATATCATTGCATAAAGATGGGAGAGAAAAAGGCTCAGAACCGAGGTTATTAAAGGCGTGCCTCGCCCACATATTCAGGTTTCCAGCAGTGAACTCTGCGGTCATTTATGAGTGCAAATAAATCTATTTCATATAATGTACATACAAGGTCTCACGAGTAGAGCTGTATTACAACTGACGGTAGGGGAATAACAACGTGGTGGTCCATAGATCGACGGACCTGCGGTTCGAGGCTTAGCTGTGTTTTTCTGCTTGTCTGCCATTCTCATTTCATAGATTCCATTTCCCCGTGATATGACCCCTGGATCTGACTAAAGACATCATCAAGCAAGCAAACAACATGGATGTGAATGGATATTAAATGGTGACAACAGCTATTCACTTTGATCTATGGAGGCATTTAACCAAGATCTGGGACTAGATTCAATATCTTATCAGTACTTGTTATTGATATTTCAACTGATATCTATTACCTATAAACACTAGGTATTGACTTCATCCCGGTTATCAATATCAATAGCAGCAATATTCCTACTTTATAAACATCCATGGTAATATTTGTAATCAGGCCTGGAATCATCTCGGTAACGTGTGTACGGTATGGTGCTGTAATTAGCAACAGGAAGACCTGATAATGTATCAGATGTTGAGATGTCAATTAAAAAAAAAAAAATCGTCTTTACATTCTACTCACTCCCTTTTTGTGGATATACATGCAGGCACGCCTACATTGCTTTGAGTTGCTACCACTTTTTTGGAGTCAAAAGACGATTGAAAAAATCTCTATACGAATTCTTGTGACGTTCACACTCAAAAAGGCAGCGATATCAGATGGGTTCAGGAATAAAAGTGGAAATAATTATCATATGGAATGCACTGCTTCAGAGAAACGGAGAAAACATAGAAACACATCAGTGTTGCCATGGAATGGGCTGATGTCCTGTGGGGGGACGTTCAAACCACTGTTGGGGTGAATGAGGCTCAACTTACATTATCTTTGATTCACACATGATAAATAGATTCTTAAACTAGAAATGAAAAGGTGGATTTCCATGAAAAAGAGGAAAACTGTCATCCCTGAAAAGGTGGTATATATTGTCGCCCACTTCACGTTTAAGAAACCTTGGTTTTCGTGTTATCTGGTAGATACCATCTCACTCTCACATCACACTGACAGTTGCTGCTGTGTAAAATATTAAAAAGAAACCCTGTCCCATAACTGTCAGAAGGTCTGACATTACAGTTTATCTATAAACGAAAAATGCTGATGTGTGGAATAGTTTTGTCTACGAATAACACAAATATAAAGTGTGTGGACTTACTACCTAGCCATAGGTGGGATAATATGTGGGAATATCGCCTGACTGAGATGTGCCTCATTTCTCTTTGGTTTTAAACTAGTGGTGAGGAGATGGGTGTCTCAATATTATACACACAGAAGGGCGTGCCTTTCTGTGTTATATGGGGGTGGAATTCGATGAAAGGGCAGCTGTTGTGTGAGAACTGGAATAAGGATAGAGAGCAGCATTGACATGAGAACTAGTTTACGGATGGGTAAAACAATGTGGCCAGGATGCGGTGAGTGGGTGGGCCGGTCGGTGGCACCAACCTGCTATGCCGATGCTATCCTTATACAAAGAGCTTCAGTCCACTTAGTTTTTTGTTTTTTTATTACTCAGACCCTCTTCCCGTGAGATCGTCATGAGTGGAGGTGGAGTCTGGGAGGCAGCAGGGGGGGGGGGGGGGGAGAGTATTTGAAGTGTTAGATTAAAGCTCAGAGAGATTGTTTGTTTGTGGTTTAACGTCCCAGTGGACCCTAAGGGTATATAGGGACTATCAATGATCTAGCTTTTCACTTTCGTCAGTCAATTCTTTTCAATGTTTTCGAATATTTTACATACAATCAAAGATATTTGTCTCTTTCAAAAACCTGATGATATCTTTATTTTCATGTTGTTACTGTTTCTCAAGTACTTTCTTCTATTTTCTTGTACCCTTTTACAGTTCAGCAGGATATGCTAAACAGTGATGGGTACATTGCACGCTTGGCATAATGGGGGATTTTCCCCTTTTAGGAGATATTCGAGTGTAAGTCTGGAGTAACCTATTTTCAGACGGGTCAACTTCGCATGTTCACTACGACTTAATCCCCAGTCTTTTGTTTATAACTAAAGCTATGTTGATTTAAAAGAGAGAGTTATTTCCATAGCCTATTGGGGGACCCATGCATGTATGTGGGGAGGGGGTACCTTTAATCCCAGGCATACCTGGCCCTCCAAACAAAATAATATTTATCATATATCCATGCAGTGCATTTGATAATTACGTACTGCTGCTCCCTATGCAGTATAAATTGTATACTGAACCCTTTGCAGTACACTGCTATACTGCACATCGGCAGTATGTGGGGTTTCAGGCTAACATTTCTTCTATGCCAATATATGGTAAGATTTGATTAATTTTGGGTATATAATTAATATAGAACGACCCATGCTTGTATATGATACAAAACTCGATGGGAATTGATAATATTTACAGAACTCGGCCTCGGGCCTCGTTCCGATCCCCATCTCGTTTTGTAGCATGTACCGCATGATCAGGCCGTTCTGTATGGATACGCCTCTGATGTTGCGTAAGAGGAGGAAATATCTAGATATATAGTCTACACTGTCCTACTTTTTGAAAGCAAGCCAGCCTCTCCTAAACAACAATATTCTCCAATCAGAAGTATGGTCCACGCCCTTCCCTCTGTTGGGCAAAGTCTGCGGAGGAGAGTGCAATATAGCGTCCATGTTCTTATCTCTCATCTTGGCATGTTTTGCTGTAATCTAAAGCACATCCTGTCCCAATCTTCATACTATCACCTATATTTTGCACTTCATGTGGTGTCATTCCATCTGCAGATAGTCCCACATGAAATTGTGGCTCCTAATTGAAATCTACCACACCCATCCCCCGAATAATAAAACGGGTGCACATCAGAGTTATCTTCAGGACAGGAACCCAGTAGTTCAGAAAAAAATGCTACATACATGGATTTCAATCAAAATCATATTAAAAGGAACATGCTCTAGGCCACTGGTGACCAGGTCAAGTTAGATCTTGATGAAAAGAGGTGCTTCAGCGCTGCCACCTGACGTCAAGAGTGGGAACTAATAGTAAAGTAGAGGTAGAGGATTGGTGTGGTGGCAGATAGGTTAGCACGTTGCCTTTGGCTTTCCACAATATACTCATTCCTTACGCATGTTACATCGGTTTAAAACACCAGCTTCTTGAAACACTGCCCCAGGTGTGGCAGGTATGAAATGACAAGTGAAACAAGAGCTAAGTGTGCATTTTGGAAAAGAAATATTGGCCTTTAATGGCCAAATTAGGAGGTGGATGCATTTAAATACAAGGTCTGCTAACAATTAATTACTGGTCTAGCGAGAGACTAGACCCTGCCAAGGAGTTCTTCAAAATGGACCTCTGACTAAAAAAGTCCACCCCCCAACTGAAATGACTTTTAAAAAAAAAGAAATCCATGTTAAAATACTAAACAAAGTTGTACAAAGTTATGTATAAATGGTTGAAGAAGTCCAAAAAATATAACTCAGTCCGAACAGGATAAATGTAATATTAAATCTATTAACACCCCATATCATATCACATTATATCAGCCTTACAACGGTCTCACAAGTCTTACAACAGTCTTACAGGTCTTGTATCAGTCTTACTGCAGTCTTGAAACAGTCTTGTATCAGTCTTACAAAAATCTTGCAACAGTCTTGCAACAATCTTGTATCAGCCTTACAATAGTCTTACCACAGACTCATATTAGCCATACAAACAGTCTTACTGCAGTCTTACAACAACCTAACAACAGTCTTGCAACAGTCATTACAAGTCTTGCAACAGTCTTATTGCAGTCTTGCAACAGGCTAACAAAAGTCTTACAACAGTCTTACAACAGTCTTGCAAGTCCTTCGACAGTCTTGAAACAATCTTGCAACAGTCTTGTATCAGCCTTACAACAGTCTCGCAACAGTCTCACAAGTCTCGCACCAGCCTTACAACAGTCTTGCAACAATCTTACAACAATATTGCAAGTCTTAGAACAGTCTGGCAAGTCTTGTATCAGTCTTACAACAGTCTTGCAACAGTCCTGTATCAGTCTTACAACAATCTTGCAACAGTCTTGCAAAAGTCTTGTATCAGTCTTACAACAGTCTTGCAACAGTCTTGTATCAGTCTTACAGAATTATTGCAACAGTCTTACAACAGTCTTGTATCAGTCTTACAACAGTCTTGTATCAGTTTTACAACAGTCTTACTGCAGTCTTGCAACAGTCTTACAACAGTCTTGTATCAGTCTTACAACAGTCTTGTATCAGTTTTACAACAGTCTTACTGCAGTCTTGCAACAGTCTTACAACAGGCTTGTATCAGCCGTACAACAGTCTTGCAACAGTCTTGTATTACTCTTAAAACAGCTTTGCATCAGTCTCACAACAGTCTTGCATCCGTCTTGAAACAGTCTTGAAACAGTCTTGAAACAGTCTTGCAATAGTCTTCCAACAGTCTTGTATCAGCCGTACAACAGTCTTATATTACTCTTAGAACAGCTTTGCAACAGTTGTGCAACAGTCTTGTATCAGCCTTACAACAGTCTTGCTTCAGTCTTACAACAGTCTTGCAACAGTCTTACAACAGTCTTGTATCAGTCTAACAACAATCTTGCAACAGTCTTGCAAAAGTCTTGTATCAGTCTTACAACAGTCTTGCAACAGTCTTGTATCAGTCTTACAGAATTATTGCAACAGTCTTACAACAGTCTTGTATCAGTCTTACAACAGTCTTGTATCAGTTTTACAACAGTCTTACTGCAGTCTTGCAACAGTCTTACAACAGGCTTGTATCAGCCGTACAACAGTCTTGCAACAGTCTTGTATTACTCTTAAAACAGCTTTGCATCAGTCTCACAACAGTCTTGCATCCGTCTTGAAACAGTCTTGAAACAGTCTTGCAATAGTCTTCCAACAGTCTTGTATCAGCCGTACAACAGTCTTATATTACTCTTAGAACAGCTTTGCAACAGTTGTGCAACAGTCTTGTATCAGCCTTACAACAGTCTTGCTTCAGTCTTACAACAGTCTTGCAACAGTCTTACAACAGTCTTGTATCAGTCTAACAACAGTCTTGCAACAGTCTTGCAACAGTCTTGTATCAGTCTTACAACAGTCATTTCAACGGTCTTACAAATCTTGCAACAGTTTTGTATCAGTCTTACAACAGTCTTGTTACAGTCTTACAACAGTCTTGTATCAGTCTTACACCAGTGTTGCAACAGTCTTATAGCAGCCTTACAACAGTGTTGCATCCGTCTTGCAACAGTCTTGTATCAGCCGTACAACAGTGTTGCAACAGTCTTGTATTACTCTTAAAACAGCTTTGCAACAGTTGTGCAACAGTCTTGTATCAGCCTTACAACAGTCTTGCTCCAGTCTTACAACAGTCTTGCAACAGTCTTACAACAGTCTTGTATCAGTCTAACAACAGTCTTGCAACAGTCTTATAACAGTCTTGCAACAGCCTTGTATCAGTCTTACAACAGTCATTACAAGAGTCTTACAAATCTTGCAATAGTTTGGTATCAGTCTTACAACAGTCTTGTAACAGTCTTATAGCAGCCTTACAACAGTCTTGCAACAGTCTCGTATCAGTCATACAACAGTCTTGCAACAGTCATACAACAGTCTTGCAATAGCCTTGCAACAGTCTTGCAACAGTCTTGTATAGGATATTGCATTGCCATAAAACTTGTCCAAAAAAAAAAATCATATACCTATCCTACTTAGTTATGGCTCCATCTGGTTTTAGTTGGCTGCATGTTCAAAGTGAGGCTGAGCTTCAACCAGATATTTAGTGTTCTTATAAGGATATAGGTATAAAGCATGTGCCAATATGGTTAGAGAGTGATAGGAACCACAGAGTCCTCTGGGGGGTACATGGCTGCATTACAATTCAAAGATGGCTGCTACCCCCCATGCTATGAAATTAGGCAAAAGTACATGAATATCATGCTAAATACAAGTTCAACCTAAATAATGACACTTCCTAGAGGTTAAGCAACTGTCAGTGCCACTTATGGAGATGGTAAATGTTACACCAATGCTCACTGTAAATCACTATTGAGTAAACATCTCTTTGAGTATGTCCATTTCACTCAAAATCCCCCCACTTTCATAAAATACTTGAATATCTCAGTAAATATAGAATCTACCTTGAAAATTCCACTTCCTAGTACCTACTGTCTTTTATTCTCTTTCAAATGAGGCATATTATATTATGATTCAACCAGTTTAAGGGGTAGAAATATGTGCATAAAGGAGTTTTTAAAAATGGATCTGTGACTAATAAAGTCCCCCCCCCCCAACTAAATTCACTATTTTTTTAAAATCCATACCAAAATACTAAATATCAAAACTGTGAGGCATTGTACCACTATAAAATCTTCTTTCCAAAACAGAAATTATATTCCTATCTGTACTTAGTTAGCTATAATAGGCAAGTCACCTAGTGACTTTACAAGCAGTTGTACTACAGTAGGCTATATCAATAACCTAAAGACCAACCATCCACCTGCTAATAAGAGGGTTGCCTGATTAGTATGGTACCGTCTGGATATGTTATTTGGAGTTTCCACATCCACTACTGAGGAACACCTCCTTTAGCTGCTCCTTAATATAGATTTTTTTCATCTAAATTTAGTGGGCCAGCACTGCTGAGGGATACTGGTGGGCCTAGTCTCGCTCCAATATATTTTGTCCTACACACAATATTTAATATTTTCTTGAAATCAATATTTTGTGAAATGACTATCTGTTTCCCAATATTCTAATTTGTGTTTCATAGATGCATCAGTAGGACCGTTATATTTTTTTTCATCATTTAAAATTTGTTGTAATATCATATTTATCATATCATCTCTTCCACATCAAATATAAGGGTTGCTGTGGTGATTTATGACGTTAACCATCCCACACATCAGCCACTGGATACCTATAAGTCCCAATTTACTGAGAGATTAGCATTCTTTGTAGATGTACACAGCTAAACGTGAACTTTGAAATGCCAATGAATTCCTTCCGGTTCACTGGTGATGGGACATCTTTGATATTGGAGTGAGTCTACCACCTGCTGGGTATGAAAGAGAAAGGTGGCTGCAGTGGGGTAAAAACCGACAACCTTGTAATATCAGTCCAGTGCTTTACCCATTGATCTAATTTGTCCTTATGCAGACGAAATTAAAAGAAAAACTTTATCCTTTTGTCACCATGTCCTGCTCTATGACAATGACGATGCGTGAAGATCTGAAACTTATGCTTCTATATTGTTTAAACAAGAATCTT
Source organism: Alentia gelatinosa (assembly GCA_950022655.1). Classification (NCBI taxonomy): domain Eukaryota; kingdom Metazoa; phylum Annelida; class Polychaeta; order Phyllodocida; family Polynoidae; genus Alentia; species Alentia gelatinosa. Next base: position 64,901,875 of record OX465579.1, on the reverse strand, counting down.
TCAATAAAGGCACAAAAATGTTTCAAAGTAATTGGCAAGTTCATGAAGATGCAAAACTATTTGCATTCTAAGCTGTCAATCTGGGGTCCCAAAACTTACTCTTATGCGTGACCCACCAGACAGTTGTGCATCTAGCTATCAGTCTTATTGAACCTTCTCGAATAAAGAATAATGCCATATGAAAACAATGAGAGTGGCGCCACCTGGTGGCTATAGTTGGAAGCATGTTAACACCTTTACTACAAACGTGTCGGCCTTCTACTGCGCAAAAAACACATGTTTATATAGACCTAATATACTTTTCATGTAGAAGAATCACATTAAAATCAACTTAATATACGTTGAACCTTTGTTGGGTTGGGGAACCATTCTTAAGTCTGACAGAGACCTGAGGCAATGGATGATGCGATTTGCCAATAGAATACTGTAAGACATATGAGGCAAATCAAGGGAAGACCTTATAGAGGGTATATTTCACTATAGCAGATAAAAGTAAAATAACGGATTTTTTACCTGAACGTTTTACACAGCACCAATCGTGAATAAACGGACTCGAAATCTTTCTCTACTTCTTTCGTCGCAGCCTGGGGAAATAAAAATAATTATTAATCTAAGAACTGTCCCTATTAGTAACATCACAGCCGCAGCTAAAGTCGGTGCATAAAACCTATCGATGCACTCTATATTGGACATTTATTCCCTAGAGATAACAGTAAGGTCGAGATAGAAAAGTCGGAATGTCTATCCTATCTCCATTCTTTATCTTCAATGTGATGGAAATTTAATACACCTTAAAAAGGGACGGTAAAACGAAAAGTAAAAATGGTGTCTCTGACATATGGAAAAAGTTAGAGTCCTATGCATAGATATATTTCATTTTATGGTATATCTCGTTCTTTGGACACGCTAAAGTTCTTGTTTTGTAGACAGGATTACATGAAGCCTAACTCACCTCCTCGATAAAGAGCCAGGGATGGCATGTACTGCCCAGAATACTGGACTTCTTCAAGCCGTGCTCAAATACTGCCTTTAACGCTGGGCATAGTCTGAAAAAGGAACATGCCTCGGTAAGAACACCATAACTGTCTATCGTTCTGAATGTAGAAGATATAGAGAATATTCAACCTCTTTGCTCTCATGCTTGGTAGACATTCATTACAGCACAAACAGCGACAATCTGTAGGCTCACAAGGGGTTTAATTTCATTAATCAGCATTGGTAACCATGCAATGACAGATGTCGACGGATATGTGACCATCATTTTAATGTATAGTTAATTAATGTTACTCTAATTTACAGTTGACAAGGGCAGGTGTCGGTGATGCACTGAGTGAAACATTGTGAAAGGCCCACTACTGAGAAAGAAAGTTAACCATATTAAATGCTTCATACGGACCATGGGGTACTAATCAGCCCATAGTCAAGCCGCACTATAGGGTGGATTTCTAGGTCTTCTAGTCAAAGGAAACTCCACATGAGCAATTCCAACTACATGTAAAATTACGGAGATTTTCAGAATCACATATCTCTCAGTGTTAGAGAGACAGAAATATCTGCATGATACTGAACGCTCTATATCACTGATTTTTGTCATTTTTTTTATACAATGAACAATGTATATTATGATACAGTCGTACAAACATTATAGAAAACAAGAACTGAGTTGAACACTTTTTTCACATCCATGTGCATTTCACAATGTAATCCTTGCTTGCTATTTTCTCATTCATTTTTCCTCCTTCTTTGTTTGCAGATATTTACATTTGCAATGATTCTTGAAAGAACAATCTGCAATTAAACTCCTAACTTATCTTAGCTTATTGCAGTTTTTAGTTATATTCGGTACTGTTCAAACTATAAAGTTCTGACCAGGGCACTGTGTAATGTTCCATAGCAGAGGGCACCTGGTCGTTTTGAAAGAAATGGTCAACGGTAGACCGTGTGTATTTATCACAGCTGAAACTGACCAATTGATGAAGGTTCCTGAGAGGTCATCCATAAAGTATGTACCCAGCTGAAGGTGGGAGGGCGTTCAGAATTTGGGAAATGTTGCGATAGCATGGAGGGGGGTCGAACGATTTTACAGAAATTTTGCCTACATACTTGTGGAATGGGCCCAGATCGACCAAATATCTGATTTGTTGCAATAAAGATACTTTTAAAAACAGGAGAGACTCACACTCCACGGACGAGGTCGGTGACAGTCTCGGTGACAGAGTCGTCGCCTGCCAGAGAGTAGCTCTTACTGCGCTCATCGAGCAGCTCGACGAACTTGGCGGGGAACCAGCCCCGCAACCCGTTCAGCTCGCCGATCCAGCAGTGCTCATCCTTCTGTGAGATGATCTGTGAGCGAGACGGATAGGAGGAATATACTATAAACTGATGCAAACAAGTCATAAGGGGTCTGTCAGCGATGATGAAATAAACATACTCAAAATGTAGCTGAACGTGTGTTATAACTTCTTATAAATCAAATACTAAATATTTCTTGGGATATTTCTGCGAGAAGATGTCATTTGAAAAGGATGAGAATACGATATAATGTAGCTTGGTGTATATAATAACTACCTAGAAATCAAATCATAGAGTTTTGTTCACATATTTCAGTACGATGATCTGTCCGACGGAGAGGATGAATATAGTATTACACACATAATGTAACTTAATGTGTAAAGTAATTCCCTAGAAATCAAATCCCAGATTTCTATACGCATTCTGTCAGAGAATCTGTCAGATGAAGCGGATAAATATATATACATGTGCACTAAAATGTAGTTTAATGTATAAAATAACTCCGTGTAAATCAAATCCCAGATTTTCCTAAACATGTTATCTATGTGATGACCTCTGGGCAGCATGGAGAGAATATTGGTTAATACATGTATATGCTTTTTTGTAAAACTTTCCCGTCGATGCAGTACGGTGTCAACGTATTGAGTCTCGGGGGGAAAATTCATACATAGATCTTAGAAACTAGACAAAACCTCTCACAGGTTAATGACCCTCAAATAAAAGGAGAGATACAAACCATCTCGACTTTGACCACATAGAATTCTAAATGCCGAAGCACCTCGCCTGATGAGACGACTTAGGATCGTCGAAACCACATAACCACCATTTTCCCTCTCAAATTTGACAAACATCACCACTTTCTTCACAACACTCATTTAAAAAACAGGCCCCAGAAAGCCTACACACAGGGGGTGGATCAAGACCCACCACCATGCACCCTCCCCCAGTCAGCGCACAGCGCACTACCAGAGGCAGCACACAGCTTGGACCAATCACCAAGCAGAGTAAGGTGGGGATAGGTGATCAGAACCAATAGAAGGAGAGAAAAGAAACCCAATTAAAATAAGCGGGAAATCCGCTGTTAGTAGGGTCTCTAAGGTCTATATGTGGTCGCGAGCTCGACAAATGCACACGTCTCACATACTAATACATGTATATGCACCAGATATACATTGTGTGTGCATTGGAGCTGGTGTATTCCATTATAAACCAGAACAAGTGCACTACCTAGTGGATATTATTAAGCCAACTAGGCGGGACGCAGCGCCACCATCTGATAACGGCTACTTTCGACAGGTTTTTATCCAACCTCACTTATATGCCTAATTTTCTTTCTAAGAAGACGTAGATAGAGCCTACCCGTTATAAAAAAACAATAACAACAACAACAAAAACATTTAATCATATTTCCCCGATGGTAATTATATCCTTTTTTAGCTATATCCTGGACGCGTCCTCTCTCCACCCCCACCCCCTCCAAAAATAAAGACAAAATTAGTTTTTGTGAATAATATCATCCCTTCGTCAAGCACATTTGACATTGAAGCCGTTGGTTTCTACAAATGTTACCAAAATAAATCCTGGAGGAAATGCCAGTGAAAGAGGTCATGCAATGAAGGAAATTAAGAATCAAGTAAACGGCTCGAATTGCACAAGACCTACCGTGATGACGTCATTTTTCCGGAAGCCCAACTCGTCGTCATCGTGACGTTCGAAATCGAGCAATGCCTTGGCTCGCCTCCGCTTGTTCCTGGCGACATTGATGTAGTTCTCCAGGTCATGTGAGTGGCTCTCCATCGTGTAGTCTGCCGACACGTTCTACACGGACAAAATGTGAATGGAGAGTGAATTAGTGCGCTGTACATAGAATAATGAAGTTAGTACTCTGTCGAGCTCCTCCGAATATAAAGAAGTGACCAAATAATGTGGTGGTATTGGGTTGTCTGCCAACACGGTCTACATGGGGAGGATATATGTTAGAAGGGCGAGATTGTCTGACAGTACTAACAATAAACGCGTAAACTCTATATGTTAATTTTCTTTTTTGCCACTTGGTGTTAACAGCAAGATTATACCGCAGTGGAAGAATAACTATGTAGCAGAGTTTGTAATTGTTATTAGGATGCTACATGTTAGGAATATTGGATGAGGCTATGCATTGCTCATATGTATATATATGTATATATATATGTATATGAGATGAGATGAGCTTTGTAACAACTACACAAGGTCTATAAACTGAGACAATAATCAACTCCTTTTTTGGGGACAACCTCTCTTGGTTTTTAGAGTGTCCCCTCTTGTTCTAACACTCCTATCTGGAAGAAAACAACACCACTGCACTCAAACCCGCCACTCAAACCCTCTGTGTGAATACATAGGCGTACACTCAGACAGCACAGTGTTTGGCCGATTGGCCGCGTTGCCATGCAACATGACCGCAGGGCGGGGCTGAACGAAAAAACTGCTATGTTTTTGCCCTCTTATTTCCTAGCGAAATCTGATACCAAGATCAAATTATGTGTTCGCACTTAGGTCAGGATTCCAGGCTACCTCTCTGGTGCCTGACATTGGCTAACGTCCAGTACATTTGAAGTGTTTAAGCATTCGCCGAGTCATCTGGCGACTTCTGGTTTGAAGTACCCTCCGAATTCCCTTAACAACGGACATATCCGCCATCTTGCTGGTGAATACAAAGCGCCTAGTTCCAGGCTTACTCGATGAATGGGAGACATGTCACAGCTACATGCTTTCTCATTGGGTAGAGGTGTTAGACTAACACCAACAGTCATGGCCTGCTGAGACCTGACACCCAAATGGATCCCGCCAGGGGTCCTCTCTACTGTCCTCACAAGGAAGAATACCAAATGTGTTGGAGGCGACTGCATGTTCCCCTTTACTCGAATAAAAAAAACAGTAGAAAGTACTCTAGACCAGCTCCACTGGAGCGATTGTGTGCGATGTGCCGGGCGGCGCCATTTTTGTGACCCTCCGTTCATGAATTTTTTATGTGATTTGAAACAGGATTATGATATGTTTATTTGTTACTTGTTATTTTTGGAGCCATAACTACATGTAAAACATCAGATTTGATCCATGTTGAAATCAAATGATAATATAATTCCAAACTTATCAATCTATCAACAGTGTTTGTAAACAACCTCGTGACTGGTCTAGTTCGATCGCATGGCATGCCCTATAAAAGAAATCTGCCCACTGCCAGGTACCCATTTTAGTGGTAGCTGCCCATGAAGTTAGGAGCGACGTCCACACCCAATATAACATACAAAATACATCATGTTGCTTGTAAAACGCACCATTGCTGCTTAAACTGTCAAATACTAAATAATCAGTGTTGTTTTTACTGTTTGTCAATCAAATAATGTACATTACTTTATAGTTTCACATCTAATTTACTCCACTACATTTGAAATAATTTCACCCGCATTATATATCATTAGTTAAAATGCTTATCAATGATTAAATTAGATGATTGATATGGATAACGTTGAAAGCGCTAGGATCACCTCAACATGCTGGGAAAGTGGGTGTAGTTAAATGCAAGGCTTTATTGAAAAATTATATAAAAAACAACAAAAAAACAACAGAATTCTCTTAATAACATTGCTTTCAATCAAAGGAAGGTAGTTATTCAAAGCATAGATATATGCCATGCCTGAGATACAGGCTGGGGATAAGCTCTGTTTTGTTGGTTTTTTTGGGTTGTTTTTTTTTTTTTTTGGGGGGGGGGGGGTATTTAGTTGGTGGTTTTCCGGGGCCACTGGAATGTAAGCCAAACTCATGAATGAATTCAGAGATCTGGATTCAAGCATGGATATAAAATCATCATCCGATAATCATAATTTGGGTGAAGTATTGCTTGATTATGGTTCAACATCCCTGGTGACTCACAGGGTCATTGAAGTACTGACGAAAATCTATCGTTCTACCGCAGTAACATGCTGTCATGTTAGTTAAAGCCTCTGTCAACTGCAACCTTCTTAATTTGGCGATATTTCGAAATGGTCCCTCTATTAATAGCATATGCAGCCTGAGGAAAGACTAAACATAACACTAGAAACATCTTTGGATGGTTCTAGTGTTCAATATTTCCGTCGGATTCAGGGACCAAAATCCAATACAGACAGGTCATATAACTAGGTTTTGTTTTATATTGCCCGTGGAGTTCTACTAAGGAATCATATTTCAATAGATCGAATAGGTCTGTACACCTTACAGCATGGAATATCACAGATTATTTGGCTGCAATACAAGCAAAAAAACACACTCACAATTGGGATGCATACATAGGAAAAAATAAATTGAAAGCCACACGGCACACAACACATGGCAGCAAGGACAAATGCAGCAGAACACTGACCATATTTTTTCTCAAAGCCACCCATCATTTGATTTGACTAGCAACCATTTTCCCTGCTGTTAATTGGTAACCTTTTGTTTTCTCAAATCATAAAAATACCTTAATTCTAACCATATGCCAACTGAGGGAAACTAAAACATATAAGCGCTACACTAAACTATCGAATCTTACACACAACTACTTTATAACAATATAAATCGACATTCCTACTGTCTCTATGAATGTCTTAGGACAAATAAACAAAACCATGGAAAATTCTAGATAAATCTTCATTTTAAAGAGTATTCTGTATTCGTCTATACATCATTCCTGCACCTTTCCAAATCATCCTGATAGATGCTAAACCCGTTATGAATCATAGCTCTATGACCAGGTTCCGGCTGGGATTAGTCTAATTTGGGAATGAAATTCTAAAGTTATCATAATGTCTATTAAATAGAAATCATCTTGAATAAATAAATTCAACAACCACGGTAAAATATGAAAGATGCAGAGCAGATATAAAGTAGCATTGTGTTAATTATGAAACAAACAGGAAGAGCAGGGAGACAGAGAGAAAGAGCTAAGGAGAGAGTTTTGATATAGAGTTAACATAGTGTTGACAGCATAGTGACAGAGTGCTGGCAGCGTACTGACAGTGCTGACAACGAGCATTCTCTGCCCACATACCGCTCGGGCTGGCCCAGGGTCCGGAGTCTGAAAATGTGGATAAGGTCAATCTGCAGTACCCTCAACAGGTCAAGCAACGAGATCAAAGGTATCGGCATATTTTACCACACCACACCAAAACATTATAATCATTTTTAACGATCTCATGCGGAGTTTTGCTATAATTTACCTACTAGTGTGGACTGATCAGCAAAAAGAAACTAAAGAAAAAGAAAACATATCAGTACACTGTGGTCTCCCACCAAAGCTAAATTCATACCCTTGCGGTAAGGGTAACTTCAATGAAAGGGTGTGAGGGACACGTACTTCTTACTATTTGATAAAAAAAAATCCAGATACTGTCTCAGGTGGACAGGTTTCCCTAAGTGTTAATAAGGGTTTAAAGGACCTCGCGTTTATGAAGTGAAAGAGTTTGTAAAATAAAGTGCTGTTAATACATTTTACAGAACTAAAATTCAGAGGACAGGTGCCAGAGAACCGTCTGTGAATATATCTATCTGTACATTTGGTTGAGGGTGGTATAGGTCTTCGGTGTGGTAAGCCAGAACCACAGTAAAATCATGACGAGTTTGAATCTCTGAAATGGGGATTAAATCGTGCACAACCAGTACCTGAATTCAGTTTTGGCGATTAGAGTCGTACACATTATTATAACATACCTCTGGCAGTATCCACTATGTTTACCACCTACACCTACTCATGTTGTATTTATTTCGTGCGGTATACATTCTACATTATTACGTGACTTAACTTGTCAACAGACAGACCAACCGATTGACATCAATCGACGGAACATTTTCGGCATTATATAGTAAATAATAATAACGCGGTAAATTGTCGATCAGATATCCCTCTGTCTTCAGCATTTGGATATATCTGATTGGCCTATTTTACCTATTGGGTGTTGTTTTTTTAATTAATGAGTAAAAAGTTTCCTGATATTATCTGAACTAAACCCTCTCCATTGATACATTTGGGATTAGAGAGAATTTATTTACGTTACTGCCAATATATTCAAAATTCAACTTCCATCTAATAGTCCACTGTCAAAGTCAGCGGTAGTAGAGGAGGAAGCACAGGCTGTAGAGAAGGCTAAGATGGCCGAAATACCCAAGACAAAACACCATATGAAGTTATCCACAACAAAAATGTGAGACACTCGCATGGAGATCCAGAATAATATCCTCCAGTGACAAGCCACCAAACTACGAATCTACAATGTAGAAAATAGCACATTGTAGACATAGCTACTCTTAACGATGTTACTGACATTCTGTAAGAACAGACAGCGTAAAACGAACCGTCCCCCCCCCCCCCCCCAGCGGGTTCTTCGCCTCACTTATACATACCACAGTCCACTACGGCGTCAGACAAACAAATGGATATGATTCAAAGAAGCAGACGACATACCAGCTTGTTGTTCTTGGGGTCGATCGACTGGAAATGGCGGGCGATCTGTAGAATGGCTTCGCGCAGATCGACGAGCAGCTCTGTCTGGCGGATGTTTTTGGCTTTTCCCAAATCCCCCTCCTGTTCCTCACCCCAGAGTAGGAGTGAGATCAACGACCGCGACCGCTTCAACTGCCGCTTCGTCAGTTGCTGTTCGGGAGGAGAAATGCGACTCAGATGTGTTTTAAATAATTTGATGGAAAAGAGCTGGCATTTCTTTTTCTATATTTTCACCAGGGTCCCGGATCAGAGGCCAGGGGAGGGGAACCGGGTAGATATGCCACGGAGAGGGATCGAAAGGGAACAGACAACAAGAGCTAAGTGTGCATGTTGAAATAGAAATATTGGCCTTTGAAGGCCAAATTAGCAGGTGGACGCATTTAAAACTCAATACAAGGTCTGCTAATAATTAATTACTAGTCTAGGGAGAGACCAGACCCTGCCAAGGAGTTCTTCAAAATGGACCTGTGACTAAACAATTCCTCCCCACTAACTGAAATTACTTTTTTTTTAAATCCATGTAAAAATACTAAACAAGGATTAAAAGATTTGATAGGGCATTGCCATATTTTTTGTTGTACAAAGTTATGTATAAATGGTTGAAGAAGTCCAAAAATTATAACTTTTTAAATCAGTCCAAACAAGATAAATGTAATATTAAATCTATTAGCACCCCATATAATATCATATTATATCAGCCTTACAACAGTCTCACGATTCTTCTAACAGTCTTATACGTCTTGTCTCAGTCTTACTGCTGTCTTGCAACAGTCTTGTATCAGTCTTAAAACAATCTTGCAACAATCTGGTATCAGCCCTACAACAGTCTTACCACAGTCTCATATTAGCCTTACAACAGTCTTACTGCAGTATTACAACTGTCTCATGTCAGTCTTACAACAGCCTAACAACAGTCTTACAATTCCTAGAGGGTAAGCCACTGTCAGTACCACCAAAAAGTGTAAATGTTACACCAATGCTCACTGTAAATCAATATTGAGTAAACATCTGTGTGAGTATGGCCATTTCACTCACCCCCCCCCCCCCCCCATTTTCAACAAATACTTGAATATCTCAGTAAGTATAGAACCAACTTTTAAGATTCCACTTCCTAGCACCTAATCTTTCTAATGAGGCATATCATATCATGATTGAACCTGTTTAAGGGGTACAAATATGCCCATAAAGGATTTCTTAAAAATGGACCTGTAAATACTAAAGTCCCCCCCCCCCCCCAACTAAATTCACTTTTCTGAAAAGATCTATGCCAAAATACTAAATATTAAGACTGTAAGGCATTGTACCACCATAAAACCTTCTGTCTAAAACAGAAATTATTTTCCTATCTGTAGTTAGTTGGCTATAAAAAGCAAAAATGTGGTCAGGTCACTTAGTGACTCTACAAGCATGAGTACTACAGTAGGCTATAGCCATAACCTAAAGACAAACCGTCCACCTGCTAATAAAGAGGGGCTTCTATGGTCTGCTCTTTGTAACGACACATTTATCGGTAACCACCAATCGATTTTATGCAACTTTGAAGAAAATATTGTGCAATGGGAAATTAAAAAAAAGACCGGTTTCTGAATTGACAAACGTGAACTTTAGTACCACAAACCGAGAAAAATCCAATTCTTGTCAAAAATGAATGAGAGATACAAATTCCCAGAATGGTAGACATTCACCTGTTTGGGCAGGTTGCGGCTGGACTCTGGGTTAACAATAGCACCCTGGTCTGCCATCAGGTAGGCTAGGTGTTTTCTGCGATTCGTGTCAACGATCACGTCTGTAAGGGATGATGCAATCCGGTGCGCAATCTGCAGTAAAGATGGCAGTAAGTAATAAAGTAACCAGTAAGGAAATAAGGTGTTGTTCCTGTTCAATACTCTACAATCTTTGAATATTTTGACAATAAACAAACTGTGATAAAAAAAAAAATCTCAACAGGAAAGGCGGGAAAGCTGGAAAAAGACTGATTTATGTATGTTCTAATAGAGCACCAAAATGCATGTAGAACATACATAAATGAACTGAATTTATGTCATTAAAGGCAGACCTGGCCATTTACAGTGGTGCCACGTGGATGTTTTCTTTTAAATCTAAAATGATGGGAAAAAAGTCCACTAACTAAAATATTTACAGCTATCACCTCACACTGGTTTCTTCTGATTTAAATATTCTATTGCAACATGAATAGAATTATACAGATTTTTCCAGTATGTCCTCACCCAAAAGGTAAAATAGGCCTATTTACATTTGCTTGATTTATATAGGTAATGAACTGAAAACATGGCTTTCTTGAATTCATTCAAAAGTAAGGACATTTGCCTCTGGATTTTAGTACTCCAATGTGTAGTATCACACACACTATATTGTGAATGTCTGCGAAACATGACATGCATTTTGCAACAATATGAAATCTTATTTTTTTTAAATGTCTATATCATATTATTGAAATAAAACTTCAAACTCTATATCAACCGAGTAACCACTAATTTCTAAGCCATATATGTCTTTCAAGAAGACTTACGTCAATTAGTTCGTCAACATCCTGTACATCACCGGGCACGTCAGAGAGTGCATTGAAGATCTGAGCCGAGTTGTCCAAAGTCTTCAGCTCTGGCTCCTAACGGGGTCATACAAATCAACAACATATTAAAGATACGCCATAGATAACGAAATGCGAAACCTATTAACTATTTCGCCGGATCCTTCCGCTATTTCCTCCTGCTCGGGCGGGAAGCGAACGATGTCATGAATTCAAGGAACTTCTGCAACGGACCTTCACGCTATTAGCGAGGGGTGTGTGGCCAATTTAACTGTTGTCATGCTATTCATTTATCATAGCAACAGTGACTGAAAAGTTATTTACATGTTTAAAGTCGGAATTTCACGAGTATGCACAATGAAAAGATGTGTTTCTACTTGAAATTTTCAAAAAGATCTGATTATGTGGCTAGGGATACTATTGTTCGAGCCCCTGCATCATGTGATGGAGCAGTCGTCTGGTTGCGTTTTAATAGTCAGACTGCTCGCTACCAAGGCGACATTGACAACGGAACAACATGTAAGGTAACGCCAGTTGTTGACGGTGTGACATCATGGCCCGTGAGGATGTAATCAACAGGCTCGAATTGTAGTTTCAACATTTTTCAAAAGCTCTTAAGGGTATTCTGATATGTTAGATTGTGTGATAATCTAGTAGCGTACTGAGTAGCCAAGCCTTTGTTGGCATTTTAATCCACGTAGTATAGATATGTTTCCACTGTTATATAGTTACAAATGGTGGGGAAATAACTGTAAACATGTTAATTGTGTATATGATAAAGGCGTTACGGCCCTCAGGACCAATATAGTTTTTAAGATGATATAGGGCACGTTCATACTAAAAAATGTACTGGTCCTTCGGGCACATTGGTGCAGTTGGTGCACACACGACAAAATAGGAGCCCTGCATAGTAGTGGTACTATTGATAAGACTTCAACTACATCATCCTTGTGCAGTGTAAAAATCCTCGAGTGAGACTGACCTTCATTTTAAGCATGCCGAGGGTGATCTGGAAGAGGATGATGCTGCCCTCGTAGAAGAATAGATCCCATACCCGTAGCAGCACCTTCATGTGAACGACACTGGCGAAGGCCGTTAGGAACCAGTGCAGACTGATCAGCGACAATTCTGAACCAATACAAACACACCAGTCATTAGCTACAGCAAGTCTCTGTAAATACCATGAGAGCTCACGAGATGCTGGAAAAGGTTGTTATTTGGACAGCGTAGAGCATGCAAATCAATTACGATGAAATAATCCACAATCATATAATCCACATTTATGAGATGTATATGTATATATATATATATATATATATATATATATATATATAACTACGCCACAGCGTGGTCTGAATATGTATGTTTAATCAATGAATTACATCTGTTCACCCTCTGAAGCCTACCACTTCGAAAATTGCCTAGAATCCTATGGACATGATATAGACACATCCAAACTTAGCCCTTGAATACCACCATATAAAAAGACCAGCTTAAGGCAGCTTCTGCACCCGTGCCTGTGTGTGTGTGTGTGCGAAGGAGGGGGCGTGCGAGTGGAAGCCTATACATTCAAGCTTTAAAAATGTGCTTCAGTGATTGTCCAAATCTGTATATATACGTATAGATTGGGCTGATTCTTAAGGTTTATTCTAGTCTGTGAAGACTTATGTGTTTGGCGCATCCGAAACACAAATCATGCTGAAACGAAATACAATTCAAGCGGTGGTTAGGTGTAAAATTGCAAGAAAATGGTGCTGGTTGGTGAAGGATCGGATACATTTGTACTATACAGACAGACACACATGATATCAAGCTTTCCTCGTCCGCCAGACTCTATATACACTTCTCCCACTCTACCGACATTAGAAAATATAGAAATCATACATCTTTCTTCCCCACAACCCTTCTGAGTTCGCCAAGTGATGATAAAGCAGGATGGGTGGATGTTATGGGGACTTGATATAAATAAATTGTTGTCTTTTTCCAGCCGATATTGAACTCGCACTACATCTCTAACGATAGGAGTGGAGAAATAAGCTAACTCGAACAAAAAGCAAATTTCCAATAGGCAGACAATTGGGGATGCTTAATTTTGTCGTGAGTAGAAAACGACCCGAAAGTAACACCAACAAAATAAAAAGCATAAGTCACTGTATTCCCATGTCATGATACAAACAAACCGACAATATCTGAGTAGCAGCAAAATAAGGGGACATACCCTACAACTGAAACAATGTGGATTACCTCAATGGAGCTCCTCAGGGGTCTATCCTAAGACCACCGTTTTTAATTTATGTATATGGCTTACCTGGAGCGTTTTCTAAAACCAAGGATGGAAACTTTGCTGACAACAAATTTTGTTTTCTAATTCTATGAGAAATAAGCATACTTAGCTTCCAGTTGATCCTATATAAGATCAGTATAATCGAGTTCTTTCCTAGGCTACTTTCTTCTAAGCAAATCTAAATTAATTTCATTACCCATGCCTCTCTTGAATTAATGTTTAAAGTATATGTTTTATCAATTTGGGAACGACTATTAAGCAATATATAATTACCTCAAAGGAAATGCTAACCTCAAAACGTCCAAAAAATCACATATATTTTAACAATAATATGAGTGATTTCAACTACCTAATTGTAAGAACATTTACTGATTTAAATTCAACCACACCGTTTATATAAATTTGAATCTTTCAAATGAAATATACACTTAAGATTATATGAAATCCTGAATCTAAATGTATTTAAGGTTTATAATTGTTTTCCTTTTATTTGTTTTGTATATCTAATATCGATATATCAATTATCATTTTAGATATGCATGCACTTGTTCTCAGCTTCTTGAAATAACGTGGGAATTCTCACAGCTACAACCCGTAAACAATGAGTAAGAACAAAACTGTCCAAAGCCTAAAGCCAAAATATTCACGAAAATCAATAAACTGTAATGAATTGATCATCATTCAGCGGACTGCCTTTAATTGTGGGTACTGGGTAAGGTCACGAACTGAAAGGAATATGAGCTATGAATATGATATGTGTTCTACTTACCAATGTCGTGTTCCTTTAGAACATGGTCTGTTTCGGGTAAGTATGTGACGACAAATTGCCGGAGCACCTGTTGGTCGGCCTACAAAAAAATGAAAATTAGAATATTAGATAATCTACAAAGGATTTGAGGGATAGCGTTTCAAGTTTCAGAGGGATTACTTATATAGATGTATCTATGTATATAGACATACACGCCAACAGACCGGTAATCGCAATGCGTAATCCACCGACTCTCAGGCAGAGTTTGGTCCGGGCGAAACTTGACTATCACCCGGACCGTAAGACTCTACACAAGGCAGCACTTACGGGCCCCACCTACAATATCTGCAACAGAAACAACTGTCGCTATTGCACCAGACTAGACAAATCCGGCCACATAAAGTCATCTACCACTGGCCGGGAATACATCACAAAATACAATGTCACGTGTCAAAGCTCAAATCTGATCTATTGTATAACTTGCACTAGGTGCAAATTGCAATATGTGGGCCAGACGAAGCGACGCCTTATGGATCGCTTCCAGGACCATTTCCACAAGGTGACTCACAGTCGCCTAGACACCGACATCGGCAGACAATTTAACACTTCAGACCACCAGGGCCTGACAGACATGAAAATCCACATAGTGGACTTCATACACTCAAACCCCGAGAGCCCACACTCGGGAACGCTGAGAAACAAAATAGAAAAAAACTGGATACATCAGTTACGAACCCAAATCCCAGAAGGGATGAACCTCATAGACACCCCGATCTATCCCACGGCACACCATTAAGGAGTGCGATCACACACCTTTGCCTCGTCTAAAAAATTTTATGTATACGGTTGATCAACCACCCCCCGATGGAGCCGTTCTGTGATCAACTCCCACATCACGGGAGTTTGTAACCAATGCACTACAACCAACATTGCTTTTTGTATTATGTAAGGACCCCTTTCACCCCAATAATACAGCTCAAATGTTGCGACACTAAGTTCAGAGAATACCAATTAATCTGATCACCTTGTACCCACAAAGCTTAATATGATGCCTGATGAGCCGCCTCCGGCGAAACCTTGACATATCACCCCCTATGTAAATAACAGCACACACACAGACAGACTAACACTGTCCAAAATCCCCCCCTCATCTCTGTAGAGACTCCAGGGCGACCGTTGTTGACACTATGATGTCACGACTGACAGTGCGCTATGGTTACGGTGGTTAGGTACAGTTCTACTAACTGTCACACAAGGTAGCATCGCTGGGAGAGAAGGACGTCGCCTCGTCCTACATAGATGTATCGTCTTAAAGCTAATCGGTGTTCGTGTACTTGCGATGACATTTCTAATTTAGTACAAACTAGAAATCGTAACTAGCAAACAAAAAAGACCAAATTAGCGAATAAATGAATTGGATTTTTATAAAAAGGTATCAATTAAATCTGACGACACCGATCTTACTGCCGCCAAATCAGCGGAACATAAAACCCGCGAAAAACGTTCAAAGATTCAATGAAAAATACATCTAAACTGGGAAGCGATGTGAAGGACTAATATGAATATAGTGGAACCGATTCCCAATTACAGTACTGTCCAATTACCTAATGAAATAAGTTGGATTTTTTTTCTCTTAATGGACAAGAATTTGCGTTGGTGTGGCAAGTTATAAATTCTGAAAATATCATTTACACTGCCTTGACTTAGACTTGGGTTACTAGACAGACTTACCTGGACGCCTATAAGTGTGCTGGAGTAGTAAGAGGCTGGCAGTAAGTCCTCGATGATCGTACACATCATCCAGAACGAGTCCTCCTCCTCCATGAATAACAACAGTGATGCTGCGATCTGTATAAAACAAAGTGAACCATGCCTATATTCCATCAGATTTCTTTTACCCGCTGTTTTGTTTATTCTTTATCCGTCCATTATTCTTGGGACCACTGACTATTGAGTGTCTCGTTAATTTAACAGAAACATATGCCTGATGGTTCCAAATAGCAACCGCTGTTCATTGAGCAAAATAAAAGAAAAGCTTTGAGTCTCCAGATTGAGATCGCTATTACAAGCATTCAATAGTGAATACAGTCACTGATAGACATTAACACATGTAACAGTTGCCATACAATGTTGTTTTGACTGACGTCATGGTTCTTGAATCAAATTGTCATTCACAGTGGGAGCATAGTGCAAGCCGGTCATACAAGTTTTCGCTAGCTCCGTAGTGACATATTCTACCCCATCAGGTAATACCAGCCATGCTTTATCATACCATCAGTCAATAGCAGAATGGACCTAAACCAAGTCCGTGATAGCAGTCTTGCTATTTTGTTTCCTCAGATAATACCAGTCATACTCTTTTATCATCCATCGTATACAGAATCCCTATTGATATACCCTTTAAAATGACAATTCCCGGGGTTGATTTATTCGAGAAGATTGGTAAAACATACAACACATGATGGTTTTGTGGACAGGCGTCTCTGTATAATATTCAAGGTTGACCTCGTAATACACTCGCTGACACCTGATCATTATTACGCTTTAAAATTTCTCGTGCTTCACGGCCACCTACCACAAAACCATCGATTATTGTCTATTTAATATGTTGGGAGTTTGACCACGAACGACAAATCAACCATGATTGTTTTTCCAGACATTTTAATGTTGAATATTAAACCTTATTGATACATGAACCATTTTGTGTTTCTTTGTTTATAGGTGTCCTTTAAATGCCTATATATTTCGGCCTACATGTGGCCTTCATCAGGGCTAGGACATTAATCTATTTAATATTTCACCAGGTGCTTCAAAGTCTTTAGATCCAGAGAATTTGAAACCTGATAGAGTCAGGCATTGTAAGCAATAGAAACTTGAGATGAGTTGAGACTTAGAAATAATGTATTTTCAGAAGGAAGAGAAATACAACTGCCATGATGACATCATTAGGAGATGTTATACATCAGATAACAGCCAGAGTGATATCAAAGCGAGAAACGAGGACTCTGAAAAAACAAGTCACTCACCATGCCTGTGCCTTGGCAGTAGCCGATGTCCGGGTAGAGCCAGGCCAGGCCACGCAATACTCTGCGTAACCGCGGGATGCCTGTGCTGTTTATGTTACAGAAACATGCGTTACTGGGCATCGTCCGCAGCAAATCCTGTCAGTGGAAAGAAATACATATTGTTACAACTGAAAAATGACAGCAGATTTACGGCTGTAGAACCAGTGGAAGGTCGATAGGCAATATTTCGTATTTCAAAGCCATTTCAGAATTTTTTTTCCATCTTTTTATATGAGTTGCGCATCATGAGTAGTTAACATTGAAATATTTGATCATTCTCTAATATATCCTCTTATCAATGGTTCTGATTTATAATACGTTTATTTTCTATAAGAGAGACTGGAATATTTTTCAAACAGAGGTCCTACCTTCTCTATCTGTTTAGAAGTCATTAATAAGTCGCTGGAGCTGGCTTTGACGATGTCTTTGTAAGTTGTTTCAGACTTCTGTTTTTTCTCCATGGCTCCTGAGATCCGCATCCACAAATGTGCACGTAGCGAATGGGGAATGCCGCCTCGTACCATGCCGCGTAGTTTCTCCGACCGTGGCAACCGTGATTCCACCTTTGTCAAATATCAAACACATTACTTCTATTATATCAATAAACACTGCAGTATATATATAAAAAATATATATATAATATATCAAACAGATTGGAAGCCATTTAAATACAGGTATGAATGTCGTGAATCAAAAAGCTGAAAAAAACATCAGAAGAAGCCTGTGAGAATCCACTTATAGATCAGTAAGACCCAAGTGGGTGCCGTGCAAATGGGACGGAAAAGTACGGAAGCGGTCAGCAGTAAACACCCAGACGTTGCCGGGGGTTCCAGCAAGGCAGGGCAACCCACTTGCGGTCGACAACGGCCTTAGTTCGGCAGGGGTTCAGTGTTTTTTGTCATTGAAAAAAAAAATTCAATTTTCATAAAAATACAGATAAGTCTGATTTCCGTCAATTGTCGGAGGACTTGTATCCCTAAAACTAACATATTCAGGGATAAATCTCATGGATAGAAAACAAGAACTAAGTGTGCATTTTGAAAAAGAAATATTGGCCTTTAACCCTTTTAAGGGCGAATGATGCCTCGAGGCATCATCCAGCCCAGGGCGAATGATGCCTTAAGGCATCATCCAGCTCAGGGCGAATGATGCATTGAGGCATCATTTCTCAAAAATCTACAAAATCGTTTTTAACAAAAGAAAAATGGAGGAACATTGATGAAATTCTCACAGAATGTATACATAATATCATTATTAGTATTTTTATTCAAAAGAAATAAGTTATTTATGATTTTATATTATATCACATGATTACAAAATTGAATTGTGGGTTTTAACAACTTTGTGCCCGTCCCCTAGCGGTATAAAGTGCCACCAGCAACAGTCCTCCAGGCGGTAGCTTGGCCACAGGCACCCATCATTAAAGGGTTAATGGCCAAATTAGCAGGTGGACACGTTTAAAACTCAATACAAGGTCTGCTTATAATTAATTACTAGTCTAGGGAGAGACCAGACCCTGCCAAGGAGTTCTTCAAAATGGACCTCTGACTAAAAAAGTCCACCCCCCAACTGAAATGATTTTTTTTAAATCCATGTCAAAATACTAAACAAAGTTGTACAAAGTTATGTATAAATGGTTGAAGAAGTCCAAAAAATATTACTAATATAACTCAGTCCAAACAGGATTAATGTAATATTAAATCTATTAACACCCCATATCATATCATATTATATCAGCCTTACAACAGTCTCACAAGTCTTACAACAGTCTTACAAGTCTTGTATCAGTCTTACTGCAGTCTTGCAACAGTCTTGTATCAGTCTTACAAAAATCTTGCAACAGTCTTGCAACAATCTTGTATCAGCCTTACAACAGTCTTACCACAGTCTCATATTAGCCATACAAACAGTCTTACGGCAGTCCTACAACAGTCTTATGTCAGTCTTACAAAAACCTAACAACAGTCTTGCAATAGTCGTTACAAGTCTTGCAACAGTCATATTGCAGTCTTGCAACAGTCTTACAACAGTCTTGCAAGTCTTACAACAGTCTTAAAACAGTCTTGTATCAGCCATACAACAGATTTGCAGCAGTCTTGTAACATTCTTGCAGCAGTCTTACAACAGTCTTGCAACAGTTTTGTATCAGCCATACAACAGTCTTACAACAGTCTTGCAATAGTCTTGCAATAGTCTTACGACAATCTTGCAGCAGTCTTGTATCAGCCTTACAGAATTATTGCAAGTCCTACAACAGTCTTGTATCAGTCTTACAATAGTCTTGTATCAGTCTTACAACAGTCTTGCAACAGTCTTGCAACAGTCTTGTAACAGTCTTACACCAGTCTTGTAGCAGTCTTACAACAGTCTTGCAACAGTCTTATAGCAGCCTTACAACAGTCTTGCAACAGTCTCGTATCAGCCTTACAACAGTCTTGCAACAGTCTTGCAACAGTCTTGCAACAGTCTTGTATCAGCCGTACAACAGTCTTGCAACAGCCTTACAACAGTCTTGCTACAGTCTAACAAGTCTTGCAACAGTCTTACAAGTCTTGCAAGTCTTTCAACAGTCGTTACAACAGTCTTACAAATCTTACAACAATCTGGTATCAGCCGTGCAACAGTCTTGCAACAGTCTTGCATCAGTCTTGAATTACTCTTAAAACAGTCTTGCAACAGTCGTGCAACAGTCTTGCAACAGTCTTACAACAGTCTTGTATCAGTCTTACAATAGTCATTACAAGTCTTGCAACAGTCTTACAACAGTCTAGCAATTGTCTTGCAACAGTCTTGTATCAGTCTTACAACAGTCATTACAACAGTCTTACAAATCTTACAACAGCCTTGTATCAGTCTTACAACAGTCTTGCATCAGTTTTACAACTGTCTTGCAACAGTCTTGCAACAGTCTTGGATCAGCCATACAACATTCTTGCAACAGTCTTGTATTTCTCTTGCAACAGTCTTGCAAAGTCGTGCAACAGTCTGGTATCAGCCTTGCAACAGTCTTGCAACAGTCTTGTATCAGTCTTACAACAGTCATTACAACAGTCTTGCAACAGTCTTGCATCAGTCTTGAATTACTCTTAAAACAGTCTTGCAACAGTCGTGCAACAGTCTTACAACAGTCTTGTATCAGTCTTACAACAGTCATTACAACAGTCTTGCAACAGTCTTACAACAGTCTAGCAATTGTCTTGCAACAGTCTTGTATCAGTCTTACAACAGTCATTACAACAGTCTTACAAATCTTGCAACAGTTTTGTATCAGTCTTACAACAGTCTTGTAACAGTCTTACACCAGTCTTGTAGCAGTCTTACAACAGTCACAGTCGTGGCTGGTAGCATGAGAATAATCATAACATTCAGATATAGTAACCAAATTTGTGCCAAATATTTAGAAACACTCAGCAGACGTCGCACCATAATTCCAACTTTTCTGCATAGGGATAGACTTGGACTTGATGATAAAATAGTTTGTTAAAGCCTGATGAGGTGGAAGAGATATTGCAGAATCAAGATTATTTTTAATGGACATTTTGAAAATAAGGATATTTAATACTTGCATTTCTGCATATTTTCAACGAAAGTTTAAAAAAATACATGGTTAAAATACAGCAGGCTAAAGTGATTCATTACAACATGCAGGGGACATCCAATAATAGTCGAAAGGTATCCCATAATTTCTGGATGCTGCAGTGAAGAACGAGAACGACTTAATCAGACAAAAAGGGGAAGGTTTGTTGACCGCAACACCAGCTTGCTACTACACTAATCTCGGCCTTGCCTCAGAAAGACTGTGGTAACATGGAAAACGCATTGTTTTGGATGTGTGGGGAGGTGTGAACCACTGTTTATTGGTGTGAATGAGGTCCAATTTATTCTCATTCTGAAAATGAGAACAAGGATTTCCTAGGAAAAGAGGAAAACTTCCATTTCTGAGTGGGTGTGGTCATGACACATATAGGACACATTCAATTCTCAACAACAATTACAAGGCTTGCTAAGGACAGCCAGAGGGGAAATTAGGCAGTCATGTGACTATTCACTGGCAAGAATTCAAAGTATTGTAGGAACAAACTCGATTGAAATTAACCATAGCACATGCTTTTATTCTAAAACGTTGTGAAATCAAAGGTTGAAACTTTGCTGTTCTCATATTTTTAAACTAAGGAAGTACATGATTTATGTGAGATGAATTATCTTTAACTATTTTATGATTCAAGAGATTCTTCATGATTTTTTTTTCGGCTGTATGTAGAACTGTCCCTGCCTCGTATTCTAAACGAGATTCTTCATGAAATATAGCTGATTGGAACGACTAGTTTCACCCCCACCCTTATGTTTATGACAATTCACTTCTAAAGTGATCTTCCATTGGTCCAAATTTCATAACAAGTGAGAAATGATTATTTCCTAAGTGATCCAGTTTAACGTGATTCTATTTTTGTCTCTTTCAGGAGGGA
Source organism: Alentia gelatinosa (assembly GCA_950022655.1). NCBI lineage: Eukaryota > Metazoa > Annelida > Polychaeta > Phyllodocida > Polynoidae > Alentia > Alentia gelatinosa. Next base: position 64,879,973 of record OX465579.1, on the reverse strand, counting down.
GGTGCAAAAATAAGTAAATGTCTATAGATACAAAAATAGTGCCGAGAACTTCAGTGCAATACATTTAATTAGAGACCCTCTATTGGATTCTACAGGGTAGAGTTTGAAATAAAAGTCACAAGAGGAGGACTGTGCACCTTAATCTGTCATTCGTATGCACGAAACCTACCCTGAATAGGATACATCTTGAGGGCCAATTCGTCTAGTTAAACGACAATAGAGCCATTCGAGTGTAAAAGCACCACATTACTTTATAGTAGATGAACAGGACCAGGAAATTGCATGCAAATTGTAGACCTTGGCAGAAGTTTATGTGTGTGAGTGCCAAAGTGGTGGGAAAGTAGAAGAGAACTTACCTTGTCCCAGGTGAGGTCCCCCACTTCATTGTTGTGCGTGAACTCCAAGTATGCTGTCCACTTCAGGCGATGTTGAGGGTCCTCCACAAATGGCGTACTCAGCAGTTTGCTCGAGTTCTCCTCGGGTCCGTCTGCAATCAGAGATGTACTGTTTTTGCAACTTTTCTTCACCCGCATAACTGTTCATACATGTTATTTTGCTTGAGAAAATGTGTGTATAGCTTCCTATGACGAGATTCAAAGGACATAAAAGAACCAAACAGTCTTATCTGGCTGTTCCATTAAAGGATGTTGAATGGCCGTAAGAATGAGGCACACCGAAGATCAAACGATATTTTCCCCACAATACTATTATATTTATCTATTATTCAATTGGAATTCATTGAAAAACTGTAATTTCTGTATCTGTATTTATGTTGTAGTAATTCTATTTTCATTCAAAGTTTCATTTTATGCTTTTTTTTCTAAATAATTTCAGACTAAAGATTAAGTATATCAAAAGTCCAACTTTTCAAATCCAACATAAATAGAGAAATACTTTAAATTATAATAATAGTGTTTGAAAATATTTGTCGATATGTTCATGTTTTCGCCACGCAATCTGCCGCCCCACGAAATAAGTCCCTTAGGACATCATGCCTATTGTATGTACTCCTCTGTACAATATGGCGCCGGAGGCTATGATAAAATTATGATTATAATGTAACAGACACCATATTTGGATGTCATAAAATAGGAAGTTAGTAAGTACCCTACTACTTCATGTAGTAGGATATTTGTCGATTATCTCACATCTGGCCCATGTCGGTTCTCGAATTATTCAGAAACTCCTGCGCCAGACTTGTAGATATTGTTAATCTAATAATAGCCCATCCTATTAACCAGCACTGGGTTCATTTTGCGAAACTCATTGCAATATTTGGACGTTGTATAGATTGATACTATCTACATATAGAATAATTTAAAATCCGGTTAACTACACTTTACTTTAATATCCAAACTTGAAAGATACTGCACAGAGTAAAAGTGCAGTTCCTGTATTTTCCACGGAGCCACTGTAAATTTTAGGATATGTTATAAACACTGTCATCCAGATGATGTTTGGTCAGTCCTACATACACTGAAAAACAGATGACACAGCCTGGGCAAACACAGACGACAGTATCAGCATTTTAAATGCGCAGAATGCTTTGCTCAGCACAAGACAGCGACACTGGGATGTCAATATGGGTGCTGCGTTAAAATTAACCAGAGACGTGCTTAACGTTAAAACTGGCATGAATATTGACAAGTTAGCGCTTCACTTCTATTTTTTTTCTTTTGAAATTGCAAACTCTCGCCGGAGCAAGTTTTTTTTTTAGTTACACCAAGATTCAGCAGCACAGTTCATTACAATCCAATATAAATTGGAATAAAAAAGTTTCATACAGCTGGATGGATCTAGTGTATCATATTGTGCGAAGGTGAAGGTAAATGTAGATAATTATGAGTTTACATGTCACCAGGTAACAATCTACCTTGGTTGAAGCGTCTTCACCATTTTCTTAAATGCAATGACCGATGGACTGAGCTGCATTTCTACGGGAATTTCATTCCACATATTCCCCCATGCCAAAACGGTGATTTTTTTTACTGCTGTTATTTTCGAACATGGAAGTTTGAACTTTATCTTGGAGCTACAGCTGGTCCGACCAATCCTTGTATCTAATCAGTCAGTAGTGGAGACCAATTTATACAGTAATAGTAACAATTGATTTCTCTTGCGTATCGCATGGGTTTCAAGATCACATTTTCCGTATAATAAGATAGATGATAAAACGAGCAATATTCTGAAATGGTTTGGATGTTTGATGTTTAGATCTGCTTGGCTGCATCATACATTAAACTCCGTAGCTTTCAAATATTAAATATCAACCGCTTACTGTTCTAATTAGGCGATTCACTCGCGAGGTCCAAGTCGAATCAAGAATAACAACCAAGTAGGTATAGTGCTAACAGCAGCATATTGGGTTCCCAGAAATAGTTAGATCCAAGGCTGAACATTTTTATTAGTCTTTGTCTCACCTTCTTCTTCCACTTTAAATCCGAACTCGTCGTAACGGTAGTCCAGTTGGCCTGACGCGTCTTCTGGCTGCAATGTCAAAATAAGGTCAGAAGTCATGATGGAATGAAACCATAATCCGACTGACCCCGAGTACCTACTTGGGAAAGAACTTGCTTTGTATAATTGTTGGATAAATTGTCCTCTTTTGAATTTCATGTCAAAAATCGCTGATTTAGTGGATTTAGACGATTTATGAAAATATTAGGAGCCTTTGCTCCAGAGCATACTCGATTTCCCCAAAACTTGAAAATCTTAAGAACAAAGCGTTGAAAAAAGCAGTGTGTTTTTATCTTAAATTTTCCGACCAGACAGTAGTTCTACCAGTTAAATTGCGAACTAGCTTTATGTCTTTACCTCTTGAGATTCATTAATATATAAGGAAATACAGATGCGTAATAAACAGAATTGTAGTCCATAAAGAATAGAAAAAACATTATGTACAAATCAGGTGTGTCTCCCTAAATGTCATGTTTGCTTGCTGAGTTTGCGGCTGCATACAATATGTGGACAATCTGATAGTGTATCTATCTGAAATGCTAAATTGCAGAATGCTATCAATGTAGTGTTTGCACGGAGCAATGCCAATGGACCTTCCATGAATTTAGCTAAAACAATGACTTGCTGGTATGGAGCCAAAAGTAGAATATACAGGTTACCAGTTATGAGTCTAGTTTGCAATGGGGCTATATTACCACGAAGTAGGTCTTATAAATATCTTAATGCTATACTGGATTGATCATTATCACTAAATGATGTTTTCAAAGCAGCAAATTTGAGATCTGTAATTTTCCCAAGAAATGACAAATATTTTTCGTTTCGACGTGAAAGATTTTTAGCATACTATTTTAGAAAGAATAGCACGGTTGATCTATTTATGGAGTCTGCTTCTTTTATGATTGATTGTACCACCAATGCTGACGATGCAAATTTACGGCGCCTGCAAAACAGGGGTTTAGCGACGTAGACAAATTGATATACGTGTAGATAAACTGCATGCTGTCAGCAAGGTAGAGAAACTACAAGTGTGCGGAGTGAGGCAACTAAAGAGTATTATGTATAAACTTAATTCAGATACTGTTCAGAAGGGTACTCGTACTGACGATAAAATATAGTTATTTGAAGCCACCTCTAAGACCAATGGATAAAAAGAATTGTCCTGCTTATAGAAGTGCTAAGATCTTGAACAACCTAAAACTTGAAGTACAAAGATGTTGAATCACTACTTAGTTTATGATTATGTATATTTGTTCCTCCGTCCTATATCATCACAATGTATTGTGATAGACTAGGTAACAACTGTCTCATCCAATTTCAACTACTTTTAACACTTTCTTTCATATTTACCATTTAATTATATGCTACCAATGTGCAAGGCGCATCACCATTCATGGAAGATCTGTCATCAGACAGAATGAATGATGTTTGGATAACAAAATCTCTATGAATGATCATAAGTATACACAGCACTGTCCAGTGTAAACTTTGGTATGAGATATCGAATTAAATTAAAAGCGTAGAACTAATCTAACTCGCTGTAGTGTGTTCAATTGACGCAAGGCCTCACGGTGTAATATTAGGAAACGTCCTTACTGTGGACGAAACGGTTCCTGTTCGAGGTCAGTCTTTGATTTCATACTGCCTGACGCCATAGGCGGAAGGCAGTATGAAATCAAAGACTGACTGAGAACAAGAAACGTTTCGCCCATAGTGAGGACGTTTGCTTATTATTATATACCTTATATCAATGAAAAAACAACATTTTGATGACTTATTAAGTCACATTCACAGCGGGCACGAACATTATTATTACTGCACCCCTAGCAGCGGTCAGTATTTCATAGACATTCGGACACGGGTATATAATAATATCCAGCATCTAAATTGTCGACAGCATTGTATGTTACTCCCTTTGAAGAAACCATTGGATGGCTCTTTATTCAACATACTATATATTGGCACATAAAGATATGTCAGGTTAGTTTAATATTTGTGACACCATTTCACAATTTATCCGACACTGTGATAACTGCAATACACCTTATCAAGTGAAGTGTAAATTGAATTGGCAATCAATAATCTAAAGTCCCACCAACCCAACTCAGATGAAATATCTGATAGGAAAGATAATATAGAAATACGGAGGAATTTTATCTTTCTTTTGGTCGTTTGATTCAGGGGCAATATAAAAATGTAATAATTCAAACAAAGGGAATAATTATCAGTGTATCGTCATACATTGCACTAACTATCTATGACCTTCTTATCTGTCAGACTTAGAAGGGAGAGTGTGTGGTATATAAATCATTTAAATGGTATCATATCTACGCTGAAGGTGTTTAACAAGCATACCGTGCACGTCCCTAAGGCTAAGGTAGGCCCATGCGTGTCGGTGCAGGGACCACTGCTGCAGTCACAGCCTTCTCCCATGTACACTAGACCGCTCCTCACTCACAGCTGGCTGGACAGTCAAGTGGCCGCGATCAATACAGGCTGTTTGCACTGATGATCACTCCATAGGCAAGGCTCGTTGTGTATTGGTTTATAGGAGGCCCGATCTTGCAAGTTAAATCGTATGCGTGTGTATGCGTACAGGCTAGGTTGTGGCTATTAAATGTAAGTCTTTAAGCCTGTGGCATGAGTCATTGTATTCATCACACTTCACATTTAATTTGATAAAACTAACACAAAGGACCGTCTACAGCTGTAATCTACATATGTCAATAGAGCAAGCAATAATGGATTCCCATCTAGCATTTCTTCATGAAAATAAGCAAAGTGTGGCAGCCATGTATGTACCTAAGGCATATACTGTGAAAAGGTTTCAATATCTAATCTTGGTTGGCTCATGGTGTTTTATGCCATAGCAACTGGCATTTTCATATCATAATGAGATAAAATACATGAGATGAAGATGATGGACGAGCAGCAAACAGCGGCACAACTGAGCCTAATAACATGGGCCCCATGATCCTAAAGCCAGCACGCTACTGACTGGACTATCCTGCCGCCCCCTTTCTCCTGGGAGGATGTTGTGGTGATACGAGACTGGGCAGTATTAGGAGAAAACGACCTTACTGTTGGCCAAACGATCTATGTTAGAAACCAACCATCTAACCAGTCACTTTCCTGTGGGGCCTGCCGCCCCACACTCCTACCCAAAGCGGTCACTGTGACTTCCGAATTCTCGGATAGTTACACAGCATAAATAACGTTTTCATATGTTTGCTAGTCTTTATTTTCTCTTAAATTGATATACCCTGTGGAGTTTGTGCCAACATCGGTTGAGCAGACACATTACCATTTCTACCCGAATTGCCGGTCGGTTTTTGTGTATTGAGCCAACCCACACTAATATCGCTTGGAGCTTTGTTTAGGGTGGCCATGTTTTTCTTAGCCTGGAATAAACGTTCATAGGCTTAACATTAGGAACTCATTCTCAACAGGCTTGCAAGTATGGTAACTCATTCTCAACGGATGATAAACAGATAAATATTTCCAGATTAAGATAAAATCAGAAACATTTTCATGCTTAGTCTGAGTCCCCATTCGCCATCTCGTTTGGAGTGCTTCAGAATATTCACCCGGCTATCGCTTCGTTCATATTACTACGCACTCCAAACTCTATGGCGAACGAGGACACAAACCAAGCACTCATCAGTTTCTTTCTTATCACATGTTAATTCAAATGAGGATATAAGGAGGTCAGTTTTGAAGGTGATATAATGACTTTATACCGATATATATGACGGTCCTGTCTGCAGGTATAGATTAATGTTATGAGCATTTAACTCCGTGCGCGCTAAGTAGAATGACATGTTGAAGTTGCAAGTTATTGATTAGAGATGTCCGAATTCAATAAAAGAGTCTAGCATCACACCAATCGTACCACGCATGTTTTCGACAGAAAGATAAGTGGATGTTCAAAGGTTTGACAAGTAGGTCACTCTAAATCTTGGGGTTTTTTACTTGCATAGAAAATACACCACAGGAGGTGTCACTGCTGACTCAGTGAATTCCTACTCCGGCATGTAAAAATACAGCTCGCACCTCAATGTAAATTCTGCACCAGTCACATCTATCCAAGCCTCTATGCTCGACTGCACTATAAGTCCAAGCTTCTTTGCCTATGTTGCCCTATTTTCTTTATTATAACACTTATGGAAAGAGATAAGAAATATATCTGTGATATACCTGTGATGCTAGTCAAAGTGCAAATCCCTAACCACTAAACAAATCCCCAGCCTAAATCAGGAGGAGGTCGAGGTCAATGGTAACAGCCTAGCTGTTATATATTGACGAGCTACTTGTCGGGAAGGCAGGCGGGAAAGAAAAGTCAGAATACAACAAGACGCACCGGGTGAGAGAGCCTGGAGAGGATGTCCTGGGGCCACATAGAGGGTGTCAGGGCGGAGAAAGGTCCTCCAGGTGTGGGCACAAAGTCCGACCCAACCGTGGAGTAGGTAGGCGTGGCGGAGATGCTGACTCCATCTGACAGCGATATGTTGTCATCCTCTTCGTCTTCTGACAACGTCTCCACTGAAAAAAAACACAAAAAAGAACGAGAACTCAGTAAAGATGCAAATAACCACCAAACTTGGAATAAAGACTGAAGAGTAAGAAACGGTTTGGTACGTCCATGCGGACTGTTTTATTAAAGAACTGGCCGGCGTTTCCGAACTAACAACGTTCCTTCATCAGGGCAATAGTGCAAAGATGATATAAGAACAAGAAAATTTCAAAAATTAAAGTCTTGAAATTGTCGGACGAAAAAATATAGAAAAGATTTTAGACTTATATCAGAAGCAATACCCAGGACCACTGTGCTCTTCTTTTGCGGCATCCCATTCATTTGTTGTGGTCTTTTTAAAGAAGAAATTTGAATATTAATTTTCATCTATTTTTTGTTGTTAACCATTAGCAAACTATAGAAGTTTAGCTTATGATTGTACTTATGATTCTGAAGCCATGCTACTGACCCAGGTTAGGTATCACGTCTCGTTTTCGAATGCGAGTGTGTTGCTGGTTTTCGGCAAGCAGAGCCTATTCACATGCAACCAGCGCAACCCGTTCTTACGCTCGATCGCAGCGCCACTCTTATGTGCAAGTGGTGAATATCAAAAGTGACAAGTTCTTCTTGATATGGTCAAAGTGTTAGTTGTCACTCAACTTCCTAACCACAATAGGACAGCATCCAGAGGGTGCACCACTTTCATAACCTCTCATTTACTGTATGCTGGTTTTCTTTATCATTATTCCTGTACAGAGAATTGGGTTCAGAAAATAGTAGACGATTATCAGTGGAATTTGCTACCTCAGAGAGACCAAGAAAATTTGGAAAATATGTCGGTGTCAACCAGTGTATGGCTGAGGATCTGTGAGGAAGTTCGCACTATTGTTTTAATGACGTGAATAGGGATCAATTGATTATTACCTACAACATATAAAACGCTAGAATTCTGTCGGATCTGCTTGGAGTTGCACCTCCACATAGAGACAGACCTAAGCAGACTTATGTATGGAGAGTGAAGCACCACAAGAGTGAGAGTCTCGTGGAGGGAAAAACTCGAACCTGCTCTTTATTTTTGTACTTCTCTACGCAGATATGCTTATTCTTTTATGACATATTTCTGGCTATGCCGAAAACAGAATTTAATGGTATGGCTTTTTTTTATCTCTTTACCTTGAGAGAAGCCTCTGAGACTAAAGTAGATTAAATTGCGCTGGTTGCCGGTAAAATTATCTCTGTCATACGAAATAATACACACTTACACATAGCATGTAGCGCGGCCAACATTCACTAGACGGCGTGTTCACGGCTCAGCTTAGTCCGTTCACAAACAGCACAGCCTAGATTGGTAACCAACCCCTGTCTGCGCTGAGCTATGATATTAGGGTTGGTAGGTAGATATTTTGCACACAAATACGACGCGACCAAGTCGCTAGTATTTGAACTAAAACTACGGGTGTTTGTTGATTTTATGAAAAATGCTCACAAAAATCAATACCTTTGTTCTTGAGAGGACATATGAAAGGTGCAACTGACAGGCGTTAAGGAGCCTAGATCATCTACTTACTCTTACCACTCCAAATTGTGCTTTTCGGTTTTTAGACATCCCCAAAATCTATGGTATCACCTAGCGTATAGCCACAAGCATCCCTTTTCCACATATTTCCCTCCCCCGTTTTTTACCCACACTATCTGGATCTTGTGTCTTTTTTTGTATATCAGACGATGAAAAACGGGAATCCGCTGATCGGCGGAAAGTTCTCATGATCGAAGATGCCAGGACCAGACTTAATGCAAATGTTATACTATGACAGGCACAACTACACGGCGAAATGGAAGGGACAGATAGGTGGATAATTCATAGTCTAAACAGTGTCTATAGAAATAACAAACACATCTAGGCCACATAAAGGGAAACATAAACTGAATTGTTCCGGCCATTGGGGAGTAATCACCATGATACAAGACAATTATTTGTTACTAGTCATAGAAGTGGTCATTTAGTCCTCTGTTGCGGAACCTATCCGTTTAGCAATAAAAAGACTCGTACACCTTTTAGATAGGGTGGTGGCATGGCTGAGTTGGTAGCGCGTTGCCCTCAGGCTCACAGGGACCAGTATTGTAACAACCATTTTCTAAATACAGTCTTACCAGTACACGCGGACCAAAATTTTGTAGACCAATCACCGTCTGCTGTCTAGATGAAAAGGTAGCTTGAGCCATAGACGAGATGGTTGTAGGGAAAGAAATCTCGGCCAAAATGGAAAAAAAAGGGGGGGGGGGGCCTTGAAAACGAAGACTAAGGACTCACACATTTAATTCCTTCCCAAAATGCATAAAGGATAACAACCGCCATCGGTAAGTGCTCTCTGCAAATGGATGAGCAGCTGAGAAAATCTCAGCATTTGTGGATCACAAGTGCCACAAATAATACCTTAAGATAAGATACCAACAAGGTGCTGGAGGTTTCAAACCAAAATATGTGTCAGTATATTAATACAGGGTACATGTACGTCCTGAGAGCGAAGTGTAACAACTATACGTTTGATTTGGTTCCTCTGTCGGCAAAATTTTGAGTAACGTAAACAATTTTGAACGTGACTATATGGTTTTGCTGATTGTGTCTCAGTGAATCAATTAATATTTTAATGGACCGCTTACAGGCCTGTGAAGGGCATTAGTGTCAAGCTCTTGGATCCAGTTAAACTCGAGGAGGTTTCGGCATTACTCAGCCTTTGTCATGACCGGATGGGAATGAACAAAGCCAATGACATGTATGAATAGGTCCTCCTCCCTCTGGTGCCTGGTAGAGGTGAAGCGTCTCGCTGCCTCACTTATCTCTACAAGTGCACCTTTGCTGTTCCCGAAGTGCTGAACAAATTGATCTCTTCAGTTCCATTTTGGTCTGCCCAACATACTGAATGCCACATCAGGTACACTCAATGCAGTAGATCACGTTATATCTATTTATATAGGTGGGTCCACTGGCAGAACATCTGATCCTGCCAGTGGGGTTGAGCATAGGGCAATACCTGCAGCCTCAAACATTACTTTTTACTCCAGGGTTTCTCCACATGGGATGATGTTGAGGATAGTCTTGCCCTGACTAGTGTGTCTCTCAAGCTGGGTGGGCATTTGAATACAAAAGGAAAGAGAGGCCAAGCTGCACAGTGATATCCCACAACCAAAGGAGAATGACAAAGTACACCTCATCAGCATCAACCGCCCTATGTCACAATACATAGGTAATTAGACAAACTACCACCATGATGAATCTCTACAAATGAAAATCACCAATGGGTCTAAACGTCCCAAAACTATCAGAGACCATCTCGTACGGCCTAGGACCAAATGAAACCACAGGCAAGAAATACATTCCAGACACATAACTGACATGATTGCAAAAACTTAAATAAACATTCAATATACTCCCAGAACCCTGTTTATCAATTCTTTTTTTTTTTTAATTGCACAAAGCTTTTGACAGTACATGTGTCGTTCTTCCAGGCTCGTGTTACAGAAGCTATTCTATTACTACAAGATGAACACGGACTGAATTTAATTCGATGTACCGCTGTCTATATATTGAAACCATAGACCATAATAATATGTTGAACATCGACAGGATATATAAAGAATAAAAAAAACAACCAAACAGCGGTTCCAAACAAAGACAAATATCATATGCAATAGCTAGAATGTAATGTATTACAACGAATGAAATAAATGCAATATACAAAATATCGGGCAATCCACGAGAGCAATCGAGAAGAGAACAAAAGAACACTTATGATTTATCAAGAAACGTGCCAAGTATAGTGGTGTTCCACGGCACTTAAACGCCCACGACCATTCAGGTCTAAGGGACATAATGGAAATGAATTGGATCCACAGAATGAGAAATCAATGACCATGGAGGCTCATCATCTTGGAAAATAGGTACGGGAGTGTGTATGTATATACCATAGGAACTACATTTTAAAGGACACGGGAGGACCAGAACCATGGCAGTCGCTCTGGAGGTCTTCTGGGGCTCTTGCGGGGCTCTTGCAGGGCTCCCTGAGAGACCGCGAGACAATGACATCACAACTGCCCTGTTGTGAGTTGTATAATTATAATATATAATTATAATAAAGGGCTGTTCCAACAACACGATGGATTTGACGTGGTATATCTTGGAATACCTTGGTACATTTTACTGTGTCATACCTCCGTTGTCTCGAAACGTAGCGTGCGATGTCGTGTCTATTTTGGTGCTCTACCACCGCAACACCTCAAGACCCATCGTGATATATAGGCAAACAATTAGTCAAACCTAGCCTGATTTAGCAAGACAACCAAATCGGGACTAATCTTGTTATATCTTGTGTGTTGGTGGAATCACCACTTAAAAGGATTCGCACTGCACCAGCCTGGGATTCTGGATGTGCCAGCCTTAGAGCGAGGCCACCAGTCTAGAGCTCTGCACTTACTCTACCCTGTTATAAGGCAGATCATGTAGGACTATCAATTGTCGTCTGCTATTGATTGTACCTGTATTATGGTTACAATATAAGGTGTTGAACGCTTGGGTACTTCAATTCACCGTGTTGTTGATATTCCTGCGTGAGCCAGTTTGACTTTAGACTCGGGTGTAATTCCTTAGTTCCCCACCGTCTCTTTTCCCTCCGGAGATCCCAGAAGTTGTTCATACCGCCTTATTGTTCTTTTCTTGATACACAACTGATCAATATATGGAAAAACGTACAATTGCAGCTTAAAAACAGAAAAAAATGAATTTTCTATTTGTTGGATAAATCCTATTTCATGTTAAAAAACAAATATTTACCTATAAGAAAAATGTAATTATACTCATTTCCCATCAATGGTTCAATTTTGGCACAACTTTGAAAAATACCTTAATTTTTCAGGGAACGTTCGGTATGAGACAGTGTTATTCTTTAGAATTGTTCAAAACAGAAGTGAATTTAAATTTCCATTCCAAAAGAAATGCTCTTAGTATAGCCAAGTATATTACCTAACACCACGGAAAATTTTAAGTCTCTCATGTGAGTATAAATATTGATTTGGCACTATGGAATGAATAAAATTAGGCTTAATTCAAGCCAAATTTGGAGTTAAGCATTTAAGCATTTAGGAACGTTTGGTATCAAAAAACTATAAAATCTGATGTACCATACTGGGAACTGAATGCAGGAGTTAGTTTTTGTAGCAGGAGGCCAATTTTTTCAGGATTCATTCTGACCATTCTTCACTTCCCATGGTACAATTTGCAGTTATATAACTTCTAGAGAAATATATGATAATTTTTTTATTACAGCTATAAAATCCACATACCGAACGTTCCACACCTAAAAGTGTTTTTTAAATAAGGCTCCAGGGACTTAGAAAATAACAGCTAAAATTTGTACAAATTATGACCTGAAATATCCATATATGTGATTATATTGATTTATTTGGTTGGTATTAAGTAATAGAGTTTAGACGAGGCTAAGTGTTATCTCATTGGCAGCTAAAAAAAAAAAAAAAGGTATTAAGTAATAGAGGTAAGTTGTTGATATATTTCCTAAAAATCTTTTGATATATTTCTTAAAAATTTGTAAATTTTACATGTTTTTCAGGATTTAATGACTCAAAAGCTGAAGGTATGGGAAAGAAACCCCTAATAATATACATTTTCTGTTAAATTAGAATGTTCTCTGTTCATAAATACGAAATATAACTCTGTCAGATAAATAGAAGTACCATGATCTTCTGTAGAATGCAATAAGGTAGAAAAATTGCCCAAAGTACGTTTTTCTGTACAATGACCCATATATAGTATGTATTGTGTATGTATTCTTAATATATCCATAAGCACCTATTGTGAAAATCGGTGTTCATTACTATGTATTACAAAGTATCTTTGCTTTTGCTCTCTTGTCATTCCATTCACTGACCGAGAGGATCCTAGTCGTGTTAGAATTACACGTTACCTTACCATAAGTACCTCAACAATTCTATCAATCAATACAGCCGTCTCTATATTGGTCCTGGCAGGCAATGGTCATATCGATCTATAGGTATAAGCACCAAATTTATGAGGACCCCGTGGTGATATCTTTCTTATAAATATAGGCCTCCTTGGATTATCTCGAAAACAGGCAACGATTCATCTATGTTTGTTACTGGAATCTTACCAACTGCTACTATTCAAGTTCATTATAAAGAGCAGCTCCGAAGCGTCAGAAAATATGTGCCCCCCCCCCCCCCCCCCCCATCCCCAACCACGTGGGAGAAAGTTACATCCCCAACCCCCGGATGTATCGGGAAAAAGGTTGCTCCTCGCCTGGAAAGTACCCGAAAAAGTTGCCATCCTAAAAGGCCCCCCTACTTACCACTACAATTGTGCCCCCCCCCCCCCCCAATAATTAATCCCCCTTTGTCAAGGAAAACTAACTGTCAGGGATGTCAGTCGAGATCAGAAGAAAAGTGGAAATATTTGTTATTGCTGCCTCTCATGCAAAACGCACCTTCATCGGTCATGGCATGGGAATGAAGGTCTATGCCACTATTTTCAGGACCCCTGGAGTATGGGAATAAATTGAAAATAATTATTTCCCAAGAATGACTACCTGAAAATATCTGTTTTGTAAAATGATTAAAGGTTGTCTCTGACTCTTTCAGTCAGCCCAGCAGCCATCTTCAAAGTGATTCTCGTTCTCTCACGAGAAACAAACCAGTGGTTGGGTCATTTTCAAATGCCAACAAAAATCACGCTAGTTGCAATGTGGTTATCATGAATTAAAAACCTTTAATTGGGTATTACACTGATACTATGAATTTAGTGCCCAAGGTGAGTAGGAATTTAGAAGAGGTAAAAATAACTGATGGTATCATATCATGGCCTATTTTTTGATCGAAAACAAAAGTTTGATGATTTTGACAGATGTTTGTTTGTGAACCCGAACCCAAAAATTCAAATAATAACAGACAGCTGACAGGAGGAGGTGATTGAGTCACACAGTAAAACAAGGTGGTCTGGGTTGTTCTAGGGGTGGCACAATATTTAGAATGTTATGTGTGTTATATAATTATGTATTTTGTGTATACAATTCAGGGGAACGATGTTATAAGCTAAAATATGTTCATTCGCCCTGTGAAGGAAAATCCCAGAAAGAACAAATGCAGTGGTGTCTGACTTCACATACTACTACTACTACTACTACTACTACTAGAGTTCAGGGTCTGACTCGTCAGACTACCAAAAACAAACCGGTGCTGGCAACGAAGTGTAGTGTCCAGATACCACTGGGATATATCGCCCGTCCTGGTGGAATCGTCCCTTAACGCACTAAAGACTCATCAAATTATACCTAGATTCTAGTAGTAAATGTAAACAATTGCAATATTATTATGAAATGCGTGGCAATGTGCACCTTGAGCCTCTATATGTAAAAACTATGAAAAGTGCACTTATACTGGTTTATAGTCATATTTATTATATACCCATGCAGTGTATTTGATAATTACGTACTGCTGCTCCATATGCAGTAAAAATTGTATACTGAACTCTGTGCAGTACACTGTTATACTGAACGCGTTGAAACATCAGCAGTGTGAGGGCTTTCATGCTGACATGTTCTCTATGCCAATGTATGGTAAGATTTGATTGATTTTGGGTATATAATAAATATATAACGACCCATCATGCTTGTACAAGCTACAAACTCGATGGGAATTGATGTTATTCACGGAACTCGGCCTGGGGCCTCATTCCATAAAAACAGCAATTTCCCATCTCATTTTGTAGCATGTACAGCATGGTCAGGTCGTTCTATCTAAATACTCAACCCTCACCCTTACCCAACTCTTTTCTAACCCTAACCCACCAATCAGAACTAAAATGGGGTAAGCTCAAGGCGTCCACGGGGAAGGCTCAAGGCATCCACGTTTTAGCATAAGTAATTATCTGATTAACAGGGAGGCTCAAACGGTAAAACGCTCAAGGCTTCCAATTCCCATATGGACCATACATGTATATCTTTTACTATATACCCATGCCGTATATAGTGTAAATACGCACCGTTTCAGCATATGACGTAAAAATACTGTATGGACCACTGGTCCGTACACTAAAATACGGACCACCTTGCCATACACGTTTATTAAATAATTGGGTGTCAAGTCAAATGAAATTGATTTCTTTTAAAATTTCGGGTATATAGTAAATATATAACGTCCAACCATGCTTGTACAAGTCACAGAACTCGATGATAATCTACCGTTTGTACGGAACTCGGCATAAATGCCTCGGTCCGTACAAACTGTAAATTAGCATCTCGTTCTATGAATTGTACAGCATGATCAGGACGTTCTATATAAATACTGTAGCCATATACTATATCATATACCAGATGATATATTATTATATATCCATGCAGTATATTTGATAATTACGTACTGCTGGTCCCTGTGCAGTATAAATTGTACACACTGAACCCTGTGCAGTAATTATATAGAACGTCCTGACCATACTGTACAAGTCACAGAACGAGATGCTAATTTACCGTTTGTACGGACCGAGGCGTTTACGCCGAGTTCCGTACAAACGGTAAATTAGCATCGAGTTCTGTGACTTGTACAAGCATGGTTGGACGTTATATATTTACTATATACCCGAAATTTAAAAAAAAATCAATTTCATTTTTCTTAAAAACCAAAATTTTAATAAATGTGTATGGCTAGGTGGTCCGTATTTTAGTGTACGGACCAGCGGTCCGTACAGTATTTTTACGTCATATGCCGAAACGGTGCATATTTACACTATATACGGCATGGGTATATAGTAAAGTGTTATATACTGAACACATTGAAATTTTAGCAGAGTGTGGGCTTTTGCGTAGGCATGTGTCTTATGCCAATATATGGTAACATTTGATTATTTTTTGGTAAATGATAAATATATAACTACCTACCATGCTTGTACATGCTACAAAACTCGATGGATATTCATGATTTTACAGAATTCGGCCTGGGGCCTCGTTCAGTAATTATATAAAACGACCTGACCAAACTGTACATGCTACAAAGCAAGATGGGGAATTGTTGTTTTTATTGAACGAGGCCTTAGGCCGAGTTCCGTAAATAACATCAATTCCCATCAACCCATATACCCAAAATTAATCAAATCTTACCACATATTGGCATAGAAGATATGTCAGTGTGAAAGCCCACACACTGCTGATATTTCAACGCGTGCATTATAACAGTGTACTGCACAGGGTTCAGTATATAATATATACTGCATGGGGAGCAGCAGTACATAATTATCAAATATACTGCATGGCCATGGCATGGGTATATTATAATTAAAAGTAACGATTCCATATCTCGTTTTGTAGCATGTACAGTATGGTCAGGTCGTTCCAACTTCTATATAATTATTGTCTCAATAAAATATGAAGAAATACCCTTGCATATAGCGCAGTTATATTCTTTAAACCAGCTGTCCAGTGTAGAGTATGGCAGTGGCTGAGTGTGTGACACATAGGCGGGCGCAGGCTATGGAGATGACAGACGCCACACACGGCCAACACAACCGTCAACAAACGCCCCGCCTACCCGGCTGAATTCTTATGACTGTGTTGATATTGTGGGCTATAATCTTCCGTAGAGCTGTTTTCCACACTGACTTCATCGACATTAATAATGTTGTCCGACAATAATAAAGATTCCAATAAATTCCTGGGCTTACAACAAAAACATATGCGGTAGACAAACAGTTATTAACTCAAATTGGATGGCGATGCTGTGAGTGTGAGTGACTAGAACAGGCACTGTTGAACTCAGTCAGAAACAGTATCCCTCATCAGTCCACAGCTGAGTTATAATAAAACGTGGCTATAAAGCCAAAACATATCTCACATAACTACTTACCATGTATACGTTTAGAACTATATCCCTCAGAATTTCGACTACTGAACATAGTCCTTGCTATATCCATGTTTCGTGGTCCGGTGTTCACCACACATCTAAATTCGCCTTATCCCCATATATCGCTCAGAGGTTGGGATTCATATGCAAATACATGTTTACTTCTGTGACGCACGGATTTCCTATAATAATTCCGATGTAGTAAAGAGTGCTAACAAAGTAAGACTGAGATCAGCATTCAGTTGTCTATATTTTGGAAGGATGGATCTAAAGTAATAATAGCTATACCTCGTTTTCATATAGTGTTTGGCAAATTTAATTCCTAATTTCCGTAAACCTGCGGAACTATTTTCAGCGTATAAGTGCGCTCTGGTGACGTCACCAGAGGATGTTTAGTCGCTCTTCTAGGACATGTTCAGATTACTGACTGTGAAACGAAGCATCCTACTGAGCGATCGGCTTGAAGAGTGCATTTTAAATTGGGCAATTCCTCTTCCCGCGCTGTACGTATACTCAACTCTGTGATACAACCCACATCGCAATAGTTTACACGGCACGCGTTCTAATTTTGAAACGGAACGAAGGTGGGAAGATATCATTGAAAGATAGCACTTCGAAATGACGCACCGCTTCATTTGACTCATTGTTGATATATGCTGAGACATGGCTGGGGGAGGGTCACATTTTTTTTTTTTGGGGGGGGGGGGGGGGGGGGGACTTTTTTCGGGGTCGTAAGACCCTATTGAGGTATCCCAGAATACAGTCTGTTTACAAGTCCCGGTGTGCGCTGGTTACCGATGTTGTATGGTGATAGACCTTGAACATATAATCCGATATTATTGCAGTTTATCGGTTTTTATAAATCTTCAAATGGGAAATCCGATGTTAGAAATGGAAATTTCAGCTATTTCTACATATCAATCCGAAATTATATTCAGGTTCTTCAAATATAAATGGGAAAACTATGGTTCATGTCGTCGTGGTGAGGCCAGCCAGTCGTGAGCGGAACTTGTATTTACCTTGGGCGATAATAGGGAGACTATTAACCTCTGGAGGGCGTATAGTTATTTGGCGTATCTAAGGGGGGAGTTCACAACATTTTTTTTCAGTTAGATGAAAAGAATTAGCTATAAATAGCGAAAAGTTAAAGTAAGTGTCTATTTTCTATGCAGTAATCTTGATTAACTATGCTATGGCCAAAGTTTAGCCATAATCACTGGACATCTACGGCTTTATTCCTATATACCTATGGCTGTACACTCTATGCTTACACCACGCTCTGGGGGGTGGAGTAACTATCTGATACTACCCAAGGTTGGTATACTACCCAAGGTTGCCGTATACTACCCAAGGTTGACATTTAGACCAATCAGATTGTCTCTTAGGGAGCGTTCATTATTTATGGCAGGGGGGGGGGTGTGGGTTTTTGTCGGTAAATCATTCAAAATAAAATGCCCCCCCCCTGGAAATAACCCAAAATAAATTGCCCCCCCCAGACAAATACCCTAAAAAAATTTGCCCCCCCCAGGCAAATACCCTAAAAAAAATTGCCCCCCCCAGGCAAATACCCTGATATAATTTGCCCCCCCCCCCCCCCGACCTACACGCACTAGACAAAGATGGATTTTTCTTTGAAAAGAATGTAGATAATGATCCATATTACAGTGTACTAGTCACACAAGATTTATTTCCAAGATTCAGTCAATAAAGACACTGGTTAATACACAATGACTTTGAATATACATCTTCAATGTATGGAAGGCTGTGGGCCAAAGAAAACAAAATCCCTGATAAAGTGGTATAAGGTTTCAATTTGAAATAAACATGAGGTATCTCTGTTAAAGAATTGAAGTGATGTAACTTAATATGCTCTCTGAATGTAACTTAATATGCTCTCTGAATGATACTCCTTGTGACTAAACTCAACAACGCAAGTTGGGACATGTGGCATCACAATGTTAAAGTCTAATATAGTCATTAAACTTCCGTTTTTTCACTGTCCGTCCTGATCTAGTAGTTACTGGAAGATTCCCCTCAACAACATTATTGTCTGTGTTATTGTCAGAACATTCATCATTCCATAAAGTTGATATGGCATCAAATATAGAATTATCTGCATCACTCTCAGAATCTGACACAATTTCATCAAGAACAATGTCTTCATCATCAGAGTTGGCATAAGAAGTGTCAGAATTTTGTTCTACTGTTATGTTAGAGTTTCCAACGAGCCCACCAGAAACATGAGCTATTATTGTTCTTATTTTGTCTTTCTTTTTGCCCAAGAGTCTCAGCTGGTGATGGGTCAAGTACTTGTTGAGCTCCAACACTGAGAGTTTACCAATAGTTCCACTAGAGACCAGAACTTCCCAGTCATATTCTCGGACATCCTTCTGCTGTTTCTGGATCAAATCTGCTTTCCTGGTTTTCATTCTTCTTTTTTGTGCCAGCTGTTTGTGATAGAGATGTGTGACATAGTCTCTCACAAGGGAAGGCTTTACAATGTAGTGCTTACTGAAGGCACTTATTGATTCAGGATCATCTAGACTAAGCTGTCCTGACTCAACTAGCCGTGTAATTTGTACTCTAGGGTTGAAGTCATCAGGCTGCCTGGCCTGCTCATATTCACCAGTTAGAGAGGTCAGATGAACGTCCTTGTAGTGGTACAGTGGCAACTGTGTGTAATCTGGCACGGGCCTTGGTATTCTCTGCATTTCAGGCCCACTCCAGTCATTTTCAGAGCAGAAGGCACACAGAGAGTCATTGGACTGAATGCAGTAACCCTTTAGGTATTCCATATACAGTAAACCTTTTTCATAATGACCATCAATGAAGTCAAAAATCTTCAAGAAGTAGTATGCTCCTGGGACTTGTCTAGCAGATGCAGCAGAAGCTGAGGTATATGCTCTAAGTTCTTCCTTGTTGAAGAAGAAATGCTGGTTTGCTGCTGTTGATTGAAGGCCATGGATATACTCACTGAGCACAGGAGCCCCATCTATTCTGTAAGCAATATCACTGACAACCCTCCATGCATTACGCTCCATTCGCTCCTTCTCCAGCAGCTGGTATTGACTGACATCTAGGGATTCAATTTCTGATGGGCTCATTCCCTCAAAACGCTTCTCTACTTCCCATGGTATAGTTCCTCCATCAACGACAGCATCACCTATAAATAAATAAATAAAGAAAGTATTTGAGAATTTTATGCTGTATAAAATTGATTATCCTCCCATTTACATTTCATTCACTTGAAGACTAGATTGAACATTATTTTATCATTTACATTGTGAGGGAACATCAATGGAATGGCTTGTAATAAACATTATATATGCATCCATAAGTAATATAACAAATCAAATCACTCACTAGGTATCTAAGTTCAGTGAAATCAAACAACAGATCTTCATACCCCTGGCTATCATCCTTAAAATTCTCAAAATACAAACCATGAAAGTTTCTTGTTTCCCTTTAATCTATCATAATCATCTGAAACTCTTTGTCTTGCATTTCATTAAAATTGAAAAAAACATAATACCTGTAGCTGAATTTGTTCGTTCAGCTTCATTTTGTCCACTATCTCCTCGAGATCGATGAATTCTCACTCTATAGTCGGAGTTCTCTAGACGGGCAAGCTCTGCATCACGAAATCTCACTTCATAGTTTGACACACCAACTCCCGGTCCAGCATCTGTCATATGGGCGACTCTAGGCCTGGCCTTATAATAAATGAACCAAGTGAGTGATAAGATACATACAGTTCATGCTTTGATCTTTATGATTGAAACAAGCAGTGGAAACAAACTATTTTCTATACCCCATGGACTTTTACACAGACCTTTTATCAAGGACACAATAAAATTAGATTTAAACTCTTTGTATCAGTTTTAATACCACAGAAAAAAGGGAAGTGCAATATCAACCTTTTTTATAATAACATTTAAGATAAGGGTATTGGAGCCAATTATCATAAATCTTACTCTTGGTAGCTGCAGCTTTTGGATTTCCACAATCAGCCTCTGACAGGCATCTTTCATCGCATAGAACATCTTGGGATTGATATTCTTTGAAATATCATTGAGTGCAGCCAACAATACTTCAGCCTCTGCCTGTAGATTTGATGCTTGCTCACACATCTCAGAAAACACATCAGAGAGCCTAGATGTTTGGAATGAGAACTGCGATTAAAATTTGATATAGAAGTATAACATAATTTCATATGACAATCTCATATAAAAATAGTTTAAAATCTTTCCTCATATAAATCTTCTTTTTTTTTGTATCAAGGGAATTTTATTCACTTTCTCCTGAAATAGTTACATCTAGATAGTAATGCAAACTGTATAGCAATTTTTGTTCATTTCTTTCCTTCTTAACAGTAACATTTCAGGGGATGTATTTTATAAGCAATTCCCTTCTTTTTTTGGGGGGAGGGGGTGTTTGAATATTCAACCTTAATACTTTCAAACGTTTTTTTCTAGAAAGTATACTTTGATGAGTGAAATCCCTATTAAAGTTTATCTATCTCTTGAAGATCTAATCTTCAGAAGAATTACTTCATATAAATCTTGGTATATTTTGATTGTCTAAAAATGAATTATTCCCTTAAAGTGAAGGAAACAAAAAAAGTATAACATACTGTGATTGACGATCCGCATCCAACTGACACAGCAAGTGTGAGACTCTCTTCTTTTCATATGCTCGATATTTGCACATAGCAGCTTTGGTTACCCGAGAAAAGTCTCCTTTCTCTGTCATATCCATGTACTGGAAACTAAGGTAATGAAGATTGGCAACATGCCCCTTTACATCATCAGTATAGAGTGGACTGTCATTATCATGTGGTACTTCAAATACAGAAGGGTACTTCAATCTCAGTCTCACTACCTCACTAGCCCAGGTAGTACCACTTGAATCAATGATGGCTTTGGGCCGTACCACAACAAAGTGATGATCACTGTTCACAACTAACTTTGTCTGTCCTGCTACTTCTTGGGCTATTTTAGTCATGATCCTATGTGCAGATGGTGTTGTATATACCAGCTTTTCAGGCCAATCATACTTTGGTAGCTGTTTGGCTCCTTCACCAACAAGATTTATGATTCGTACATTCCGTGTTTTCTCACAACCTTCAGATGTACCAGGTCGGATGTATGCTTTGTCATCCATGGAGTGTATCAGTGCCAGCTTTGCACATTCATCATTTTTAAAGAGATAAGAGTATACATTCTTTACATGAGCCCGCTGGTGGTGTGTTGATTCATTATCTTGGTCTTCAGCCTTTGGTGGTTTAGCTGTACAGAAGAGACCTTTTCCTTTGTGGTTTTGTGCTTGAATTGAGCGAATATTCCGTGGACGTGACCTGTTCCAGACTGTTGTGGCAGATTGAATTGGATCTTTTCCTGCTAGTAGACGGTGATGATTTGCAATACTCAGAAGGTCTCTTGTCTTAACTCTCCTATGTTTTTCAGGGAAGATAAAACAGAAATTATTATTATTAGAGATGCAAACCCTGTCAGCTCCAAGTCAAGATGGTCAGTGAAAACAACTAGGGTCACCAGATAGTCTCAGGGCATATCAAAATCTCTAATGGAATATTATACATTGGGGTTTCAGAAAAAGATGATATGATAGCTAGAAAAATGGTGCTGGTTGTAAGGAGTCTGACTGAAACTGCCCTAAAAAGATACTTGCATTCTAGGGGAAAAGTTTCTGGTAGTTATTTAATAGGTAATATAGTCTTAGATTAATCATTCAGATTCAATTATTCTTGGATATTCATAATGTTTTGTTGTTTTCTTATTAACATACCATTTGTTCAATTAGACTTTAATAGCACAGAAGAATATGATTGTATATTTTGTAATGAAATATGAATGGGGACTAGATATTAATGTGTTTGATTGCCTCTTTTTCATGGCAAAAAAATGAAGTGAAGTTGCCTTGTTATATGTGAACCATATCTTGCTGTCTATTCTTAATATGCAAAATGAGATAGAGAAAAGTACATTTCAAAATATTCAAACTTTACCTATTTGTATACATTACAGTGTTGTGGCGGCGTCCATGATACGTAGCTCTTTCTTCTATGCACTTTGCCACCATTTCCTCATCTTCTGAATCCAGTAACTTTGGAGCACCAGCCCCCAGTTTCCGACGCTTTATCCTTTCATTTTCTGAGAGCTGTTGCGTTGTTCTTCTAACAGCTTGCTGGTATTTTTGTTGAACCTTCTTGGTCTGAGGGTTCTGTAATATATGGACAACAGACAGCCTTTCATAGGTGAGTGCAGTATAAAAAATACTTAAATATTTTAACATGTGTAATATTTTGTGTACAGTATAATTATTCACTCCAGTATGGAAAGGGTTAAGAAAAGTGGAAAATTCATAAGAATACCCAGTTACCTGTAGCTCAGACAGCTTTGTCAGTCTCACTTGCAGTTGTTTTATCTCTTCTCTGATGTCTTCAATGACAGGTTGAGGCCAACTTCCTTCTCTTTGGTTTATCAGTCTTTCCTTTTCTTGCATGCTCTTCTGTGTCTTTTTGTATTTTTCTTGGAGGCGGATATCAACTAAGTCCTTGGCAGCAGTCTTTGAATCTTTTACTTCCTGTGCTCTCTGAATTATGGAATCTCTTTTCTTTGTTATAGTGTCTATGCAGAGAGGGTATGATGCCAACTGACATCTTGATTTGCCTGCACTGAACAATAATTTTGCACAATCCTTGTCATACTCTGTATCCATAGATTTTAAGACTGCATCAAATGTGCTAGGTTCAAGTTTAAACCCTATATCCTCTTTCTCTAATGCAATGGTCATCAGTGTGCAAAACAAGTCCAAAACATCAAGGTCCTTTGATTTTAGGATAACAAAGCGATGGAATGGGTATATTGGAAGTTTTGCAATAATGACTGGTAGGCCATGTTTGTCATGTAATAAACTATCACGAAAGGTTATTTCATTGACACACTCATACATATGAGATGAAAATATGTCATATGCCTCTTTGAAGGTCATGAACCCTTTTTGCGGTTTTTCATACTTTGATGCCTCAATGTAGCATATATTTGGAGCCATTAAGTGATCAAGGACAGATTGAAGAGCCCGATATCTCTGTTGAACTGTATCACTTTTGGAGAGTTCTATTAATGTTTTAAGTCTGTGGAAGCAATCTGCTGGTGAACATTGTTGAAGAGAATGCCGTGTCCATTCATTGACAGTAGTCATAGCACGGAACTCATTTTGGTCACCATTTTGCTGCAAATTGTAATCACTTCTGAAACAAAAAGCAAATACAAATATTTGCCAAGTATACTAACACTGCAATAACAAAATGACAATTATATATGTAAGTTGGTGTATAGATTCCTACCACCTATTTTAGACAAGAAATGATATTGATTTTGAATGTCTTACTTGTTTTTATATACAAAACACATTATATTCATATGGAGGATTTATCTAGTGGGAAAGAGAACTTTTTTTTCATCTATAATCTTCCTACTTTCTCCTTATTGTGACATTTAGAATCCATATAAAAGCAAAATAAAATCAAGAACAGAAAGAAGAAAAAATGCATGATACCTGTTAAAATTCCAAATCAATTTGGTATTTTCAAAATGTTTTCCATCCATTTTTAAATAATAATTACTTATTTTGTTCTTCTTGTTTTGCATCTTTTGTTTCCCTTATGATATTATTTTGTTTCCATTTCTTTAATTCTCCTGCCCTCATCCTTGATGGCTGCTTAAACCCCCAAATATTCCTATGATAAAAAGATAAACATATTTTAAACCCTACAGCAGCCAACTGGGGCCAAAACCCATAAGCTGACGAGCAAGTACATTGTATGTGCTTAGAATCTAGCACTCTAAAATATTATATCAAGTGACATTCAATGCCCACAGTTGAATTCAGCATATATGAGTGACATGAAAATATGACCATCAGGACATTGCTTATTCTTACCTCTTTCACAAGTAGTATGTGCCAAATATTTTTACACGACTTAAACATGGGCCATATCTTTCCAGGAAAAAAAAGAGCTTGCAAAAGGATGGAGTATTCCAAGAGATATTGCTGTCATAACAATGGCCGTTTTTGCGTGCGTTACCGCGATTAGCGTGTCGGCAATATGAGTATATGATCACAACGTTGTATTTTCACACCTCTTCCCTACATAGTAGGCGCTCCATATTCTAGGGCGAGTTAGAAATGGTCCATATCTTTTCAGGGAAAAAAAGAGCATGCAAAAAGATGGAGTATTTCAAGAGATATTGATGTCGACAGAACGGCCGTTTTTGCGCGCGTTACCGCGATTAGCGTGTGGGCGATATTAGAAGAATTTGGATACATACACAACTTTTCTTCAGTGTCTTGAGAGTATTCACCTTATGTTATGATGACTTCACTTTCGCAGATATATACTATCAGTAGGATTGACACCAAGAGATAAATATAACTATACCTGCCAACTTGTTTTGGTTCATCTTTGCTCTGTGGTTCCATGTTGCCAGTAGTTGAAGAGTTAACACTGGTACTCGGCGTGATCACTCTGTACATTTTGAAAGGAAGGAACCAGCCAAGAAAAGCGGGAGCTCTCCAACCACAGTTACCATTTTATAGGAGTACACTATAGTACTAGGTAGAGTATCTGGTTGGAGAACCACAGAGCTTCTCAAGAAACGCAAACAAGATATCTGGGTCTGCTCCACTGTTGTTTTGTTTGGATCCAACAAAGAATTGTGAAAAATGGAGGAAGTTCTTGAATGGCTTGACGGTATTGGTTTGACAAAGTATGCAAAGATGATGGAAGTGGCTGGATGGGATAGCTTCAGGAGTATCACTTTAATGGAGACTGATGATGTGGAACAGATAATCACTGCAGCTGGCCATAGAAGACTTTTTCATCGCTGCCTATCGGACTTGAAGACAAAGTTGCAAAAGACCACTCCCCCAACTCAAGGTGCAAAAGCAAACTCTGAATCACAACCTCCGAAACCCAAAGAAACAGGTAGGAGTCTGGGGATCTTTTTGTGGGCTGTGCATTTTACAATAGTTTGTTGTGGTACTCTGGTGCCAGAAAAATAGCTACCATTATACTTTTATAATATCTATCATATTGACATACAGTTTTGATTTCAGAGTGGCACACAAATTCTAAATTCATATTGTCCATGCATTTCTTAACATTTTCAAGTGCATCAAAATTTGAATTAAAATATTAAATGTAGTATATTTCCAACATTATGAAGTCTAGATCTAGAGAAAATATACATCATTTTTGTTGTAGATCTATTGTAGGCGGAATAATATTTTTTTACAGAATCCTGGAGTTACTGCACTTGATAGATTCATTTATTTTTCTATATCTCTTTTATTTCTCCATGATTTCACCATTCATATTATCATCAAATATTGTCATTATCAGAAAAGGCATAAAACAAGTTTCCCCACTGAAACTGGGAGGTTGGAAATTAGCTGTGCTTATTGAAAAATGTCACTAGCTATAAATTTAAAAAAGGAAGAGAATTATGATAATTATATCATTTCTTTTTTCCAATATGATATATAAACTATAATCTAACTTTTTGATAACATTAAGAAAACTGGGCCACATCCAGTGCGATGATGAAAAATACCATAGGGTTTTTGCTTAGATTTTTTAAAGTGCAAATGAAATAGATACAACTCATCTAATGCTTAATGCCAACTCAGGGCTTTATAGTTTGTTATTTTTTGTTTCTAACTCATCCTTGATCACTTTTTTAACTCAGAACTTTCATTTTATATTTTTCAGGGTTTTCTCTTAAGTGTAACCCAAAGGGACCAAGTATCCGTGGGCGCATAGGAAATGTGAAAGCAGAGTATCAGAGGACAAGAGTCTATCATACTAATGCGAAGTCAGCACAGCATCAATTCTCCAATGGTCTACTGAGAGATATGTACCCAGAGGTCTGTATCACAATAGAATTTAAAGCTTATCCTTAATTCAGTTTACAATTATTCCTCACTATTCATGTTCAAAATCCGGTCAAGATAAATTCAAAGAAATGACTCCTCCTCTGTGTGCAAAGACTTATCATAGATAGAAGTTCTTATGTCAGTATGTAAAAAGCAAATTGATGTTGCCTTGGTTTTTACTAGCAGTACTACTCAATGTTTCCATACAATAGCATTACTTTATAAGATGACTTTATATTTGCCTTTTGTTTCAGGTCTGCAACAAATTTACGACTCGGGATTTCGAAATCTACTTTCGTGGAGAAGCAAAAGGCCGGTATGAACTCGAGTTGCAGCTGGGAAAGATCAAGAAAAGCTACACATTCATGCAGAGTAAGTGCATTCTGAATGCTCAACAAAACATGCTGTGATAGGTAGAGTTCATTACTTTCCGAAGAATTTCTGCTATGTTTTTTTCTCATCCTCATGTAAATAGTATAATCTCTAAAGAGATGGTCATGAATGAAGTTTAAACAATATTCCCATCATATAGCATAAATGTATAAAATAAAGAAAGCTTCATAGCAAGTCAGTTTAGAAAATGCTTGAATTACTAGTAATTTCTTTAAGTGAAACATAAGTAAAACTATTTACCCAAATCATTTTGATAGTTATGATTACAATAATAATAGAATTAATCAAAAAAGAACCATGAGGTGAGGTTATCAAGCTTTCCATTTAAGGCTAAATATGGACAGTTTTGTATGTTTTACAATGGATTTTAATATGCATTCTCTTCTTTTCTTTTCAGCCCAGCCAAGTATGGGCTACAGCAAGTTTCTCTCTGGTCTACCGAACCCCATGCAGCCATCACATGGTGAACAGCTACAGCGGGGTATCAGTTTATTGGAGGAAAAAAAGAAATTGGTGGAAGCTGCTCAGGCTGGTATAACAGAACAGGCTGATAGTTTAAAGGATCATCATGGAAAGCTAAAGAACTGGGCTGGAGAGAAAGCAGGGTACTGTCGGCAAAAACTGAAGGAGATCTCTGATATGATCAGAGTAATAGATGAGATGCTCATGAAATTCCGTTACTGCTTGGAACGCCTGACAATGATTCTCCAGGGTCTACCAGATACCAGGCAGCAATCACGAAGGTCACGGAGAGCAAAGGAAAATAGGCGGAAGGATAGGCAGCGGGAAGCAAAGAAAGGTGTGATTCCTGAAAGTAGGGTTGTACATCCAGCAAGCAGGATTGTGTTTTATTTGACAGGAAAGCCCCTGAATGAAGACACAGACATGATATGTGACACAGATCTGTGTGGCATCGAGTTTCACCTGAAGAAGATGTCCAGGGTCAGGCTCCAAATTGGAGTGGACTATCTGTGTAATCTAAACCTTCTTTCTTTTGGGGCAGACACACTTCTTAGGAATTATCTGAGACAGAAAGTATAACCACATAACATGCACATTCTGTGTTTATAGGATAACAGCTGTCATATTTTGCTATGCCAAAATTGAAGACAGCGCTTATGCCAAGACAGCTACATTTATAAGCTCGTGATAAGGCTTATTTTCCAGTAATTACTGACACAGGTGTCTTCACTTTCATTTAAAACTTCATGGTTTGTTTATTGCGTTGCATTTGACTCAGGATTGATGTATCTCTCATCTAACACTGATGTTCACTGTGATTATCTGTTGTTTTTTTGTGTGTAATGCACACAATTTGTGATTCCTTATAGTTAAGAGTTATATATCCAAGAGTGCTAGTCAGTTAATCTTATTACTATAATGTGATCTGAGTTAAGCCATATTTATCAGAGTACACATTGATACCCGCTATTTTAATATTGGTTGTTGATCTCATCTTGCTGAACATATGAGCTCATATTTGATAAACAACAATAAAAGTTTAACCGTTTAAAAACCTTTGTTCATATGTTATTATTCAATTTGATATTAAAAATCATGTGTTAGAATTGCTTTAAGTATCTCTCTGTAATGATTGGCCCATGGTGAATGGGAATGTTTGGTTATCAATCTAGTATTTCATACTTAGCAGTACACATGCTCTACTTATTGATTACTCCTCTCAGTGTCATCTGCCTGTCCTCCATTTTATTGATAGATAATGAATCTCATTAACCCTGAAACTCTACAATCATCGAGATACACTACAATTTATCCAAAATCATTAGCACTCACATGAAAAGGATGGTTACCTAGATGATTGTTAGTCATTAGTCAATATTTAAAAAAAACACATGGATACACGCAAATGCTAGAATTTGATGCGCCCCCCCACGCAAATACCCCCAAATAAAATGCCCCCCCCCCCACGCAAATACCCCCAAATAAAATGCCCCCCCCCCCATGCAAATACCCCAAAATAAATTGCCCCCCCCATGCAAATACCCCAAAATAAATTGCCCCCCCCACGCAAATACCCTCATATAAATTGCCCCCCCCCCCTAATAGCTCACCCCCCCCCCCAGCCATAAATAATGAACGCTCCCTTATTAAACCACATTTGAAGGTATATAGGAATAGGGAAACCAAGTACCAGTGAAAGGAAGTCAAAATTACTCGGTAAGGCTTGGAAAAATTACTGCCCGTGGCCAGGGCCTTGGGCAGTAATTTTTCCAAGCCTTACCTCGTTACTTTGACTTCCTTTCACCGGAACATAGTTTCCCTCTATTCATCACTGTATACAAAGTCCCCATTGAAAATGTATGGGGACTCAGTAAACCACGACCCATTGTATAAAACCTGCCAGATACCATAATTGTGGTATACAGATTCAATCCTGTGGTACCGACCCTATTGAGGTACCCGGTATCCCAGAATTCAGTCTGTTTACAGGTCCCGGCGTGCGCTGGTTACCGACATAGTATGGCGCTAGACCCTTGAACCGTAACCCACATTTATCCAGTTTAACGGTTTTTATTGATATTTAAATTGGAAATCCGATGTCAGAAATCGAAATTTCAGCAATTTCTACTTATCAATCCAAAATTATATTCAGGTTCTCCAAATATAAATTGGAAAACTACAGTTTATGTGGCTGTAGTCTGCCCAGTCAGTCGCGAGCTAAACTTGTATTTACCCTGGGCGATAATAGGGAGTTTAGTAACCTCTGGAGGGCGTATACATAGAGCCTCCAGAGGCTACTAAACTCCCGATTATCGCCCCGGGTAAGGCAAAGTTCCGCTCCCAACTGGCTGGCTAGACTACGACAACATGGACCACAGTTTCCTGATTTATAATTGGAGAAACTGAACATAATTTCGGAATTTCAATTTGAAGATTTCTGAATACCGTTAAACTGCACTAATTCTGGGTTACGAGTTAACCCTTTCAGTCCCACGCTCCTGAGAGCAAATTCACACTAAAAAAATAGGTTTTATATATGTTGTGGTCATTTGAAGACTTTTCAAGTGATTGAACAGATTTTTCATATATGAACTTCATATTCCATAAGGATTCTGTAACTGTTGTAGTTCATTCCAATTTTGGTTACCATGGCAACCATTCCTTCTATTTTTCAGAGAAAATTGCAATTTTTTGCAGAAATTTATTGAATAACATGACTTTACAGTGGTTAGTCATCAAACTCTGAGGGAAAAAATCCATCAATATATCTTTCGGTAAATAGAGTTAACAATCTGGAAGGGTTTTACTTTCTTTGGTTGCTATAGTGACCCTCAAAATCGGGTACGAAGGCACTATCATAGAGGCACCTGACCAGTCATGTGAAGGTAATGCACCAATGTTTTTAGGTGAATTTATCACAAAAAGGGCATTTGATACATGTCATGCCTGTTTCTCAAGTTTTTGACTGGTTGAAAAGATTTTTCATATGTGAACTCCATATTCCATTAGGATTCTGTAACTGTTGTAGTTCATTCCAATTTTGGTTACCATGGCAACCATTCCTTCTATTTTTCAGAGAAAATTGCAATTTTTTGCAGAAATATATTGAATAACATGACTTTACAGTGGTTAGTCATCAAACTCTGAGGGAAAAAATCCATCAATATATCTTTCGGTAAATAGAGTTAACAATCTGGAAGGGTTTTACTTTCTTTGGTTGCTATAGTGACCCTCAAAATCGGGTACAAAGGCACTATCATAGAGGCACCTGACCAGTCATGTGAAGGTAATGCACCAATGTTTTTAGGTGAATTTATCACAAAAAGGGCATTTGATACATGTCATGCCTGTTTCTCAAGTTTTTGACTGGTTGAAAAGATTTTTCATATGTGAACTCCATATTCCATTAGGATTCTGTAACTGTTGTAGTTTATTTCAATTTCGGTTGCCATGGCAACCATTCCTTCTTTTTGTCAGGGAAAATTGCATTTTTGACAGAAATGTCTTGAATAACATGACTTTACAGTGGTTAGTCATCAATCTTTCAGGGGAAAATCCATCAATATATTTTTCAGTAAATAGAGTTGACAATCTGGAAGGGTTTTACTTTCTTTGGTTGCCATAGTGACCCTCAAAATCGGGTACAAAGGCACTATCCTAGACGTACCTGACTAGACATGTGAAGGTAATGCACCAATGTTTTTAGGTGAATTTATCATGAAAAGGGCTTTTGATACATGTTCTGCCTTTTTCTCAAGTTTTTGACCGATTGAAAAGATTTTTCATATATAGACTCCATATTCCATTAAGAATCTCACAGTCCGGGTGGCCTCTGGTGGCTGCCGCAGATTCAACGGGGTAGATACCAGGGGTATCACCATCGGCTGAATCTGGGCCTGGCTTGCTTGGGTCTCTGTGGCTTTTGCCTTGGTCTCCTGAGCAACCTTTAGGGTGTAATCACGCACTCGTACTCAGTGAGTTGTTGTATGCCGCCCCTAAGCTTGTTCATGTTTGTGACAACCTGGTTGTCTAAATGATTCAGGTACGTTGACATGTGCTGCGGATCCCAGTTTCCTACCCTATCGGTGCTAGTGTAGGTCTTGTTAGTTTCTTGGAATACACATCCCTTGATGCGGATGCAACTGTAGCAGTGGAAGCCACCGGTGCAGGCTGTGGTTCCTTCTGCTTCGGTGCCGCTTTGGGGGTGCTCTGGCACTTGGAAGTGCCAGAGCTCTTGTGGTCAGGCTTCACCTTCCCTGTTCCTGTCTTCGAGCGATGTAAAACATCTCCCAAAGTTACACTACTTGGTGTCCGGTTCCTGTCTGACTGACCAGAACACGAGTCATCCTCTGAGTCACTGGACTTACAGGAACCCTTGGTCTTCTTCAGAGCAGGCTTTTTCTGTGGGCACAGTGGGAATGGGAGATGGCGGGGATTGCAAACCCAGAGCTGAAGAGTTTGGGTCAAACCCAGACCGGAATTGGAGCTGGATTGCAACTTCTCAGCGCAGGCCACTTTGTCTGCCACAGCTTTCACATTTTCGAGTTTTGTGTTTTCTCCGACAGGACACATGGCTATCAGTCCCAGACTGGGATGTAAGAGCCTGATCTGAGGAGGTAGGTTTAGCCGGTTGTGAGGCTGGTTTATCACCCTTCTTCCTTCCCTTTGGCTTTGCCGTTTTTTCCGAGGAAGCAGGGGCAACTACCACCTTGTCGGTAGAGGGGCCCTCTCCCGACAAGGTCTACATCCACAGAAGTTTCTACCTCTGCAGGTGCGCCACCATCACCGTCTGCTGATCCCTTACTGCCTGGGTTTCATCCGGAGAAGGTGTTACAACAGGACCGGTAGAAGCAGGCATCTGGCTCATGACCCAACCATCTACCAAACTCTTCAGCTCTGCGTTGGCAATCCCCGCCAACTCCAATTCCCACTGTGCCCACAGAAAAAGCCTGCTCTGAAGAAGACCAAGTGACTCAGAGGATGACTCGTGGTCTGGTCGGTCAGACAGAAGCCGGACACCAAGTAGTGTAACTTTGGGGGATGTTTTACATCGCTCAAAGACAGGAACAGGGAAGGTGAAGCCTGACCACAAGAGCTCTGGCACTTCCAAGAGGGAGAAATCCTCTAAGGAACCTAAAAAGGCAGCAGTCTCGTCTGAAGCTTCGGCAAAGACAAGCACTGCTGGTGCCAGACCAAAAGAGAAAGGCACAGATGCCAAAAGGACTGGTGGGGCCGCAATGGAGGAGGATTTCCCTTCTCTTCCCTCTCCAGCTGGACTGCACCGAAGCAGAAGGAACCGCAGCCTGCACCGGTGGCTTCCACTGCTACAATTGCATCCACATCCAGGGATGCAAGTTCGCCGACAATTGACGGAAATCAGAAATTTCTACATCTTGAAATATGATTGAAATATGTATGAAAATCATGAAATAAAAGTATGAAAATCATTAAATGAAACTACATTCCAGATAATTCTGGCAGCAGGTTCTCACCAACGGCGTATTTATATATAAACCTCCATAGGCCGTTAGCATTGACGCACACGCCGGGGAAATGGGCAGTCAGAACTTTGGCGGCAGTTAAACGTGCCAAGGGCCGTTGACACTGCCGTCAGAGTTCCGTCAAGTGCCGAAATTTTGTTTGACGGAACGGGGGGGGGGGGGGGGGGGGGTCCCCCCAAATACCCCCCAGTTTTTTGTGTGTTTTTGTTTCCGACTTTTTCATCAGTCCCGACCTTCATCCCTGCACATCAAGGGATGTGTATTCCAAGACACTAACAAGACCTACACTAGCACCGATAGGGTAGGACACTGGGAACCGCAGCACATGTCAACGTACCTGAACTATTTAGACACCCAGGTTGTCACAAACATGAACAAGTTCAGGGGCGGCATACAACAACTCACGGAGTATGAGTGCGTGATTACACCCTAAAGGTTGCTCAGGAGACCAAGGCAAAAGCCTCAGAGACCCAAGCAAGCCAGGCCCAGATTCAGCCGATGGTGATACCCCTGGTATCTACCCCATTGAATCTGCGGCAGCCACCAGAGGCCACCCGGACTGTGAGATTCTTAATAGAATATGGAGTTCATATATGAAAAATCTTTTCAATCGGTCAAAAACTTGAGAAACAGGCAGAACATGTATCAAAGGCCCCTTTCATGATAAATTCACCTAAAAACATTGGTGCATTACCTTCAGGTGACTGGTCAGGTGCGTCTATGATAGTGCCTTTGTACCCGATTTTAAGAGTCACTACGGCAACCAAAGAAAGTCAAACCCTTCCAGATTGTCAACTCTATTTACCGAAAAATATATTGATGGATTTTCCCGTGAAAGATTGATGACTAACCACTGTAAATCTCATGTTATTCAAGAAGTTTCTGCCAAAAAATGCAATTTTCCCTAACAAAAAGAAGGAATGGTTGCCATGGCAACCAAAATTGGAATAAACTACAACAATTACAGAATCCTAATGGAATATGGAGTTCATATATGAAAAATCTTTTCAATAGGTCAAAAACTTGAGAAACAGGCATAACATGTATCAAAGGCCTTTTTCGTGATAAATTCACCTAAAAACATTGGTGCATTACCTTCACATGTCTGGTCAGGTGTCTCTATGATCGTGCCTTCGTATCCGATTTTGAGGGTCACTACGGCAACCAAAGAAAGTAAAACCCTTCCAGATTGTTAACTCTATTTACCAAAAGATATATTGATGGATTTTCCCCTCAAAGATTGATGACTAATGACTAAAGATGATTTTTCAACTAAAAGAAAAATTATTTTAGAAATTCCTATAAAAAATCCACTTATACATGAAAAATAGAAGGAATGGTTGCCATGGCAACAAACTATAGAATCAAATACA
Organism: Alentia gelatinosa; assembly: GCA_950022655.1. Taxonomy (NCBI): domain Eukaryota; kingdom Metazoa; phylum Annelida; class Polychaeta; order Phyllodocida; family Polynoidae; genus Alentia; species Alentia gelatinosa. The sequence goes on along the minus strand of OX465579.1, from coordinate 64,845,405 downwards.
GCATTCCTACATTCTTGTTGGAATATTGTGATAGTATATGAAATATCACTTCATTTCTATACAAACGCTTGACACAGGAATGACATATATATAAGGTAGTTTTTCATTTTACACATTTTGGTGAATTACTGCCTAGCAGCGATGCTATTGCGCTAGGTTTCAGAGGTTGCTATGACAACATAACAACTTTGAACCTTCTATGATGGTACTTATATATTCTTACAGATATATTTATGAATTTATTGCTGTAAAGTTTTTAGGATTAACACTATTATAGTTAAAATATTTAAGAAATTTTTGCACACAAAAATCCACCTTTAACTGAAAAATTTAAGGAATGGTTGCCATGGCAACCAAATATGGAATTCAAGCAAAATCCTGACATTCTAAATGAGATTTAGTGCTTGTGTGGGCTACTGTCTTTCCAATTTGATTAAAAAAGGCTTAGAAATAATATCTAATCTGTATTTAACCTAAAAGTTTATAAATTCAATGACCTTTGCCCTTTGACCTTGAATGGAACCCTCATAAATTCTAAATAGAATCTTCTAAAGGAAATCCAATGCTTGAACCTGATAGCCCATATCTTACTCTATAAGTGTAGGAAATTTCACATTCATAGCTTCAAAAGAGCCAATGCACCTCACCACCGGATATCACTATTCAAAATCGATAAAAACGGCCACCCTGCCGGCCGATATATCGGCCTTTGGGACTGAAAGGGTTAAGGGTCTATCGCCTTACAACGTCGGTAACCAGCGAAAACCGGAACTTGTGAATAGACTGAATTCTGGGATACCTCAATAGGGTCTATGATGGTTTTGTGGTCAGGCGGCCGTAAATCACAAGGGATTGACGCGTAGTAATACACGAGTGCTAGCGAGTTTATTATCCATCATATACAAAGCCCCCATTGAAAATGCATAGGGACTCCATAAACCATGACCCATTGTATAAAACCTGTCAGATACCATAACTGTGGTATACGGATTCACACCTGTAGTATACGGCCTCAAAACCATGGTATACGGGAAAAATAGTCCCTTTTGCTATAGAGCAAGGAAATAGTCCCTATTGTTATACCTTTTAACATGGCAATAACTGGGTTTAATTTATTCGAAAATATGGATAATAGATACAACAAACGATGATTTTGTGGACAGGCGGATCAGTAAACCACTCGAGGTTGACGTCGTAATACACTCGCTAGCGCTCGTGTATTACTACGCGTCAACCACTCGTGGTTTATGGCCGCCTGTCCACAAAACCATTGATTATTGTCTATTTATTATCCATCGTATACAAAGCCCCCATTGAAAATGTATGGAGACTCAGTAAACCACGACCCATTGTATAAAACCTGTCAGATACCATAACTGTGGTATACAGATTCAAACCTGTGGTATACGGCCTCAAAACCATGGTATACGGGGAAAATAGTCCCTTTTGCTATAGAGCAAAGAAATAGTCCCTATTGTTATACCCTTTAATATGGCAATTACAAGGTTGAATTTATTCGAAAAGATGGATAATAAATGCAATAAACGATGATTTTGTGGACAGGCAGCTCTGTAAACCACTCGAGGTTGACGTCATAATACACTCGCTAGCGCTCGTGTATTACTACGCGTCAACCTCTCGTGGTTTACGGCCGCCTGTCCACAAATTTATCGATTATTGTCTATTTATTATCCATTGTATACAAAGCCCCCATTGAAAATGTATGGGGACTCAGTAAACCACGACCCAGTGTATAAAACTTGTCAGATACCATAACTGTGGTATAACGTAGAAAACAGAAAAACGTATAATACATTTTTAGATCTATTTTGGCAATATTTACCATAATTCTAACATTATAAACATCAATGTGCATTGAATATAGTCAAGTAGCTTTAGACTTATGGAAAATAGAATGACGTTTAAGTATACAACTATCTGGTTCAATAATATTTGGATAACATAAAAACATCCTTAAACAGTGGTGTCCCTTTGAAAAGGTTATTTTGTTGATATTTTTCAGGTTATGATAAATAAATTAAAGTTCTCATGTGTTTTCTCTAGGTGTTATATGAATAAAAGGTACACTTATTTCAATTAAACATAAACAAATTTATTTTTTATAACTTTGAGAAGTTGGATAATGTAGAAAACATGAGTTAGTGAGACAAATTTCATTTTGAAAAGTATGGTACATTTTACCAAAAATGATGATTTTTCTATTCAGGAATACTGCCCAGTTGTAGTAATAAATGGGAAACATTAATTGATGCAATAATAATTAAATGGATCTGTTAAGAAGTAGTCTGAAATGGGTACCATGGGCTTGGGACATGCACAAAAATGCAGAAAGGGCTATTTTAGGCTCATCAAGTCAGATTTCACCAGGAAAATAATCTTATACAAATAAAAAAACCATATATGCCCAGGTCAGTCTCTATCAGAATCAATGAGACAAATTAGTTTTTAACTAATTTTAAAAAGTGAAGAGCTTAGGGACACCACTGGTGCACTTTTATTGAGCCTTATCCATATACCTGTGGGTGAATACCACTCAAATACGACCCTCTCATGAGAGTGTAGTATTCAGCCACTACTGCGGATTATGGTGCACTTCGTCACACTAAACATGATTTAACATGCCAGGGACGAGAGATACAAGATCAACGTCGTCACAGAAAATTCCAACAGGGTGGACGCTATCGTTTCACTAGTTCAGAGATGTTTTACAACCTCCCCATTACAACTGCCAATGTGCAATGACCAAACATCGAAGTATATATAGATCGGTGGTGCTGCTCCATTAACGCTCCACTACCGCGAGAATGTTTTTTGCTCCCCTCGATCTCCACTTGATCAGAGATCTTCCTCAACTGGGCTTCATTAATGTGATAGCGTAGATACCTACGCTTGGGTAGACTGTAGTACGTCCCGTTGTCGCTAGGTGCCAGGGCGCTCATGCTCCCAAACTGCCGTAACCCGAAGGCGGCGCGGTGTGTGGACGGACTAACGGTTGGGCACCTACTTCCCTGCCGTCTGGTGGACGTTGGCCACATTACGCGATTCTCGTGTTCAGTCGAGAGGGGGCGCATCGATCGGCGTCGTTTGCCATGTTGGAATTTCTATGGAACGGTTATCGAGAGCTCTTCAATATAGGTGTTGCCGTTCAGCGCCACCTAACGGCCCACTGCTTAGTTACGCGGCCGCTCGGACAAACCTGGCCAAGTCCGGCCATACGTGTATAGGGAACACAGCAATCACACCTAAAGTGTGAACGGTGGGTGTCATTACAAGAGTGTTGGTTTTGGACAGATTGGGCTGCTAGAACAATTAAAGGCATTGTATCAACGGGTCTGGACTATCAAAACTTTATAGTTGATAATTGTTTTGGTTTTAATTTGGAGAAAGATAAGCACATGATAGCTAGGCCTGCCAATGTATTAATGTATATTCAATTTCGGTGATCCTATGTTATCTATGCTATATCTAAAGTATTATTGAGGCAATATGCATGCATGGCATACCAGATTTGAGCTGGAATACCATAGAATAAGATGCAATCATTATTATTTCTCTGGAAATAATTTAGATGGGTATTATGAACATATTATGTTCATACACTCAGTGTTCCAGTGCTAAAGAATAGGTTGCCAGGTGAATGTTTGGCTTCAGCTGTGGCGTAACTAAGCAGATAAGGTGCGACACCGGCCAGTGGAAAAGGGCCTATTTCAGCTCAGTGGCGTCAGAATAGGGGACAGGGGGGAGGCGACCACTCCCCCTCCACCCACACACCTTTGTTACCAACTAAAATAAGTTAGCTGCTTCAAATTTTACTCAATCAAGTGTAAAAACCGTCTTGACTTTTCAGCATAGAGAAATGTCTATTATTAAAAGTGGATTTTTTTTTTAGCATGCAACGATGGCTAAGCCCTGACTTTTCACTGTGGAAAAATGTCAAAGTCTGATTTCTTAGTATGTAACAATGGCTAGACCTTGACTTTTCATAACAGAAAAATGTCAAAATCTGACCTTTTATCATGTGATAATGACTAAGCCCCGACTTTTCACCACGGAAAAGTGCCGAATTCTGACTTTTTAATCATGCAATGATGGCTAAGCCCTGACTTTTCATTGTAGAAAAATGTCAAAGTCTGACTTTTTAGCATGTAATGATGGTTAAACCCTGACGTCTAACTCACCAGAGCCATTTTTTCACCATGGAAAAATGTAAAAGTCTGACTCGACTTTTCACTGTGAAAAAATGTCAAAGAATGGCTTTTTAGCGTGCAATGATGGTTAAACCCTGACTCCTTATTCACCAGAGCCATTTGAAGAACAATGAATGGGAAATGTACTGTTTTCCAACCGAATGTCATAGCTACTTGATTGTAACAATAATCTGTGAAAAGTCAGGTATTAGACCTCATTGCATGCCCCCCCCCCCCCACCCCTATATAAACAAAGCCGTCTGCTAGTCGAGTCGGTCTACGCAGACGACAGCGGTCCTTGTACTGGGACTGTCCACGAGGGACCCCCCCGACCCCCCCCCCCCCCCCCAGAAGCTGTGGAGAAACCCCATGCTGGGTTACTCACTATTAACCCATTCACGGCGGGATCCTACACAGTCATGTATATAGGGATCGGGTATGCTCGCGTCATCCTTACATAGACTTTGACATTCTTACAGATTTCACTATTATAATGGATAACGCGGATGCAGAAGTACCGATAGCTCTCGCTGGATTAATGATGAGTTTATTCACGGACTTATATATATGGATAGGAAACGCGGGCCATTCCCGTGTTTGTTCAACGATCTCTTCGCCTCGGCTACGCTTGAGTGCATTTCGCGGGTAGAGCGCTAATTTCCGTATGATCCGCTAGGAAAAATTTGGCGATAGTTCCATTTTGAGCCACCAGGGTTAAAAGTGGCGCTGCTGATGGGTTTTTTTTTGTTTTTTTTATTGTTTTTGTTTTGTTTTGAGCAAGCTTTCTTTATTTCAATTATAGTACACTTCATTATTATTTAAATATATATCCTGAGTGTCTAGCCATGATTTTCGGTCTTGGTGAACATGTTAATATCTACATTCATTTTTTTTTTTTTTTTTTTTTTTTGATTGAGCAAGCTCTTTCTTTATTTCACTTGTAATACATACATTCATTCTTTCCTAAGTGTATAATCATGACTTACTTTCCTAAGGAGTTTATTTGCAATCCTTTTTTCTATGGTCTTGGAATAGTTGGGGCCGGCGGACAAATTTCCCTAATTTTCAGGCAGTCAGTCTTGGGAAAAAATTATTTGCAATTCATTCCCATGCCCCTAGGCCTTAATGAAGTATTTGTCAGTCGATTCCAAATATATAGCTACATGGGACAGTTGGAATAAGGGTCCTAAGTGCATTAGATTTTTTTAAAGTTACGGCACATTTTGTCTTAGAATAGTTGGGGCCGGCAGACAAATTTCCCTTATTTCCAGGCAGTCAGTCTTGGGAAAAAAGTATTTTCAATTCATTCCCATGCCCCTAGGCCTTAATAAAGTATTTTTCAATCGATTCCAGGTATGTACCTATATGGGAGAGTTGGAATTAGGGTTCTAAGTACACTAGATTTATTCAATGTTACGGCACATTTTATGTCAGTTTGGGTTGGGTCGGCAGTCAAAATTCCTTGATTTTCAAGGGAAAAATCCAGAAAATCCAGATTCTGAAATTGTTCCCATGCTCCTAGGCCTTAATAAAGTATTTGTCAGTCGATTCCAGATATATAGCTACATGGGACAGTTGGAATTAGGGGTTTAAGTGCAATAGATTTTTAAAAAGTTACGGCACATTTTGTCTTAGAATAGTTGGGGCCGGCACACAAATTTCCCTGATTTTCAGGAAGTCAGTCTTGGAAAACAATTATTTTCAATTCATTCTCATGCCCCTAGGCCTTAATAAAGTATTTGTCAGTCGATTCCAGGTATGTACCTACATGGGACAGTTGGAATTAGGGTTCTAAGTGCACTAGATTTTTAAAAAGTTACGGCACATTTTGTGTCAGTTTGGGTTGGATCGGCAGTGAAAATTCCCAGATTCTCAAGGGGAAAATCCAGAAAATCCAGATTCTTGAATTATTCCCATGCCCCTAGGCCTTAATAAAGTATTTGTCAGTCGATTCCAGATATATACCTCCATGGGACAGTTGGAATTAGGGTTCTAAGTGCACTAGATTTTTTAAAAGTTACGGCACATTTTGTCTTAGAATGGTTGGGGCCGGTAGGCAAATTTCCCAGATTTTCAGGATGTCAGTCTTGGGAAAAAGTCATTTTCAATTCATTCCCATGCCCCTAGGCCTTAATAAAGTATTTGTCAGTCGATTCCAGGTATGTTCCTACATAATGTAGTTGGAATTAGCTTTCTAAGTGCAATAGTTTTTTTTAAAGTTACGGCACATTTTGTGTCACTTTCGGTTGGGTTGGCAGTCAAAATCCCCTGATTTTCAGGGGGAAAATCCAGAAAATCCAGATTCTTAAATTATTTCCATGCCCCTAGGTCTTAATAAAGTATTTGTCAGTCGATTCCAGATATATACCTACATGGGACAGTTGGAATTAGGGTTCTAAGTGCACTAATAATCTGCAAAATGAGTTGAACAAGCGCAGCTTAGTTTTCTCAGGTATCGCTGAAAGGCGTAACGAAAGGCTGAAGTTGACAATATCGGAAATTGTCTCGAATATGGGCATTACACTAGAGGCCTATGACATCGAAGCGGTTAAACGTGTAGGCGTCTATTCCGCCTCCGGCCGACCTAGAGACGTCAAAGTGTCGTTCTACAGTCTGGAAACAAAGGATGAGATTTTCTATCGAAAAAACTACATTAGGGCTATTCCTGCATGTAAAGAGATTTGGATTTCAGAAGATCTCACAACGTCCACTAAACGCCATAGAGCGATTCTGAAAACAGTTGTGAAATTTGCCGTTGACAGAAAGATCGACGCTAGGTTGGTGGGGGACACGGTCATTGTTGATGGCTTGCGATATGGGCCAGGTCAGCTGGGTCACTTACCAGAGAAAATATCCCTAGAAAAGGTTCATACCCGTTGTGAGGGTGACACAATTTATTTTCAGGGCAGTTTTTCCCCTCTTTCAAACTTCTATCCTGCTACCTTTAAATTCGGAACGCAAAGTTACATTTCTGCCGAACAAGCGTACGCCCACTGCAAGGCGGTATCTGCTAATAATGGCCAGGCAGCAAATCTCATCATGCGCGAGAGTGACCCATATAAGATCAAGGAGTTAGGAGGCATGGTTAAAAGCTCACCGAACTGGAGAAACGAAGCCTTGGGAATAATGGAAAGGATTCTAAAAGCCAAATTTGAACAAAATGAAACCCTAAGAGACAAATTGTTGGCTACTCAAGATATCAAGTTGGTCGAAGCCACTCGGAGCTCCTTCTGGGCTTCAGGCAAAACATTTAGTGAATTGCGACGCAACAAGACAGTGACAGGAAACAACCATCTCGGAAAGCTCCTTGAGAAGACAAGGCGTGTCCTTACCCCATCGGATGAGTAAAAACGGTTTGGATTTTGAATCTTTAAAGTGTATTACCAATATTTCCATATCGTGTGCCATGAACTCGCCTGTTATTATAGTAACTGACTCTAGAGGCAGACGTCTCCAACGGTATATTGAAAAGAACAATTATTTTCAATCTGAAATATCAGTCACGGCTAAACCAGGGGCAACGTTATGGCAAGTAGCACATACTATTGTTCGGCTCCAGAGACAGCATCCAAATCACCAATTTATATTAATGGCAGGCATTAATGACATAACCACGAAAAAGGGCCCACACATCTCAATGTTATTCCCCACGTCACAGGATTTAGAGAGGGAATTGACAGACACATTATGGGAAGTGAATTATTATTTTATGCGTGTCATACCACACACAAATGTCATTTATGCACCTATGTCAGGGCTCGACTACAAACGTTATGTAGGCTATGGCATCGAGGCCCAACAGACTGTCATTAATGAGGGAGTATTACTAGTGAACAAATTTATTATCCGGCTTAATGAAGACAGAGTAAATCCAACCCCATGGGTTTCGCAATTTGTTCACCCTAACAGGCGAGGGGTCGGCAGGCCTGTATATTCCTTGCTAACAGATGGTCTACACCCTTCAGATTTTCTGCTCCAACAATGGGCAAGGCAAATTGTGAAGGTGGTTAAGAAGAAAAACAACGCTCTCAAATAAAGGGGGGGGGGAAGGGGGGGAAAAACGGAGAGCTGCACATGATGAGAGTATATTTCTATCTTGGCGATGCCTTGGTCTGGTAGACAGGGTACGCCTTTCAGCACTGAGGTCATTAGGCAAAACCCTTAAATTTCCTATATGAAGATAGCAGGCTCGGTCGACGGCTATTTTTCATATGGTAAGAGGGGAGCTATTAACCGTTTCAGGATATATATATGTACTAAGGTGTCTTCTCTAATTTTATAACTAAGGTTTCTGACTGGTGACTTTCATATGTGAAATAGTGTCAGACAATTTATGTTGTAGAAGTTTGTATATTGAAAGATGACATTCGTACCTGTATTATAAAGTAGTCTTCATGGGCTATATGTTGATTATATGTTCTAGTTAGGTGCAGAGTTTGAAAGTTGACATTCGTACCTGTATTATAAGGTAGTCTATATGGGCTATATGCTGATTGTATGTGCTAAATAGGTGCAGAGTATTGTATGTGCTAAATAGGTGCAGAGTTACAAGAGACCTCCAAGATATATCCAATGATGTTATTCTTTATTTAATAGAGGTTGTTTGACGTTATATATTTTAGTAAAAAGGAGGTTTCCAATAACTAAAGACAAAGTTTGTTCATTATTAGACAATGTAAGATTACGTATAAGATCGTTGACTGCACTGTAAAATAAGAAAATGTTGCCGATTGATATTTCCCAGAACCACAATTTGTTGGACAGATTTAAGATGATGTTAATGCCTAGTATTTTCTCAAGTTACAATTGCTAGACTACAGTACAATTTACAAGTGAAGATTACAGAACTTTGCCGGTATTAAGACTGTCTACCATGCCCATGGAAGGAAGTACCGTCCCAGCGACAGCCAGATAAAATTAGATTCGGATGTCCATCACACGAACTCGCTTCCACAGTCGAATCTGGGTCCACCATATGTCAAGAATCAACAGGGAGAGGAGGAAATAAACAGTGGTTTCCAATTACAAGAGACATTACTATACATGAGGTATTGTAAGGAAAGCATAATGTTTTGGATGTTTGGGCCCCAGCCGAGGTCTGTTGACATGAGAACAAGTTCTTCATGGTTATGAAAGGGAATTACCCATGCTCTATATTCCTGAATGTCTATTGTGTTTTAAGTGTGATATATGTGAAATATGTTGTTGATGTATACATGTTCTTTGTTTGGTATGGGTTCAAAGATCAGGCTATTGAGGTTGATACGATGCTAGGGGAATGGGGACAAGAAGATCAGTTACAACAGAAAGAAGAACAGAAGATCGCTGATTGTTTGGGAAAGGGGGAACAAGAACTCTATATACATTTAACATGGATAATATAAGATTTGCTAGTATAAATGTTAATGGTCTGGGGGAGGCAATTAAGCGGCGTACTTTTTTCCATAAACTGAGAAAAGACTTTGATATTATACTTCTGCAGGAAACTCATAGTACTGATCAAACCAATTTTTTATGGAAAACCGAATGGGGGGGAGAAATGATTTTTTCTAATGGGGTATCCAATTCAAGGGGGGTGGCCATATTATTTTCGAGCAAACTTGATTTTAAAATTGACAAGGTGGTCAGAGATATACAAGGTAGATTTTTAATTGTTCAGGTATCTATTGAAGAGGAAACCATAATATTGGTTAATGCGTATTGCCCAGTTCAATGTACCCCCCAGGATCAACTGATTAATCTTAGCCGGTTAGAGGAAGAATTGTACAATTTTGAAGAATTACCCATGTTGATAGGTGGAGACTTTAATATACCACTAGATCCCAACTTGGATAGGAAAAACACTTCTTCCCCCCCTACCTCCCGTCAATACCGGACAGTATTATCGGAATTCTTAGTTAATAATAATTTGGTTGACTTATGGAGAGAAAGGAACACTACAATTAAACGATTTACATTTCACAGAGCCCAATCTGCATCTCGTATTGATTACTGGTTCATATCTGAATGTTTTAAAAATAGAATTTTTAAGATGGACATTAAGACTGCTTCATGTACAGATCACTCATTACTTACGTTTGAGTTAAAAAGACAGCAAAAAACTAGGGGCCTCTCCTTCTGGAAACTCAACAATTTGTTGTTGGCAGACAAGAAGTATGTAGAACTAGTTAAAAAAGAATTATCAGAGTTACGTATAAGTACTAAAGAAATAGAACCGGCACAGAGATGGGATTTTGTCAAATTTAAGCTAAGGGACATCTCTATTCAATTTGCTAAAAAAAGGAAAAGAGAAGAAAGGTTGCAGCTGAAGAGTATGCAACAAGAACTAGAAAGCCTGGTACAAACTGATGATTTATCTGATTTAAAGGAGAATGAGAGAAAATACAAGATCGACACTTTAAGAAAGGACATTGAATTTCATGAGCGCAAAGCCACCCTTGCCCTTCTCTTTCGGGCGAAGGCTAATTGGGCATTGAAGGGGGAAAGGCCTAACAAATACTTTTTGAATAGAATTAAGAAGAACTGTATGAATAAATGCATATCCCAACTAACGATAGTAGAGGAAGGCAGACAATACGAAACGGGTGATCCAATCAAAATATTGTCTACAATTGAAGAGTTTTATAAGAAGGTTTATACCAGAAATACATCAGAATCACTTTTGGATAACATAGAAAAGTTAATAGACCCCAGTAAAATACCAAAAATTTCCCAGTCGGAGAAAGATTTTTTAGACAGAGAGATCTCGGATATTGAACTTTATAATGCTCTCAAAAAACTTAACGCTAACAAATCCCCAGGATCTGATGGCCTTACGCCTGAGTTTTATCGTTACTTCTGGGGCCATATTAAGGGCTTTCTTATGGAATCTTTTCAGGATTCTAAGTTCAAAGGGATGTTAGGTACAGAACAACGAAGAGGTATAATCTCGTTAATTCCAAAGAAAGGAGTAAGCAGAGTTGAATTGAAGAACTGGAGACCAATTACGTTATTGAACACTGACTATAAAATTCTAACCAAAGCTTTAGCATTGAGACTCCAATCTCCCCTTCGAGGGATTGTTCATGATGACCAGACTGGTTTCATGAAAGGTCGTTATATAGGCTCCAACATTAGGATCATTCAAGATGTTATAGATTATTTGAATACAAATGGATTAGCAGGAATTCTGCTCGCCCTTGATTTTGAGAAGGCGTTTGATTCGGTCTCCTGGGAGGCTATATTTGATGCACTGAAACTCTTTGGATGTGGGGAGGAATTTCTGAGTTGGATCAAATTAATATACAGGGATATTTCTTCATGTGTGTCCAATGCTGGTTTTCATACTAATTGGTTTTTTCCCTCCCGGGGAACTCATCAAGGCTGCTGTATCTCCCCCTACTTGTTTGTTGTCTTAGTGGAATTAGCGGCCATTGCAATTAGGGGAAACAAGGATGTGAAAGGGATTGAAATGCAATATAGATCTGTGAAAATCTCGATGTATGCAGATGACGTTACTTGTTTATTAGGGGACATACAGTCGGTGTACAGGCTTCTGGACATTCTGGAGAGGTTTCGTAGATATGCAGGACTAAAGATCAACCTGGACAAGTCCTTTATTATGAAATTGGGGGTAAAATCTGATCCCCTTCCTCCCAACTGTCCGATAGTAGAAAGACAGATGGTGAATATTCTAGGTATAAAGTTCAAAAATGCTTGGAAGGAAGACGAATATACTCAAATGAATTTTGAAGATAAAATTGACAAATGTCAAAGTATTTGTTCAGCATGGGCAACAACAAAATTGTCACTGAAAGGTAAAGTCACCGTTATTAATGCCACAGTAATACCTATATTGTTGTATCCAATGTCTTTGATATATACTCCGCCTTATGTGTTTTCAGAATTTAAAAAGATTGTATGTCAGTTTCTCTGGAATAGCAAAGTTAACAAATTAGCTTATGCAACGGTCTGTCAATGTGTCAAGGAAGGAGGTCTTAATATGTTGAATCTGGAAACAATGTATGAGGTATCAAGAATTAAATGGATTATTCGTTTTTGTAATGAATCACGCTCATGTTGGGATTACATACTACCAGAATTTCTTCAATCGGAAGAAGAGCCTGTTTTCAAGACGATTACTGAATTTTTTAGAGCTAAAAGACTCATTCAACTGCAACACTGTGACTCTATGTTCTATAGGAATTTAGTCCAGATCTGGAATAAGATATACATTAGATTTCCTATTCAGGAAGAAGATCGGCAGTATGAGTATTTGTGGCACAACAAGTTCATTAAAATTTACAAACCAGGGAATATGGCTAACTCATGGAGATCAGCTGGTATTGTATCCCTACATGATATTATAAGTTATGGTAGACTCATGTCTGAGATAGAAATTAGGCAAAAATATAAAGTCCCATGCACGTTTCTACACCTTTTACATTTACGGAGAAGTATCCCATGGTTGTCAAGATTATCCTTTCAAAAGGTGAAGACTGAGGTGAATCCGTTATTTATCAACGATTCAGTTCGTGTGGCTATCAATATCAGAAATAGTAATAACAGAAAGATCTACTATGTTCTTAATTCTTTTAGAACCAAACCTCCTGCAAGTCAAAAATACTGGTGTACAGAGTATGGGCTACCTCTAACAGATGGTCATTTATGGACCAATATCTTTACCCACATTTATAAAACGACTAGGGAAACGAAATTACAATCATTCCAATATAGAATTATAAACAGATTGATACCTACGAATTCATATCTATACAAAAGAAAGATCGTCCCTTCAGATATATGTTCTTTCTGTCAAGAAAAAGACACTTTAGAACACTTCTTCCTTGACTGTCCCAAAGTCAGGGACTTTTGGTCTCAATCTATTCGATGGTTGAAGGAGGTTGCAGATATAAATGGTGACTGGACGAGAACTAACATATTGCTGGGTTTTTCAGGCTCTGGTATTCTGTCCCACAGGCTAAACTATATTAGTTCCTTAATCAAGTTCTATATTTATAGACAAAAACTTTTCTATGACAGTAAGTTCTGTCTTTATGCATGGTCATTGGAATTCAGAGAAAAACTACGTATGGAGAAATATATATGTTATATAGAAAACTCTCCTCACAAGTTCAAAAAGTGGGAGACTATAATGCAAAATATTCAGTGAAACACACTGGGCTTCGATTCTCTCCAAGGATGTTCAGAAGCCTTCATACGCGTTAACTTTACTCCACCAGGTCAGGGGTAACTCCAGTGACTCATACCAAAATAATGTATCTTGTCCGGTCTCGTCCTCTTGGGTTTTGTTACCATTATATGTCTCGCTTTTCATGTTTACTACTTAGAAGGATACGGTTAGTGTCCCAACAAAGGGTAAATTGTCTATAATAACTAGGTTTAAGGCAGCACATTATATGACTTTTTTATTGGATGTTTGAATACTGTTACAATACACTATGGTTGAACTTTTATCTTGAACTATGTACAGACATCGAAATGTACTTGAAACATTCATAAAAAGCATAATTTCCACTTGTTAAACGGTATGTTATTGAATTTGTACTGATGATTGGTAAAAAAAAAATTTAAAAAAAAGAAAAAAAGAGTAAGCTAAAATTGAGATTACATCGTAAAATGGTATTGATGAAATATGAATGTGATGTAAACACAAATGCTATTGATGAAATATGAATGTGATGTAAACACAAATGCTATATCTAATACAATAGGTGAACTAAACGCGATATTGCTGTTAGAAAATAAGACACTTTTGGAAAGAAAACGGATTGTTAGGAAATAAGATCTAATGCGAAATAAAGCTTACTCTATAAAAAAAAAATTTAAAAAAAGTTACGGCACATTTTGTCTTAGAATAGTTCGGGCCGGTAGGCAAATTTCCCAGATTTTCAGGATGTCAGTCTTGGGAAAAAGTCATTTTCAATTCATTCCCATGCCGCTAGGCCTTAATTAAGTATTTGTCAGTCGATTCCAGGTATGTAGCTACATGGGACAGTTGGAATTAGGGTCCTAAGTGCGCTAGTCGATTAAATCTGGAATCGACTGACAAATACTTCATTAAGGCCTAGGGACATGGGAATAATTTAGGAATCTGGATTTTCTGGTTTTTCCCCTTGAAAATTAGGGAATTTTGACTGCCGACCCGACCCAAACTGACACAAAATGTGCCGTAACTTTAAAAAAATCTAGTGCACTTAGAACCCTAATTCCAACTGTCCCATGTAGGTATAAATCTGGAATTTTTAGAGCACGCCCCACACCCCCCACAGGGACCGGGGATACGTGAACAGGAAAAGATTTTAACCACATAAATCTGGAATCGACTGACAAATACTTTATTAAGGCCTAGGGACATGGGAATGAATTGAAATTATTTTTTTCCCAACACTAACTTCCTGAAAACCAGGGAAATTTGCCCGCCGACACCAACTATTCTAAGACAAAATGTGCCGTAACTTTACAAAAATCTAGTGCACTTAGAACCCTAATTCCAACTGTCCCATGTAGGTATATATCTGGAATCGACTGAAAAATACTTCATTAAGGCCTAGGGGCATGGGAATAATTTAGGAATCTGGATTTTCCACTGGAAAAACAGGGAATTTTTACTGCCGACCCGACCCAAACTGACACAAAATGTGCCATAACTTTACAAAAATCTAGTGCACTTAGAACCCTAATTCCAACTGTCCCATGTAGGTATATATCTGGTATCGACTGACAAATACTTCATTAAGGCCTAGGGACATGGGAATGAATTGAAAATAATTTTCCCCCAACACTGACTGCCTGAAAACCAGGGAAATTTGCCCGCAGACACCAACTATTCTAAGACAAAATATGCAGTAACTTTAAAAACATCTAGTGCACTTAGGACCCTAATTCCAACTGTCCCATGTAGGTATATATCTGGAATCGACAGACAAATACTTCTTTCAGGCCTAGGGGCATGGGAATGAATTGAAAATAATTTTTTCCCAAGACTCACTGCCTGAAAATCAGGGAAATTTGCCTGCTGACCTGACCCAAACTGCCACAAAATGTGCATAACTTTAAAACTATTTCACTGATCATTTCAAGACACTTCCTAAATGGAAGTTGAAATTATAGCCCTAGGTGTGCTTGGGGGTTCCAGACAATTGGCAGATATTTTGTAATTTTGGTTGGGTTGGGATTTCCCTCATTTGACATGGGAAATCAAGATTTTGAAATTATTTCCCCCTCAACAGGCTTTAATTGACTACTTCATCAAAAGGTCTAAGTATATACCTATACAGAACAGTCACAGTTATGTTGCTAAATGTAGTGAACGTTTGTAGACAAATGTAAACAGTGCATCTGAATGTCATGATTATGCTGAGCCTCCCAGCTGCGACAGTCACGATGCTGGTGGCAAAATATTGAACTAACTCCAAATGGCGGTAGCGCTGTCTAGCGGCCATTATCGGAACCCTAACAATGCCGAGGCAGAGATAGATACACCAGGGGCCCTTTGTTTCTAATCCAGGTGTTCTAAGTCCGTGGTTTATTCAAATAAATGGGCTACAGTAAGGCTGCCCGAGCCGCTTGCTTTGTTGCTTTGGTTCATACCATAGTGTCCAGACGCGGGCTGGTTAGAAGGCAGACGTGCCTTGTTTATATAAGGAACGGGTGACGTCAGCTCTCTGGCTCTCGCCCCCCCCCCCCCCCCCCCCCCCATCCCAGGAGATCCGACGAGACAGGCCCTCCCCCGCGGGGAGGCACCGATCTCGCCAGCATCCCCTGCGGGGGAGAGCTGACCCCACCCGTCCGCCACACTATTAATACGCCAATTAACTATGGCACCATTGTAAGAGGCTGCAATACGCTGTGGCGCTACCTGGGGATTTTCAAATATTGTCTCCTCAATCATAGTTTGGCAACCAACCCCTTCTACTAATATCATAGCTCTGGTTGCCAGTGTACCTCAGTCAAAGCTAGTTTGGCAACCAAACCCTGATACGATAACTCATTTCGTTTCCAGTGTAAGTCGAGGCTTGTTACCTGTGTAGGAGTAGAGACACAGATTAGAGAGATATATAAATGTACCACAGAGTAGAGAGACACTCTGTAGAAGAGGTCTATGGAGTAGCCTGGCCATGTGAGTCATTCTAATCTATTGCAAAATGAATCAAAGAACCATAACGGTGACTTACATTTAGTTCTTGGTCTCACTCTCAGTACAGTTTTAGGCAGCGGATTTAGAACACATATCATTGTCAGAATGTTCAGGGAGAATCTAAAGCTTATAGACCAAACTTTATTTATCTGTGTCTTTGAAAAATCGAACTGAAAGAACCTAGACACATTGACTATGATTGAGGAAGAAATGCATCTAC
Source organism: Alentia gelatinosa (assembly GCA_950022655.1). Taxonomy (NCBI): domain Eukaryota; kingdom Metazoa; phylum Annelida; class Polychaeta; order Phyllodocida; family Polynoidae; genus Alentia; species Alentia gelatinosa. The sequence continues at coordinate 64,828,838 of OX465579.1, read as the reverse complement.
TATCCTTAAAGTACTAGATCTAGCCTAGCTATGCCACAGTAAGCCAAAGAACCGTGAAGAATCTACCAGGAGACATCATATCTCCCACAATAGGGAGCCAAAGTGAACCCGCTGAAACCACAGATACCCGTTTGCAAAACACCATTTCCGGATATAGGGGCTCAGTACTGTACTTTAACTATTGTAGGTTCGAGATTATATGTGTCATCCTCCAAACTTTTAGATCCATATTTTTGATAAATTTAACAAATGTCATCGTAGCTTCGAGACAGAGATATTCAGAGATGATAGTAGTAAACTACACATCGAAAGTAACAAATCCATATTTTTTTATAAACTCAACAACTGGCTTTCTCGGGAGCGGAACGTTCAACCCAAAACGAGGCAAAGGGTTTTGTCATTTTCTGGCACCCTAGTTTTCTGGTATCATTGCTCAACCGGCGTAACGTGAATCGATATTTGAACTCACTGTACATGATTAATATGTGTAATTATAGGTAGTATGAATGTTTGAATCTTCAAATTTATGTCCAGATTGCTGGAATAAAGATCAAATAAAACAATCTTTGCAAAAGAAATTGATAAAATAATACATCTTCCCCTGCTCTTCATCTCCATTACATTTTTTGTTTGGTGTCTCTATCTTGGATATTTACTGAGATATTACCAGAGAAGTACAGTGGATTTAACATTAATTTCAATGGGGTGGAAAGTTTTTAAACCCTTCGAACGTAATAGGGAGCCAAAGTGAACCCGTTGCAACCACAGATAGCTGGTCACAAAATACTATTTCCGGGTATAGGCGTTCAGCGCTTTGACTATGTAGGTTCAAGATTATATGTGTCATTCTCCAATCTTTTAGATCCAAATTTTTAATAAACTTAACAACTGTCATCGTAGTTTCGAAACAGAGTTATTCAGAGACGATAGTAGTTAACTACACTTCAAAAGAGACCAAAAACGAAAGTCTAGCCTCAAACCCCCATAGCTTTAGCACTAAGCCTCGTTCTTACTGGCCACCGGAAACGGTGTTTTGTAGGTGGGTATCTGTGGTTTCAGCGGGTTCACCTTGGCTCCCTATAGAGTGCACTGCACTGCTTTCAGGAAAGCAAACTGCAAAGCGAGAAAACCGAGTGCCCGTTTTTGCGTTGCGTGACGTCGGCACCGCTCCCGAGAATTGTAGCTTTGAGACTTTTTTTCTAGAGTTATTCAGGTACTGTAGTTCTTCTTATATTGCTTAGATTTGTCAGGACTAGTTCTAAGAATAAGAACCTGTGTGAACGATAATTGAAGCACATCCAATCTGTTTATTCAGGTCTCACAACACAGAATACGTTATCTGTTACATCTCCCTTCTTTAGGAAGCGTGCCTTATGAGATAGTGGGTCTTTGATATGCAGTTTCACAGGAATATCAAAATAGGTCTTTCGGTTGATACAAACAGATATCAATTATGTTAGATGGTGAATGCTTCAATAAAGCGTTTGTTTAAAAGTCACTAATATGTTGGTGATAAACACTAACTCTACACAACTGAAATGCAATGCTATAAAATTTAGCACCGATAATCAAGACTAGACATAGTCACTAAAAACGGCTCAGTTTCTTCATGGGACGGTCACTTTGCATCCCACACAAATCAATACTAGACATAGTCATCAAAATGGCTCGGTTTCTTCATGGGACGCCCACTTCGCGTCCCCTGGGTAGAGTCTGTTAGTACAGGCTCTGAGGAAGCCACCAACTCAGACGGCTCTACCTCCGTAGGTGGAGGCTCAGTAAACCTCACATCTACGTGTCGTTGGGGCTTCACTTCCACCATGGCGTAGTCATCTGACGGTGGGATGAGCAGGGGTGGGCACTCAGCAGACTTCCTCAAGTGTCTGCGGTTACGACGGAGCAACCCTGCTCAGTCTGGATGGTGTATGACCTGGGCTGGTCACACTTGTCAGCCACAATGGCTGGCTCCCATACACTTCCTCGCTGCACCTGCACCACATCACCAGGGTGAAGCTGCTTGAGGGATGTGGCATGCTGGTCGTAGTACGACTTCTGGCGCTGCTGTCTCCTCTTGAGGGCCTCATGTGCTTCCACCACCCTGGGGCGTAAGAGCACGTCACTTGTTGGTATTTTGGACCGCAGGGTTCGGCTCATAAGAAGTTGTGCTGGTGAGTATATGAGACTCGTCAGTGGTGTATTCCGGTATTCCAGCAGTGCTAAATATGGGTCACGGCCATCCACGGCTGCTTTCTTGAACAGGTTTTTAAGTGTCTGTACAAATCTCTCTGCCTGCCCGTTTGACTGGGCATATCCTGGGCTTGAGGTGGTAACTTTGATGCCCCACTCACTTGCAAAATTCCGGAACTCGCGGCTACCAAAGGGCATGTTGTCACTCACCACTTCCTCTGGTATTCCGAAGCGGGCGCACACGCTCTTGGTATGTGTCACAATTGTTTTTGCCGTCTTATCTGGGAGCTGTGAGAATTCGGGGTACTTTGAGATATAGTCAACGATAACAAGGGAATCCTGGTCATAGAATGTCATAATATCCATAGCGATCTTGCACCATACACCATCAATTATCTTGTGCGGGATCATTGGCTCCTTTTGCTGACTTCGCTGGTATTTCATGCAAACTGAGCATCTTTGCACAACCTGCTCAATGTCACTGCCCATGCCGGGCCAATATAAAACAGTTCTTGCATGGGCCTTACATTTCTCTGTTCCGAGGTGGCTTTCATGGATAAGGGCGAGCATCTGTTGACGCAGCTGCATGGGAACTACCACGCGCTCCCTCAGAAAGATGATGTCCTCAGCTACATGCAGCTCATCCCTGATATTCCAATAAGCGCGGACTTCAACTGGAATGCTCTTGATTGATTTTGGCCACCCATCCAATATAAGCGCTTAACTGGATGGAGAGTTGGGTCCTTGTCTGTGGCCTCACGGATTTCGTCCATCTTTGCTGCACTCACAGTGGTATTCTCGATGAGGCTATGTACCATTCTAGTCATTTCGTCGTCCATGGACATATCAGACTGTCCTTTGATGTATGCACGAGACAGTGTGTCGGCCAGGTACATGTACTTCCCGGGCACATATGAGACAACCAGATCATATGGCTGGATAGTTAACATGAGTCTCTGTAGTCTTGGTGGAGCCTTGCACATGGGTTTCTTGAGAATGCTCTCAAGGGGCTTGTGATCGGTCTGCACACGTATGTCTGGTTTACCATAAATGTATTGGTGAAACTTCTTGGTAGCAAAGGAGATTGCCAGCATCTCCTTCTCTATTTGTGCATAGTTTTCTTCTGCTGAAGTCATGGAGCAAGATGCATAGGCCACTGGATTACCATCCTGTAGGAGGCATGCTCCTAGGCCAGGTTGTGATGCATCGGCCTGAATAGTCACTGGCTTTGTCACGTCATAGAATGCCAGAACTGGCTCACTTGTAAGAATGTCTTGTAGCTTACGCATTGCAGCATCATGCTCATAGGTCCAGTTCCACTCAGTGTCCTGCTTGAGTAGAGCTCGAAGAGGGGCTGTGATGGTGGATTCGTTTGGAATATAATGAGCCCGGTACTTGACCATGCCCAGTAGGCGTTGAAGAGAGGGCATGTCTGTCGGTGTAGGCATGCCGACAATTGCCTCAATTTTCTTCGGGTCTGGCTTAAGTCCTTGCGATGAGACAAAGTTGCCCATGTACTCAACCTCATTGACTTTGAACTGGACTTTGAGAAGTTGAATTTCACACCTTTGTCCCTTGCTCGCTCAAAGACCTTGCGCAAAATCAAGTCATGCTCCTGCTCGGAAGCTGCTGCAATGATAAGGTCATCAGCTATGACATGAACTCCACTGATGTCACCAAATGTCTCTTCATTGTGTTTTTGCATAATTTCGCTTGCTGAAGAGATGCCGAAAGGCATGCACAAGAACCGCTTCCGTCCCCATGGAGTGTTGAATGTGCAATAGTATGATGCCTGGTCGCTGAGTTTAACATGCCAATAACCATCTTTCATGTCTACTACTGTGAAGATAGTCTTGCCTGCTAAATGGGCCTGTACATCTGCGGGAGTCGGGATATTATATCTTTCACGTTTGATTGCCTCGTTTAATGGCCTTGGATCGAGACACACCCGCAGCGAGCCATTCTTTTTTGAAGTACGTGATGGTAGCTTTGTCAGAAAGAAGGTGCATGTCCTCGAGCAGGAGGAACAGGAAGACTCCGAGGGTACTGAGTATGAAGATAGTGACTATCTTTTTGTTGGTTCATTATATGTGGGTGCAGTAGCCGAGCAAAAGCATGACAGTGATGCTAATAAGTGGTATGAGACTGTGACTATTGAAGGTGAACTGGTATGCTGCAAACTGGACACTGGAGCAGAAGCAAATGTATTGACCGAATCAGTTGTACGCAAAATGCAGAACGTAAATATAAAAAGCACCAAGACCATTTTGAACGCAGTCGGCAACTATCAAATATACCCGAGAGGCACAGTGGTGCTTAAATCATCAGCACATACAGGTCAGAGTGGCAATTTCAAATTCTATGTTACTGACAAAGCAGATACACCAATTCTGGTACATGAAGCGTGTGAGCAGCTGCATCTTGTAAAGCGTGTGAATATTCGTACATGTGAGCCAAAGCATGTCAACTTAACAAAAGACTATGTAGAAAAAGAGTATGCAGATGTCTTTAGGGAAGTAGGTCAGTACGACAAAGAGTATGATATGCAGCTTAATGAAAAAGCACAGGGCACAATCCAGCAGCCATGCAGAATTCCCTATGCAACGCAACCAAAGCTTAAAAAGACACTTGCAGATTTAACGCAGCGAGGCATCATTGCAGATGTGGACAGGCCCACAGAGTGGTTCAGTAATCTAGTGATCGTTGAAAAAAAGAATGGCTCGCTGCGGGTGTGTCTCGATCCAAGGCCATTAAACGATATCCCCTTCATTGTCACTAAACACAAAGTTACTGTGAATATCCTGTGCCTCTGGACCAGCACAGTGTAGCAAAATTGCTACCCTAGTCTTTGCTCCTTTTTTCACCAACTCAGCTGCTTCATAATACACATTGAACTGTTGTTCCCACCTTCTCCACTGTTCAGCTACATTGCCTGAAGTAAAGCTGAAATTGGGTGGGGGCTTGAAAACTTGTTCACTGCTTACCACTGGCCTGGTTTTACTGACAGACTGCTGCTGACATCAATGCTGCTTTGCACCTTAGTTTTTACTTCTGACACCCTGTAGTTCTTCTTATATTGCTTAGATTTGTCAGGACTAGTTCTAAGAATAAGAACCTATGTGAACGATAATTGAAGCACATCCAATCTGTTTATTCAGGTCTCACAACACAGAATACGCTATCTGTTACAGGTACAATAGTAGTAATTAAACTACACTTCAAAAGTAACAAACAAAACCGAAAACAAAATTCTAGCCTCCAACTCCCATTCGTTTAGCACTAAGCCTCGTTTTTACTGGCCTCCGGAAATTGTGTTTTGAACACGGATATCTCCTGTTTTAGCGGGTTCGCTTTAGCACTAAGCCTCGTTCTTACTGGCCACCGGAAATGGTATTTTGTAAACGGGTATCTGTGGTTTCAGCGGGTTCACTTTGGCTCCCTTACTCTTCAGCACTCTCCTAGCAGAGATCCTGCGTTAACTCCCTGACTCTTCAGCAGATTTGTTTTCACAGTGTTCGGTTATGAATAGCGAAGTATCTGTTAGGAGAGTGATGCTACAATGGGATGCGCGCGCATAGTTGTTGCTATCCGGTTGTCATTTCCGCCCACTGAGACTTGCTGTAGCAGACAGACTCAGTTCGACATCGTATCAGTTGCTACTGTTTACAGTTCGTAATACTCACCAGAGTGTACCAACACCCCTCTGAACTCAATCAGTGATAGAAGTGATTCACTTGTTTAATATACAAGCAATTCATCATGGTTTCTGCCTCTGTGAAGGATGCTGCAGTTGTCAGCAAAACGCCAAGAAATGTACTTGGGACCCCAAGCCCTGTACCAGCTGGATGTTTCCCTTGCTTCAGATTTGGGAAAAAGAAACCCGAAAAATTACCTGCGTTAGAAAAGCAGGAGAAGAAGAAAGGCGAGAAAAAGAAAGGTATGTTGACTGGATTTAAATAAACAATTAAAGAATGTAGAAACGTGTCAACCGAAATATCATGTACTTGTACCTTAATCAAGAATTTTAGACAATTATAAATATAACTTAACTAGCAATTGCACAAGTAGCAGTGACATAGCCTGACACATTTTTAGTGAACACGATCGATGTACGTCCATTTGCTCTACAAAATACTGATGCGAATAGATCTTGACAGACATATTGTAACGGACAAACGAATTCTCCGTTTAATCTAATATATTTTTATGTTGGATTCTACTAGTTGACTGATAGGACCTGTCCACAATTGTGGGTTGAAATGAATTGGTTATCCTTGAGTTATAATTACATTAGAAGGAAACCCACTCAATAAAAATAACTTGGTCCGCACTCCACCTCGTTTGACCGCAGAATAATTGACTGTCAAACTCTGTGGAGTACGGACCAAGCTATTTCCATCTAGTGGGTTTCTTTCTAAGTACTTGATGGAAAGCCTAAACTGGAAGTTGAAGAGCGGGTTGTGTACCTGAACTGTATCAGTGTATGGCTGGTGGAACCACTCTTCCAGCATCACATTTTAATTGTTAAAGTAGATATTAGTGGCGGGCCCAGGATCGGCGTTTTGGGTGTTTTGCCTCCCCCCACCCCCCCCCCCCCCCGCTCCCCTTTCAGGGGACGAAATATCCTGCACATTCAACCGATTCAAAGTACCAGAGACGCCTAACCTCTAGTTCTCAATGCACATCGGTGTTTACTAATATTACAAAATAGTAATATAATAAACGCATCGGTTGGGGAACTTAAGGGAGAATAGCCGGAGGTTCTAGATAGTACATACTTATTTGGCCCATGGCATATCGAATATTAGTGATATTCTGCCATTTACTATATACCATTTTCCTTCAATGTAGGCCGTCGCCATTTCAACAATAAGGTCGCACCCCTACCACCAATCTCCCAGCCAGTCTCCCAGAAACCAAGTTCAGTGGAAATGCTCAAGTCGCTGCAGACGGAACAGGTGGCCACTCCAGCACACCTCAAGAAAGCTAGCCTATCGGTGTCTGGTGGGGCACAGGCTCGCTCAGCAGGAATCACGTATGAGCTGACCGACCATGAGCGCCCACCATCCCGTGCCTACGGTAGGCCAGGATCTCGTAATGGCTCAGGCCTCATGCCACCCCGTCGACTTGCCCGCCTTGACTTGCACAAGGAAAGAGAATCCATGCAGAAGGAGATGCAGGCTAAAGAAGAGCGTCGTGAGATAATTCTGCAGGAGAAAGTCCGAAAAGCCAAGAGAAGTACTGAGAGGGGGCAACAGGTAAAAATGATTTATAATTTGCTGCAAAATTTCATATCCTAATCTATATTTTGCGGTTTAATATTATATATATATACATTTTCGGGGGGGGGGGGGGGGGTCCTTCAAAGAGATCATGATCAATAAACCAACATAATCCATTAAAAAATTACCGGTCATTGCCTGTGAATGGAAAAATCTGTAGTGATCTTGATCTATTAGAGAAAAGACATATCTTTCCCTCAAATATAATTTTTGTATGGAGACATGGAGTAGCCTACCACCAATAGTAAACATTGGTAGTCTTTCATATTTTCACTTTATATGAGAGGCCACATGCCTATTTTCTACCTGGGACATTTTCTTCTAGTTTTCCACTTATGGTTTTTTTTCTTTTCACTTATTTGAAACATCAATTCATGCATTTCTGTAATTTCTTGGAGACTTTTCCAAATTTCCTGGTAAATTTCAATTTAAGTTGAAGGTGGATGTGATATCAAGAAATACTATCTCACCAACAGGTCCGTGAAAAGAAAATGCAGAACTTGCTGAGCAATGCAAACCTATCAGTGACAGATGTCACCAATCCGCGTAAGGGTGGCGAATCATGGGTATTGGAAGACACCCGCCCAGCCACTCCTGCTGGTCCACGCGCCCCATCCCGCTCTGCCAACTCCACTGCCCGCCTGCCCCCAATAGATTTGGCGGCGAAGCAGGTGCGCTCAGAGAAGTTGCGTCTACAGGCTCAAGAGGAAAAGTTGGTCCGTGTTCGCCTCAACAAAGAGCGACACGAGAAAGTGAGTATCTAGCCTTAAGATACTAATAAATTAGCCTACTAGGCCTGACTTGTTTTTTTTTATAGCAATAGTAGTACATTCAAATAAATGAACAAATTTACAACTCAGGTGTCTATGTTGAATGACAACCATACTGATAAAAGGATAGTGAATGGATTCGAAATAACGACATTGTTGTCCAGGTAATGACATGGGTAGAAAACAAAAGTGAGAACGAAGAAATGTTCTTATTCATGCTTTATAACTATGTAATATTATTTCAGAGCCGCGAAAGGAGACAGGAAACAGAAAATGAATACAAAGACTCTGCCAAGAAGCAGAGTCAGCAGAAGACAGGCCTTGCTAAAGTACGTCATGAGGCCCATATGCAGAGACGTCAGTCTAGGGCAGCGCGTGATGTTGAGCGGGCACGCCGCCTGTCTGTAAGTAGGTAAACTACCCTCACCAGCCTCATAAGTTAAAGGAGGGGTACAACCTAGCAGACACAATGGATGGTTGCGCATTCATATTCATTTCATCAATTTGAGTGGAGAAAGTGTTGCTCTATTTACTATTGGTATTCCAAGAGGCTTTTGCGTTAATAAAAGGTACAGTATTTCATGGGGAAGCTCAGGTAAACAATTCGTTTCGCGGATTTGTTTCTGTTAGATATTAATAGGTCAGGTATATTGAAACGTATAGGGTTACAACATTGTGTAACTATTCTCTTTTTCGCCAGGAACATACAAAAAGATAATCGTGTTTACATGCATTATTAGTGAAATTACAGGCACCTTCTTAACGTATACCTAGCTTAAGCACCTTACCTTTATGTTTCCCGAGTATCAAAATCTGTAAGCAATAGCCCAATTATTATGATCACCCTTAAGGAGACCAAAACAAACTTATAGTGTTGTGTCCATGTTTATTACAGGAGTTGAAAAGAATTGAAAGACAGAGAGACGAGGAGGCAATCGAGGGCCCAGAGCTTGAGACTGAGCACTCGGCTGTGAGTATACCTGACAATATACCCAGTATGTTATATCATCTTTTCCATAGTTTTTACGTTGAAACAATTTCAAATTTACATTCTACTTATGCTTCGTATATCATTGTAAATCTGATATATGTACTATTGAGCCTCGTTCAAGACATGGACAGTGTACATTTGTATAGCGTCCATGCTCAGGAGCTAGGGTATATTGCCTATTACTGGCATGGAATTGAATGACAAATAGGTTAACTATATCAATAAACCTAGGCCGGGTGACGGTACGAGTCTCATCTATTTATCAAGACCTCTTTACCTATCTCAGAGACCGGTCGAGACCTCCAACCCCACTGACCCCACGATTCAAGACATCATCCAGGGCCTGGATAATGATGCTGAGTTCTGGGATAATTAGAAAACTTCTGCCGCCCGTCATGATGCCCTTATTCACATCACCATCACATCATCATCCTCGGGTCATGACAACTCCTATCTCCAGTATCAACTACGATTAAAAAATCAATTATACTCATGTCATTTCAAGAAATTATACATCGCCCAGTTTTGTCTGATAACCTTCATTACAGCAATCATGAACAGATATATCACGCTTATCTATAGAATTATTCATTGCCCATATTGGGAATCTATATAAAAATGTAAACTGCCAGATTGTTTCCAATTATGAAGCTATTTCTTGGCTCTTAGGCCTGTTGACATTTATATCATTTGATATACGAAAGTATTATTACCAATAACTCCCAAGAGTAGATTGACAGAATATTTAGCTTTTGTTCTCCTGAGATTGCGCTCTTTAGTTTTTATGGCTTTATATGCATCGGGACAAATATCGACAGTGCCATTACCTTCACTACTAACTTATTCTATCTATTTTGTAGGGTTTAACCACATTATTATGAGATACAGTTCTATATTTGTTTAGCCTGACCAATATGTACATAATTTAAGGGGTTACAATATATTCCAAATTTAATGGGTTTATTTTGTATTAAAGCGGGAAGGGGGGAGAAATTTTATACCAGGATGATACAAAATGGTCACTTCAGAAGCTAGCCTACTGTGTCATTTCACATCATATGACGAATAAGTCGGGTATGCAGGACTATACAAATTTCAATATCTTCTGGTTAAAAGAGACAACGTAGCAGGACCCTCCGCCTTTATGGTACCTTTAGCTATCTTATCTTTATGGTATTGTAAAACAATTTTATTATTTCAATATACTGTGCAGTTATGTTTGGCAAATAAAGCGCATAAAATCGAACAATTTCTCCTCGTTTTCTCTCAATTCATAGGTACAAACTGTTCAATAATTCAATAATCAACCAAAATACAAGGCTTTTATGTTTTGAACAATTTAGGCCTATATCCTAATTCAAAATGTCCCAAAAGGATATTGATCGTTGATTATTTACCAGTATTCTCCAAGCCTGGATGAACTGTTATGTCTCCTTACAAATGATACCGGCTACACGGACTACATTCTTTTCCCGTATGAGTTGGACGTAATTGTACCGCATGATGGTATCAGCTTATAGTTTTGAGAACCATTCATAATTGTAACCTGTGAAAAAAAGAAGACAGCCACGTTGGGCTGTGATAATATGAAATAAAAAACTAAGTGCCCTAAGGCATTAAGTCCCCCCCCCTCCCCCTCCCCCAAAAAAGAGAAAGAAATAGAGCGATCCACAAATTACTATATACCCATGCCGTATATACTGTAAATATGCACCGTTTCGCCATATAACGTAAATATACTGTACGGACCACTGGTCGGTACACTAAAATACGGACCACCTTACCATACACGTTTATTAAGATATTGGTTGTTAAGCTAAATGAAATTAATGATTTAAAATTTTTTTTTCGGGTATATAAGTAAATATGTAACGTCCAACCATGCTGTACAATTCACAGAACTCGATGGTAATTTACAGTTTGTTATGCCTCGGTCCATACAAACTGTAAATTACCATCTCGTTCTGTGAATTGTACAGCATGGTCAGGACGTTCTATATAATTACTTCTGATTAAAATAACACTTTAGAAATTGTGACAATTTTAACTAGATCGTTGATATAAAATAGGAAAACGAGGGACCTACTCCTTTCCGGATCATTCCCTTTTATCCCATTCACCAATAATGTTTTTGCAATAGAATGCTGTTATTCATGGTGTCAAAAGCTTTCCTGAATTCTCTTTCTCTCTCTCTCTGGATTATGGATTTATATATACCGACACCATAGTTGTTTGCCTGACATTTGCCTTGGCATACTTCATATGTCTTGGCATGTGTCGGCCCTTCCGACAGGGCTACGATTTGAAAATGTATGTCGTAGCAAAATCGCAGCCGTGTTGGAGTGTGGCGGAAGCAGTGGGTGCCCGGCCTAAAACACTCACCTGTATACCCACGCCGCTTGAGGAGAACGTATCCATTTTGTATCCTCATCTGCTCTTTCTGGTAGAAGTGAAAGAAGACGTCTTGTTCCTCATTAAAGCGTAGATCTAACTGGTTCTTACACCAGAAACACCGCCACGTCATTTTCATGTGCCACCTGCAGGTATGCACTACCAGGTCTCCTTACCTCGTCACCGAAACCGATCAGAGTGTCTACTGGGAAACTGCTGCAGGTCTACACCAGTGGCACGATCTGTTCAAATTCATTTTCCAAGCCATCTGTGGTTCCAACTATAGATTCAGACTGTATCTATTATATGGTTAATCTATTTTGGGTGCAAAAACAAGTATTTCCCATCAGGCTTTATAGTCAACATGATTGCCACGATAGGACATTGATTTTTGTTTACAATTCACCCACATCATGTATTTTAAGTTAATGCATGCAAGTTGGGGTGGTCAAAAATGTGTATAGAGGGTTAGAGGGTGAAAGTAAACTTGGTACAGTATTACTTTAGATGATTCATCACAGACGTACCTAGAAGGCCATCCATAGTACGTACGCAGAATTTCTGAAATTTTGGAACCGCATACTTTAGGGATGGTCGCTATGGATATGAGTGATTCGAACTGTTAGAAATAATTACATGCACATTGTTTGCCGAATTAATGCGATTAAGAAAGTCCTTAGAATTCGTTCTGTTGAAAAGGGACATAAGGAGTGATACGAGTGGCACATTTTTCGACAATATAAGGTCACGATGGAATTAAATCTAAATTGCTTCCGTTCTAAGCAGTACTACTGCACATATTTTCAAATAAAGTTATTGGTGTTGATTGTTTGAGCATGTATATAGCTTATCGAAACTATCCTATGGGCCTATAATAATCTAACAGAATTCCCGGTTTCACATTTAGATATATCAACAATAGCTTTTATGAGAAAGTGCTTATAAATAATTCATTCATGCGGGTTCACTACACTGTGTAATCGGTGCTAGGGGTGCTACTCAATACATGTTTATATACAGTTGTATATACATGTACACGTACCCTACGTAGACCTTCTGTTGTAATTTTATAGGATGCGAACTATTTGCTGTGGGAAAAAATCTGTCAAATGGGAAATATGTCAAGAGAACATTTTCCACAGGCTGTGGGTGGAATAGTTTAATGCTAGGTTTACACCATCACCCCGACAGTCCTGGCAACCCAAACATGCCGTCGCCGTATCTCGTCTTGTACTTTGGAGTTAGTCTTATGTCGTCAGCATTGTGAAACGTAAGTGGACTTGACTTCTGGGGCGTTGCCGGGACAAATTTCTGACTGTCAAAAAATCTGCCACACGCAGTCCTGGCAACCCCCCCTGGTTTATGACCGTCGGGGTTTGACTTTACTGGGCGGGGCTTCCCGCACAGGGCGTAACTCGACTGAAGTCGACGGACTCAGTGATTGTAGATCACCGGGGTCCAGTCGCAGACTTCGCATAGAGGTGACTTGAGTCCATCCCTGACTGAAAGCCCAACGATTTATGTCGTGCCAAGTTCGGCAATGCGTAGTAGGGGGTAATGGAGCCCGACGACTTACAGCGACTTTCGCTTGATGTTCACATCCACTATGCTATTGCTGATATATTGCTGATATATTTCTTTGTTGCTTTGTGAAACTGATGCCTTGTGGAACCGATATGTGATGAGTCTAATTATTGTACATATTATCCAAGATGTATATTGTTAATAAATTGTTTAACCCTTTGGCGCCGGGTGATGCCTTAAGGCATCGCCGCCCATGGCCGGATGATGCCTTAAGGCATCGCCGTGTGTGGCCGGATGATGCCTTAAGACATCATTTTCTAAGACTTACAAAATCATAGTTTATGTGTAATTACTTTGTAAATAATTGATCAATAATGATGAAATTTTCACAGGATGTTGGTGTAACATTAGCCGTGCGATTCTGAAATACTCATAAAATAATATTAAAGACCACGTATTTTATCATGTGATCAAAAGTGAAATTATCATAATTGGCCTGAAAAGACCCTGTCCCCTGGCGGTATGTACTAACACCCTACCCAGCCTTACAGACACTGCTTTGTCAGAGGTGCCCGGTGTGAAAGGGTTAACTTAACTCTCATCGTTTTTTTTCATAAATATTTGTATACTAATTGAACTGAAGTACCTAAAGATATTTTTCTTGCAATAAAATCGAATTTACCACTTTATTAGAACTTCAAATTTAACACTTAATTCTAGAGCCTGAAATAATGCAAATGAAGATATAATAATGCAAGTAACACCTAGGCGAATAAAGGAGGATAGACATTAAATAATTTAGCAAAATTTATTTGAAAACAGTAGTGCCTATACAGAGCAAGTCAAAAGGAAGAACCCCAAGACCGCTTCAATAGAAAGCATGAATACAAGAGCACTCTAACAAAAAAGGCCAGATTAATGCGAATCTAAGATATCAACAGCACACAAAGAGGTAATAATTATAAAGCAGTATTTCTCGTAGAATTAGTTCACAATCATAACAAGTATTTATCCACTATGGAGCCCATAGAAAAAACCATTCAAATTACCTCGTTATCCTAATTAATAAAAAAAAATTAAAGTTGATAATTACCAGGTTATCACTGTATTATATGGTTCAGCCGAACTCTTCATAATTCGCAAAAATGTATAATGACTCACTTATCACCTTATGAACCCAGATCCTAGAATGACTCACACTGTACCTTGTGAGGAAATATCACTAAAATTACAACCTTGATAAAGACCACCTTGGGTCGAAACGTCAGTTCAAATAAATATGCCTTCAAAATATACTTGATTGTCTTCTGGTTATACTGTCTACATCTTCTGTCAACTTAAGTATTTGATTGTCACCATGATCTGCACAAGCATCGCCTGCGACATAATACTTAAAAGTTCGTCGAAAATAGTAGAAGCACTGGAATTAGAGTAGCATCATAAGGTTTCCAGGAATTGTCACCAACAGAGGAAGGAGTACCACATGTCTGTGTCGCCTTCATCGGGGAGGAGACATCCTGGCAGGTTTGCTATCCAGTCCTCCGTAGCATTATACAGTCATTTCATGTATTTGTTCAACTGGTCCAACCAAGCTTCCACCCAAGCTTGACGTCTCCTTAACTGGTGCTTAGCTCACCGAACCACAGCTTCATTATCGAAGACTTGGCGATGTCTGCCACTGTTCTCCTTCTGCTTCTCAATAATCATTGTCGCAATTATGCAGAAAAGCACAACATGAACTTTGTTCACCATTATGAAAGCCATTGCTGGTGCTGTGTTCTATGTAGGAAGGTGCTGCTTCTTCAGCACATTGATATAGACTAAGGAAGCCTTTCAGAGCACATTCTTATACATTGGGGAAGCTGCCGTGAAGGAACGTGGGTGAAAGTACCACATTTCTCCGCAACTGGGCTTAAGTCCCCTTAACTCAACCTGTGTATTGTAAGTGAGCGTAAGTAGTCATAGGTGAACGGGACCTAAATTGTGAACATTGTAAGTGGCCTTAAGTCGACTTGAATGCGCCGGCGACCCGTTGGGTTTCAAATGTAACCACGGTGGTATGCCGACCAGACCCCGATGGGACCATGTTGACATATGACAGGCCTGCCACTATAGGGCAGGGAAAGTGAAAATATAGGGCTAATATAGGGCAAATATGGGGCTGATGCTGAAAATATAGTTATTTTAAACCAGAGTATTGTAACAATCGAGGGCGGGGCCAGGGGGGGCACAGGGGGCGCGTCACCCCTTAAGTGGGGTTTACGTAAACAAAATAAAAACTTCTGTTCCAAGCAAAGTGTCCCTTTAAACAGAGTGTGACCTTAAGTGAGGTGTTCCAGAAGCAGGGTTTTACTGTATGTCACCTAAAATGACTCTAAATGTTAAGCTCTCTGGGGTGCTTTGTCTTCCTGACCGGATATAGATGTGTAAAAGCCAAGTCCTTCTAAGGGGTTTGCCTCAAAAACCCCCAGGAGGGGCTTTGTCACTAGACCCCTACTGATCTTGCTAGGTAGTCTTAGGTATGTACCCCCCACCCCCCTGAAACAAATTCCTGGGAACAGCTTATATAATGTATAAAATTCAAGTGCTTCCAGGGTTTTGCCCCTTGGACCTCCAAATGTGTTTTGCCACTGGACCCCTGACAATCTTCCCAGATAGTCTCAGGTGTGTAAATTTCTTCCCCCGAAACATAAACTAGGGTTCAGCTCTTTTAAGTCAGGGATGTCAGTCGGGGTCATGAAAAAGAATAGAGAATATTATTTTCATGAGGAATTTACTGCCTCAGAGACCCTGAGAAAATATGGAAAATACATCATTATTGGCAATGGAATAGGGCTGGGGTTATAAGGAGGTTTGCACCACTGTTTATTGGTGTGAATGAGGCCAAATTTCATTCCCTCTTTCTTTTACACAAGAAAAATTAATTTCATTAACTGAAATTGAATACAAGGATTTCCTTGGAAAATAGGAAAATTGCCATCTCTGATAAGTATAAAATCCAAATTTATTATACCAGGGGCTTTGCCCCCTGGACCCTCATGAGGGCTCTACTGCTGGACCCCTGGTAATATTCTCAGATAATATAAAGGGTGTAACTCCACTCCTGGAAATAAATCCCTGGATACACCTTCTGTAATCTTTAATGTCCAAGTTCTCTTAGAGACTACCAGGTGCCCCCAGGAGGGGCTATACCACTAGACCCCTGACTATTTTCCCTGGTAGTGTCAGGTACATATCTCCCACTCCCTGAAACAAAAACCCGGGGGACATTTGTATATTATTAGGAAACGTCCTTACTGTGGACGAAACGGTTCCTGTTCGAGGTCAGTCGTCGATTTCATACTACCTGACGCCATAAGCGGAAGGCAGTATGAAAACGAAGACTGACCGAGAACGAGAACCATTTAGTCTACAGTGAGGACGTTTGCTTATTATTATATACCATTAATTACTAAAAAAAGCCATTTTGATGACATACAAAGTCGCAGTCACAGCGGGCACGAACATTATTATTACTGCACCCCTAGCAGCGGGCAGTATTTAATACAGGGATCCCAGTTGGGGTCGGGAAAAATTCCTACATGGGGACTGAGGCCAGTCTATGTATCACCTAAAACGCACATGGTGTATGGGGAATCCCCATCACTCTCCTAGCAGATCCTGGGTCCTGGACAGCCAGTATAGGATATCTAGATATCTGCTATGTGAGTCGGTATATGTGTAGTTCTGCACTAAATGGGGTACTCTTCAAAGAAAATCATTTAAGAAAGATTACCACACACTACCAGATCTATATTCTGCAGAATACCTTTACAAGTTCATTAGGCATTCCTCTGATGTTTTTTTACACTTGGTGAAGCTTCAATAATTCTATTCTCACATGACATATCTTTAGCCAATCAAATGTCAGTATTGAAGTTTGCCCTTATCCGTAGGAGCATTTCCTACAGGAATCCTACCATCCTACAGCTCTAGGTTGGAGCATTGGTATCCACAGGGCCTCTAACTGAGTGTGCTGGTTGTAGCTGAATGGAGGATTTTGAAAGATTACAGAACAAGTTTATCTAAGATTTAGATTTTAGGGAACCTGGAGTATATATTGTTCTCAAAACATACAATTTCTTAAAATTTTCATCTCTTTGAGAATAAAATGAAAATCCTACACATAGGCAAATCCTACAAACTGGTATCCCTGTTGATAGACATTCGGACATAGGTATATAATAATACTATATACCTATAGGCGAATGTCTCACTTTTACTGACCAGTAGTACAAATTCTGTTCGTCACTGAGTGACGAAAGAATATCCATACGTCCTTCTGTACCACGTGACCACTCATTCTACTATTTAGTGAGTTGTAGAATGGCATTTTTAATGATTTCTAAGAGACAAAGTGAGTGTGACTGAATTCCACCTGTTCCTTGATATTTTGGTAAGAAATACTCACCTCGGTCTTCGAACTCGGTGAGTATTTCTGATCAAAATATCTCTGAACAGATTCCATTCAGTCACACTAACCATGTCTCTATATAATCTATGAAATCCAAATGTTTCCAGGGGTTTTGCCATCTGGACCCCAGTGGAGCTTTCCTGCTCAATGCCTGCCAATATTCCCAGATAAGCTAAGGTGTGCAACCCCCCCCCCCCCTCCACCTGAAAAATATCCTGGGTACAGCTGTACAAATCAAAGTGGTCATGGGGGTTATGCCCCCTGAACCCCCTGGAAGGGCTTTGCTGCTAGACCTCTGGCACTATTCCCAGATGTCTTAAGATATGTAACCCCCACCCTGAAACAAAATCCTAGGGACAGCTTGTAAAATGTTTACAACCCAAGTTCTTCTAGGACCCCCTGGACCCTCTGGAGGGGCTTTCCTGCTAGAACCCTAGCAATTTTTCCAGGTAGCCTAAGATGTGTAACCCCCATCCCTGAAACAAAATATTGGACACAGATTGTTCATAATCTATGTTCTTCTGAGGGCTTTGCCCCCTGGACCCCCAGGAGTGGCTTTGCTACTAGACCCCTGGCAATATTCACAGATAGTCTATGATGTTGTAGTGGGATGGGAATCCAGCAGTGTTCGTTTGTTTCACGGAAGGTGGCGCGATATGCCGATCCTTACTGTGTAGTGATTCCGGGCAACGCCGCACACGAGAGTGGCGCGGCGGAGACCGGGATTACGTAACGCTTAGTATATATACTCAGCGTTCACAGTAGGTCGACAGGCTGTCCTCGCGCGTCTCTTCTACGGAACGGACCCTTGGGCCCTCACTTTGCAGGCGGGTTCTCGTAACCTTCCTGGTGGTTAGGCGAATCTTCCGGATTAGCCTATCCAGCGTTACCTAGCACCCATGTGCTAGGGTACTGTACTATTGTGGGGAAGATCTTCCAGATCTTTCCGGGAAGTAAGTGATTAATAAACATCTCTGTTTATTAAATGACATTGTTGTGTTGTGTGTGATTAGGTCTGTGCAAACTAACCGAAAACCGAACCAACCTACTTGAGTGCGTAGGGTGGGATCCTGCCTGGAACTAGCGTTCCGGATTGGGGTCATCCAACCTGCTAGACAGGTGGCGACCACCACACTGGTGCCGTGACCAGGATCCTAGGTTGCTTGCACAACCCGGGATTCTCGGTAAATGCACGGATCTGGAATAAAAACCAGATCTCAGGCTGAACAGGAGAGTGAAGATGGGGAGGTAACTTCTCAACAAACTCTTCCGGCCCGGAATGACGACAAGTCTCCAAAACCAGAGGGAGGGGGTGAAACCCAGAAGTCCGGTAAGGAGAAATCTCGGAAGAGAACCGCCGCTCAGAATCTGAGTTCGACGGTCCTGAAGAGTTTCAGTCCGGCGGCCGACAGCCGACATGGCCCCGCAAGGGATCTGGAGGGACTCAGTAAAATTGGGTCTCAGACAGATAGTCCCGGAGAGTCTAGTACTCCCCGGAATAGGTCGGAAGATACCTTAAGAGTACCTTCCGATGAAGTTCCTGTAGGTTTCCTTGGACCAGAACTCTTAGCTGAGTTTGATAGGGAAAGGGAAGCCAGAGACATGTGTCGGGAACTAGAAGCTCGAAACCGTGAGATCGCCGAGAAGGTAGCCCAAAGGCACCATAACTTGGAAGAACTTTCGGTTCGCGAGATTGAGACTCTAGAGAAAATCGAGCGATTGGACCAACATGTACAATACATGAAGGACCAAGTTCGACTAGCAGAGACAGAATCGTCCCAATGGATGCCTATGTCGCAAGCTGGCTGGAGTAATGTGAGAGATCACCTATATTCCCCACCAGGGAAAGTAGAAGATCTAGAGAAGAACCCTAACAGATTCATATCTGGAACAAAGGGTGTGAAGACTCCTTTGGTTAGCTTCCGGCTACCCTCTGAGTCAAGAATGGGTTCTCCGAGTTCCGAACGTACTAGTAAAGCTATAGCTGAACTAGGGTTCAACTCATTCAACCAAATCCGGGAACAAGATCGGATCTTTAACTTGTCAATGGCGAGAGCTGACAAGGTTCCTATGATGCGCCCAGAGAACGCAGCCAGAAAGAACGCTGTCATTCCAAAACCTTACGGGAAAGGAATGGAGTGGGAATACTGGTTCGCGGGATTTTGTGAGGATATACAATGTAATGGCTGGAATAAAGTTGATGCATTGCCATACCTCAAAAGAGCGTTACGAGATGGACCCGGAGAAGCTGCACTTCGCGCTTTTCGCCGTTCCGGTGGTACGGAATGGGATGAGCTAGTGGAGGTAGCCTCATACTACTGTGGTCAGTTGGTAACGCTGAACCCCCGATCCACTTTCCTAAAGAGGATCCAGGGTAAAGAGGAGACAACTCGCGCCTATGGGCTAGCTTTGCAACAAATGTTGTTAGAGGTTTACCCAGGGACGGGATTAGATTCTCCTGCGCTACATGAAGATCTACAAACTCAGTTTGTGAAAGATGATAACGTGAGAGCGGAAGTCATCTCTAAATGGGAGCCCGGTATGAACTTCATGCAGGTGTTGCGAATAGTAGATGCCTATGAACAACGGTGTATACTATTCGGAAAATATGCTAATCCAGGAAAAACTTCCCGGGTTAACATAGTGGGTTCTACTTGGTCACAAGTAGAAGAAGATACCTACGAGTGTCAGGAAGCAGAAATAGAGGATATACTCTCTAATGTCCGCTCAATGGTACTCGGAAGAGGAGGTTTCAATAGACGGGGACGTGGGAACGGTTGAACCCCTAGCTTTGGAAGGAACAGGGATGTACCTTCTGTGGCAGAGGCAAAACCAATAACCACTGATCCTGAAGGGAATTCCTCGGAGGTTATGAAGTTGTTGACCAAAATCAATGAAAGACTGAATCAGGTGGAGGAAAACCAGCTGGATGTCCGACGTTGTTAGCGGTGCAACAAAATGGGACATATGTCTCCAGATTGTCCAGAAGCCCGGAACGTTACTACGGTGGAAACACCTCGTAGTCTGCCTGCGTTGATGGTTGCCTCTCAGAGTGAACCGGAAAACAAAGGAGGACTGTAGCGAGTGGCAACACTGCGGTCCGGGAAGGAAAGTGCCAGGAAACCCAAACCTGTGAGATTTATAAGAAGGAAAATATTTACAACTTACCAGAAAAGGGGAAGATACAAAATACGGTCGCAACGATCTGTAGTAAGTATCTTTCACCCGGGCATCCCTGTCTGCAATGGCTTTGTCAACGCGGATGGGATCTTGGAACCTTGGATGGGATCTCACGGTTTATACGACAACCGTCCCCCTTAGGAGGGCGACGTTGGTATGTGCCGGCTAGAATTCAAGGAAGAAAGATAGATCTATTATTAGACACTGGCGCTAGTCGCTCTGTGTTGAACAATGGACTCTATCAGTCTCTTGGATTTGCACAGGAATGTCATGTTCCTGGAGCTTCGGCAAAAGCTGCTAATGGCACTCACATGAGATGCTATGGTAGTGTGATTATTCCAGTCTCAATAGGTAACACTGAATTTGTATGGGGTCCCATACTCAGTGATATTGAAGAGAGTGTAATATTAGGCGTAGATTTTCTCACCCTCTATGGAGGTTCTGTGGATCTACCAGATGGCACTCTCCGACTCAAATTTACTGAGTTAATGGAAGTGGAATGTAGTTGTCGACGGATTTCTTCTTTGATTTCTGTTCGACAAGATGTGGGCATCCCACCTCAGCAGATGGTTAATGTCCTGATAGCTGGGGAAGGCGATTTACCACGTGGAGATGCACTCTTCGAGCCAGACCCGGAACTGTTTTCTAAAAAAGGAATACAGGCCTGGGATACCTTGATCAGAAGTGCCAGAGAAGGATCAATTCCTATAAGTAATCATACCTCCGGGTTGATTAAACTGAAGAAGGGTGATACATTGGGCTGGGTAACCCTAGCTCATGTGGATGGCCTAGTGGACTCCAGTCCACAGGGGATCACACCTATTCCAGTTTCCGAAATAACTGGGGAAGATGAACAATCTGAACTGGGAAGGTCGGACTTAATAGGAAATGATTATGAAGAAGTACGGGTTAGTGCTATCGATACAGGAACGGGATACCTTCCAGTTCCGAGTCCATTGCACGAAACTCTGGAAACCTTAGTTCAGATGACAGACGCACTAAACAGTGGGGAACGACATGAAATAAGAATTCTTCTGAAGAAAATGGAGTCAATCTTTGCTCGACCTGGAGATCCCTTGGGAAGAACGGATTGAGTAGAACACACGATTGACACTGAAGGTCATCAACCTTTCCGCCTTCCTTATCGACGGCTACCTCCGGTAAAACGGGAAGCTTTAGAAGAGGAAGTAGGGAAAATGATGGACCAGAAAGTAATCATCCCCAGTGCAAGTCCTTGGGCTAGCCCAGTGGTAATGGTTACTAAAAAGGATGGTACTTGCCGATTCTGTATTGATTACAGAAAATTGAATGGTATCACCCGGAAGAATGCTTATCCAATACCCCGGATCGATGAGTATCTCGACTCTCTGGGAGGGAGCCAGTGGTTTTGTACTCTGGATCTCCAGTCTGGATATTGGCAAGTAAAGATGAACAGTGGCGATCAGTCGAAAACGGTGTTCACCACTCATCAAGGGCTTTACGAGTTTACAGTAATGCCATTTGGCCTCTGTAACGCTCCTGCGACTTTCGAATCCATGATGGATCAGATGTTGCGGGGTCTACAGTGGAAAAAGTGTTTGGTTTATCTGGATGACATAATCATCTTCGGAAAGAATTATGTCGAATGTCTAGAAAACCTAAGGGAGGTATTTGAGCGGATTCAATCTTATGGGTTGAGGCTCAAACCTCAAAAATGCAAACTGTTTCGCAAATCTGTGGAATACTTGGGACGGATAGTTTCCGGAAACGGAATCCGGGCAGATCCTTCCAAGTTGGAGGTAGTGGCTAATTGGCCACGCCCCCAGAATATAAAAGACATAAGGTCTTTCCTAGGATTTTGTTCGTATTACCGCGACTTTATCCCGGGGTTTTTCTGAAATTGCACACCCCATGCAACAGTATGTAGTACTAGATAAGCCAGGGAAGCAAAAAGAGATCCAATGGACTCCGGAAGCTGAACACGCTTTTCTGGGACTAAAAAGAAAGTTTACGGAGACCCCCGTGTTGAAATACCCTCTACCCCAGGGTCGGTTCATTCTTGACACTGACGCTAGTAACGAGAGTATTGGAGCAGCGTTGTCTCAGATACAGGATGGTGTGGAAGTTCCAATAGCTTTTGCCAGCAACAGCTTAAGTAAAAGCCAGCGGAACTACTGTACTACTAAGAGGGAACTCTTAGCAGTTGTGGTGTATGTAAGAAAATATCGACACTTCTTAGCAGGTGGAGATTTCATCTTACGTACCGACCATTCTTCTCTCAAATGGCTTTAAAGACGCCGAGGGAATGATTGGAAGATGGCTGGCAGCTCTCTCCGAATTCGGGTTGACAAACTGCCAGATCGAGCACCGGGCTGGAAAGTCACACATTAATGCGGATTGTCTCTCAAGGAGACCAGTGCGGAAATGTGGACGACCAGATTGCCGGGATTGTGGCGAGCATAGAGCAGTGATAGCTACTCTACGTTCCCAGAAAGTGAAGCCGCCACTAAACTATCAGTGGACACTAGAACAGATTAAGGAAAGTCAACAGGCTGACCCAGATCTGTTCCGGTTAACTAAACTGATAGCTAATGGACTCCATAGACCTACAGGGCCCGAGATCTCGCCTGAAAACCGAGAATTTCGGAATCTATGTGGTCAATGGAAAGAGCTAGAAGTCTGAGATGGAGTATTATATCGATGGAGAACCACGTTGCAACCACTTACACGTGCTCTAGAACTAGTGGTCCCTCGAGAATTATGATCCGGACTAATGACTCTATGTCACGAACATAGGAGTGCAGCTCATCTAGGACGGAAAAGGACGGTAGCCAGAATAAGGCGTCGTTACTACTGGCCTGGAATGGGTGCAGATATTCGAAGATGGATATCTGGATGTTCCATATGTAGCAAAGTCAAACCCGGGGTAGGACTCGGAAAGATGCCGCTACAACAGGAACTGTTTGGTGTCAGGTTTGCCAGAATCGCTCTAGATATCATATCTGGTATCGATGAGTCAGAGGAAGGAAATACCTGTATGATGGTGGTGATGGATTATTACACAAAATATGTGCAGATCTATCCCATGAAGAATCACAAAGCTGCCACGTGTGCGGAAGCTTTAGTGAAAAACTGGATGTTGCCTTTTGGAACTCCGAGCGTACTACATTCCGACCAGGGAAGGGAATTTGAATCCCAGATCTGGAAAGAAATGTCTAGGATACTCGAGATTAAAAAGACACATACGAATCCATATCGTTCACAATCAGATGGTATGGTGGAGAGATTCAACCGGACATTGATCCAGTGTCTTCGGACCCTGGTAGATGAAAATCGGAAGAATTGGGATGAATTGGCACCATTTATAGCTCATGCGTACAATGGGACCATTCATTCAAGCACGGGGTGTTCACCTAATTTACTCGTCTTTGGCGAGGAAATAGTGATGCCCGCTGACATAGTCTATGGGGTTCCTGGAATGTCTACGGATGATCCTTGTCCCATAGGATTTGTCGAAAAACTCAGAGAACGTTTTATAGAGGGATATTACCTCGCGAGACGGAATCTGACGAAAGCTGCAGAGTGGCAAAAGACTGGCCATGACGTCAATCTTAAACCACGTAAGTCCCGAGTAGGAGACCGGGTTGTACGATACCACACTCCGTTGGTAAATGTAAAACTCGCTCCTAACTGGGACGGACCATTCAGAATTGTTCAACTATTGTCAGAAATGACAGTAGTGATAGAAGATGAATGGTCAAGAAGGCGTTATAAGTCCCATGTAGCTCGTTTACGACTATGGGAGGGAAAGCGCGAATGTTCTGACTTTGAAGTTTCACACCCTGCTACAAAGCGGGATGTGTCACTGAACACGGGTCCTACTGGGGAACAAGAGAGGTCCCGGGTTCAAAGAGCCGGGAAGCTGGGTGTCAAACCCCCGTCAACACGGCGGAGGCAGACCCCGATGGGGACCGGGACGTCCGCGGAAGGTGATTCCTACTTACGCTAACCTAAAAAGGGAAGTGTGGGTAGAAGAAAAACCTGACATGGAAAAGTCTAAATTTGCTACAAATTGAGCTGTGTATAATAAACATGATTCGAGATGTAGAATGGAGTCTAAAATAGACTCAAAACCCCGCCACAGCTCTCGACTAAAATCGAAGGCTGTGGTTAGCTACAAAGAGTAGTGGTGCCACGGTTGTCGAAAACACAACGAGAAGCAATGGTACGAAATGTAGATCGTTGGTAGTCAGTGGCGTGTCAATTATACATGAATGTTGATCAAACAGTTACCTTAAAATCAGTCGTTGTGTGCCGCAGCCCAGACTTTGCTCTAAGGGACCCCGTTGAGGACCCTCTAGAGGCTGCAGAAATGCCGAACGCTCTGTAAGGTCTGATCCATTTATATGAAAATTGTACAAGTCTCCCATACTATCAACGAGATACACGACGGCGATAAGAAAATCCACACGGTGGAGAACTCGGGGTGGAGCTCAAAAAGGGGTTTCCCCGGGTTTCGGAACCTGTGCTGGGTGATTGAAGGCGTGAACGAATCGAGCGTAACGCTGACCTTTGGTTTCTTCACGCATGCGGTGTTGAGACGCTCAAGATGAGCCAGTCTCGACACGGTTGATTGGTTCGCGACTGCGAATCTAGGTCACTTAGGAGTATATAAGACCCTGTTTTTTCAGTAGTCTTCACTCTGTGATCGGAGTGGTGCCTAGCACCACAGGAGTCAGGCGGTAGCAGCATGGCTGACCATGCCCCGTCTATGGAGGGTGAGCGCGAGCTCCCCTCACCCCTGCCCGGATCCTCAGCTTCGGCTGAGCAGGGGGCAGATCTGGACGATGATGCTTTGCTCATCGGGTCAGATGATGGTGATTTTGACCTGGAAGGGGACGAGTCTGAGGACTCTGTTCTTCTTGGGGTAACCCGAGATGAACGACTCGGAAAGGGAAAAAGTCACACCGGGAAGAAGTCCGAGGCGGCCCCGGCCGCTAAGGGTTCTTCTGGTGCCCGTCCAAAGACGAGCTCAGTGAAAACTGAGGCCTCTGACTCAGACGTGGTTATGGCCGAAGGTTCCGAATCGGAGCGCGATACGCCAAGGCGAGGCCGAGCCCGCCCGCGTCGTCGCTCTCCGAGGAAGTCCTCCGACAAGATGGGTTCCAGGCATGAGGTTTCAACTCAGAGCCTGGAACAGATGTTGGTTGGGATCCCAGATCCCAAAACGCGTGCCATAGTACAGTCAATGTACCAAAATTGGACTCCACCCGGAGTGGAGCTGGCGGAAGCCGGGACCTTTTTGGCCCCGGGTCCGGTAGCAAAACCCGGAAGGTCCGAGGCTGGTACAGAGACAGCTATGGAGACTGATTCGTCAGTTGGGGGCGACTCTGTAACGGGGTCGTCCAGCAAAGGTGAGAAACCGGTGTCACAACCGGCTAAACCTGCGCCGGGGAAGTCTGTCAGCAACACTGAGGTGTCAAAACCTCAGGATGCTAATAAGACTGAGCCGCAGCTGTCGAAGCAGAATCGGAAGCGACTCTGTCGTGCAGCCCGGAAACGGGCTGAAGCGGAGTTGGAGAAGACTGAAGGTCAGCCGGAATTGCGTGACTTGGGGAAAGGGAAACCTCAACCCAGGAAGCACGAAGAGTCAAAGGGGGCTGAGTCGAAAGGCTCGGACAAACCCGCGGCGCAGGCTGGACCTAGTGCGGCTGACGCTACACCGAGTACCTCAACAGGTGCCACGGGTGGCGAAGATGTCAAGTGTTGGGGAACAGAGATGGACAAGGCTAAACCCCTGGCCAAATCTAACCCCGACAATGATGACGGTGATTTCCAACCTGGCGTAAAGCGGGCTGGGAAGAGAACGGTAGCTAGACAGATACCCGCCTCTTTGCTGGGCAAGACTTATACTTGCCTAGAAGATCTCCGTCATGGGAACCGGCATTACATCCCAGATGGTGTCGGTTTAGATGGTACCTCTGACGACGAGGAATGGTTGGTTGACGAGGGTTCTCCCAACGCCTGGTACATCGACCAGGTGAAAGGAGTGTCCCGCGTTAGCCGGCTGAAGTACGAGGATCAGGT
This sequence comes from Alentia gelatinosa, assembly GCA_950022655.1. Taxonomy (NCBI): domain Eukaryota; kingdom Metazoa; phylum Annelida; class Polychaeta; order Phyllodocida; family Polynoidae; genus Alentia; species Alentia gelatinosa. The sequence goes on along the minus strand of OX465579.1, from coordinate 64,801,994 downwards.
CAAAGACCGGATCGCGTATGCATGGCACAAGTTTGGTTGAGGATGCCTCCCGCCGTGACACGGGCTGAGAAATCAGCAAAGCCCTCCAAGGCTAAGCCGATAGACCAGCCCGAGGAACAAAGTGGGGCACTGGGGATGAATACCAACATCATCCCATTGGAGTCTGGAATCTTTTTAGATACCGGACCAACCTCTCTGCAGCAGTTGATGTCTCAGTTGCAGCCTACGACTGCGCTGAGTCCACTGCGACCACAGAGGACCACCCCGGCAACGTCGGTTCCACCGACGGTTAGCACACCAAGCCAGTCGGAACTTCTCTACCTCAGGATGTCCTCTGACGAGGATATCTAGAGGTTGACAACAACCGACTCGGCTGGTGCCTAACAGGCCGGGATGACGCCGTCTAAACTCGGAACCGGCAGAGCCAACAACTCTCCTGGATCCGAAGTCAGACGGGTATGGGAAGTCCCGGGGAGGAAAATTTTTTTTTCCGACCTAGCTACTTCCAGAATGTGGCCCCCTAGCCACAATTCTGCACTTTCTCAGCGAACCGCAAGGATCGCTGGGAGGGGTAGAGGGAAAGCTAGGAGCGACCAATGATAAGCGATCCTGGGTTGGGGCTGGGGAAAGCCAGTAAAATGACTTCCCTAAGGTACAACCCTGGTTTCAGACGGCTGAAGGTTCTCTCGATGGTCAGGCCCGTAATAGGCCCCCATCACGAAAACCTCCGGTCTGTGTCGTGGATACTGTCCACACTAGTCCCTGGTACCGGGTAAGGAAGACTATGCCTTTCGGGTATAGGTCTGACTTACCAGGTCTATGTCGGAACTGAGTTCATTGACTCGATAATGAGATAGTAGACGTAATCCCTGTTCTGTTGGATTACGCCGACTATTTCTACCTTGGGTCGGTGATCGTAAGTTCTGAATCTGGCTTAGAATTGGGGCCTTAATTGGTACTCGATTCGAGCCCAGAAAAAGATATGCCAGTATAGCTGGAGCCAAATAAAAGAACACTGATACCACACACTCTTACCAGGTGGATGGAGAATTGTTTTGCCTTTTTGGCCGTTATTTCCGTATTCGGAAACTTTTCAACACAGAAGGTGTCTAGCGAGGCTGACCCTTCTCTACATATGGATGTCTTCCAAACCGAAGAACAGTGGGAAGCCCAGCACCCGCCGGCATCGGGCTGAATGTAGTAGGTCTGCTACGCCGGTGGGCCAGCTGGGCTCGATACTCCAAGATGAGAAAGAAAACGACACTTCACTCGCCGGGAGCCAACAAAGGACTTCAACAAGATCCGGAACAGCTGGAGGCAGAGTGCTCGACAGGCCGGGCTGACCACCTGTAGGTCCGCGACTGTCGAGTCTTCCCTGCCCAACGCTCAAGAATACGCTCCTCGGCTCAAGATGGGTGAATATCACATTTATTCAAGGTGCTAGCGAGGCTAGTCCTTCATTCTTCAAATGTTGTTTCTTCTTTCCTAAATGTCGTATCTTCCATATTTTTAATAATTTCTCCATCTTACAATTCCACCTTTTTCACTTATACATTGGTATCAGTGAATTCTTGTGAACACCAGGAAGCTAGAGAGTAGACCAAGAACTGCTGGATTTATGTTGTAATTTTTAATTGGGTAGTCCCTTAGCAGCAAAATGGCTGCCTTGGTTCCCCCCTTAGTAAAAACTGGGAGGGGTAATGGAGTGGGATGGGAATCCAGCAGTGTTCGTTTGTTTCACGGAAGGTGGCGCGATATGCCGATCCTTACTGTGTAGTGATTCCGGGCAACGCCGCACACGAGAGTGGCACGGCGGAGACCGGGATTACGTAATGCTAAGTATATATACTCAGCGTTCACAGTAGGTCGACAGGCTGTCTTCGCGCGTCTCTTCTACGGAACGGACCCTTGGGCCCTCACTTTGCAGGCGGGTTCTCGTAACCTTCCTGGTGGTTAGGTGAATCTTCCGGATTAGCCTATCCAGCGTTACCTAGCACCCATGTGCTAGGGTACTGTACTTGTGGGGAAGATCTTCCAGATCTTTCCGGGAAGTAAGTGATTAATAAATATCCCTGTTTATTAAATGACGAACCACCTACTTGAGTGCGTAGGGTGGGATCCTGCCTGGAACTAGCGTTCCGGATTGGGGTCATCCAACCTGCTAGACAGGCGGCGACCACCACAATGTGTAACCCCCATCCCTGAAACTAAATCCTGGGGACAGCTTCTATAATTTATAAAATCCAAATGTTTCCATGGGCTTCATCCCCTGCACACCCAGCTAGGAGGGGCTTTGCTGATAGACCCCTGGCAATATTCCCAGATAACTTAAGATGTGTAGCCCCTGTCCCTGGATACAAAAACACAAAAAAACTGGGGCGTATTCTGTTGGGGGGGGGGGGGACGCCCACCCCCCCCCCCCCCCCGTGCCGTCAAACAAAATTTTTGCACTTGACGGAACTCTGCCGGCAGTGTCAACGGCCCTTGGCGCGTTTAACTGCCGCCAAAGTACTGACTGGAGGTTTATACGCTGTTGGTGAGAGCCTGCTGCCAAAATTATATGTCATTTCTTGGAATTAAGTTTTATTTTATGTTTTTCATAGTTTGTTAATGATCATGCAGAAATTTCTGATTTCCGTCAATTGTCGGCGAACTTGCATCCCTGCAGACAACTTAAGATGTGTAACCCCCCTCCAAAGAAAATCTTAGGAACTGCTTGTATGATCTAAGATAGCCTAAGATGGGTAGGCCTAACCACTGGCATTAAAACAAAAACCTGGGTACAGCTTGTATAATCTATAACATTCTAATTCTTTCAAGGGCTTTGCCCCCTAGACCCCCAGGAGGATCTTTACTGCTAGATCCCTTGCAATGTTCCCCCTGAAAGTGAGTCCTGGATACAGCTTATATAATCTATGAAATCAAAGTGTGTCCAGGGCTTAGCCCTGGTACCCCACTGGAGGGTATTTTTTAGCTGGACCCCTACCAATCTTTAGAGATGTGCCCCCGTCCCCCAGAAAAAAATCCTGGGTATGCCCCTAACAATTAACCAGAGATTTTGTCTATGTTTATACATTTTTAGATAGGTATGATAGTAGTTAAGTATGCAATGTCAGTCAGAACATTTTTACTTAGTATGAGGATTATTTGTCCTGAAGTGATGGATAGGAGTGTATCATAAAAATTGTAATGCAAGATTTCTGCACCACATGATAGAGTTGAGTTACAATTCTGCCAAAATGTGGGATACTGATTTGAAATCGAAAATGCACCCAAACACTCATAACATCATCTACTACTCTGTGTCTCTTTCTTCTGTTTCTTTATATGACTATTCTGTTGCTTCAACAGCTAATCACAGAACAGAGCTTGCTAGCTTAACCTATAGCAAGATGCCACCTGATCTTTGTATAGAAGCTGAACAGTCTATTATCAAAATTGGTACTTAACTCATTGAAGTACCTAGTACATCTGTGTTTGAGTTCCTAAACCTTACTCTTAAGGTATGCATGTACATGTAGCTAGTCTAGACCTTTAGGCTTTACAATGTGTCAAAATAGTAACAGTAGCCTATTTATCCCCCATTGATACCTCCGGTACTAAGCCTATACCGGTACATACAATAAGGTCCAATAATGGGGTTACCGTACCAGTAATTTATGTGGTCATTATCATAATGTGTGAGATCATTTCCCTGCGTCATTTCCTGTACAAGCGGCCCAATAGTACAGGAGAAATATACGAGAATAATTTTAGTCGATGCAAATCATTTCCGCTCCTCTTTGCCAGTGCTTTCGTTTGTACATCGCAGTCAAGTCACAGTTGTGATGTACTGTGTCACCAACTATGATATACTGTGTCAATGCATATACATGCCTGTTGACTTGAATGTATGACGAGTCCATAGTATATGGGAGTAGAGCTTAATTGCGTGATAGCCACGCCTTCCCGAGTCATTTTCCAGCCTCAATTTACCCCTGTCATAAAACGCCTATGGTGAGACCACTGCGGCGCACCAAATGTATTCACCCTCGGCAAACAGCAATAATCACTTTTTATACAGTCCGCTAGTATTAATACAGCCGTAACGAACCAGAAAGGGGAACAAAGACGTGGGGACACCCAACGAGAGGACGCATATGAACAGAACACACGCGGGTATCAGTGCGGGAGGCGCGGACAGTCGGTAGTCATGAAGAGGTTTGCCATATTAGTATACTTTTTGTCTATGGTAAGTAGCATTAACCTTTATTCTTTATTCTAAGGACAAAACCTCTTTATTCTCATAATAAATATGTCGATTCTTCAAAGTTTAACCTTAATGAAATAGGTGTAGCAACCCTTCATTATTTTGGAATGGGGGGCATAATATCGGATACCATGTAACAAAGAAAATATTATTATTCTATTCCAGTTATGTACGTTGTTAATTATGCAAAGTTGTCATATCATTGCAAAGTCGTCACATCATTGAAAATAATGTGAATACCTCTTGAACATGGAAAACTCACATTGTGTCAAGCATGCAATATTCTTTTAACTGTAAATCATATCATGCTGAACTGCCAAAGAGTACAGGAAAATATGAAAGATATAATCGACTTTTTAAAAGATAAAAATCTTATGATAGTAATAGTGCAACTGCTGAAATAGCCAATGCGATGTATAAGATCATTTATCTACAGAACCGACTGATCTGTGTGAGTTAGGTCTGGTTAGGTCCTTGTTAAGTCGTTTGAAAGATTAATCACTTAGATTGTTTATGGACTATTTTATCATATACAAAAATGAATAGTTTAAATCTTTGAGAGTCCCTATATATCCTAAGGGAGATCGGGTGATCATGAACAGGGAAAAGGTAAGAAGGTTTCAATCAAGGTAGGCAGGGAACATCGTACAACTACGTAACTGTTACGTCTTGTGATTCGAGAAAGGTATGTTAGATACAATGTTCGATGCAGATCCACCTAGTTCCATAGGCCATCGACAGTAATCCATGGACAGAGAGGAGGTTTAACTCATGTACATGTATTGTCATATCTTCATTAAAAATCTAAAATCTCAAAATTAAACCCTCTTTCAGGCATCGCTTAGCCTAGCATATGGTGAGTATACAGTGAATCTTCCACATTGAATGCAATACTTAAGGAGAAACCAACAAGCTTTGGTCAAAGTTGTCGTTCTCCACGAGTGTGTTGCGGAGTGATATGGACGAGAAGACAGCCGAGTGAATACCTCGTAGCAGACACACAAGTTACAGAACTATAACTTTGACCAAAACGAGTTGCTTTCTGTATTTATCTCACCCCTGTACACACAAAGAGAATGGACGACACACAGCCTATAAACCATAGAGAACGGACTGCAATACTCGTAGGGACAAAAATACAAGGGGTGAGATAATTCCCTGTGATTGTGATTGCCAATTGGGATCTTCCCACTAATTAATCCCGCTCCTGATGCTAGCCTTTTCTCATGGCATGGAATCTGTTTACAGTAATTTCTAGTGCGTCTAATTTCTTAAACTTTCTTAAACAAATAATACAATAGAGATTGAAGGATTAAAGCGGTATTCCATTGATACAGGGTCTGTAAATTTGACATTAGTCTCAGCGTCTGACCTCTGCAATATCTACCTACTATATAAAAAGATATTATTTCAACATGGTATGCTTGGAGTTGCTCCACCACATAGTGACGGACAGAACCAGACCTGTCCATGGAGATTGAACTGCTACAAAAGTGAGATTCTCGTGTGCAGAAAAATCTAAATCGGCTGCTTTTGTAGTTCATTACTCAGATTTGCTTTTTCTCTTATGATTGATTTCTATCTATGTTGAACCCCAAATTGTACGGTGTAGTTTCCTGATCGCCTTGCCCTGCGACAAGTCTCGGACAGCCTCCACCATTGTACAATGGCGCAAGGTTCGCTGGTCCCTAAATCACGCTGCCATTTATCATGGAGTGTTTAAATCATTGGGCACCACCACAACCACCATGGAAATTCATGATCTGCTTCGCGTTTGTTCTGGTGATCAGTGTGGCATAGGCATATCCTTAAGTATTTGATCAACCCTTTTGAATACCGCGTGTAATAACCAAGAAAGTAAAGGTCTGTGGTGGTATGTTCATAGGCTGTAGCGACGAAGTCGCTGGTTATAGTATGCAAACCCCAGTCTTTCAGAAAAATAGGGCCAACCAACGTCGTGTGGCAGACGTTTGCAAGGATCCAACCAATTCATTATATTTTGATTTTCTTGAATTCAATTGGTAGTCTTCTTTTTCATTTTAGTAATTACAAAAGATTAGTTGTACACTCACCGAGGTTTTGTGATGATTTGCAATCTTTTAAAAACTTCATGTACATGAAAAAGAAATCAAGACTACTTGATTCAGAATGGCAATGATATTAGAATGGTCGGGGAAGTCACGCATAAGAACAATATGTCTGCTGCGGGCAAGACCGACTTTGGGTGATCAACATGCGACGTCCGGTGATCGCCGCGCGACGTCATTTTTCGTGTATCATTCTGATAATTTAATATTTGTGGGCCTCTGTGATGTGGCATTCAAGGTAGTATTCCCACCCGCATTTTATCTATTTGCCAAAGGGTAATCTGTTTTCATACCGGCTCTAAACTATATATACTTACATTAAGAAACAACAGTACTGGTTGGGTAACAGATGGGTAAGAACATTTAACGACATGGTGCAACTAATGAGAATTCATTAGTTGCATATGTCTTCTTGTCTAGATGGTATGTGTAACAATACCATGTTATCTAGTGACGTCACATTCAATAAACCTAGATACGGGGCCTTGCCCAGCTATCATGAAGTAGTAAACCTGTGTCAGTGTTCACTGTCCGACGATCTAATCAAAACATGGTGCCAGAATGGGATTTTGAACCTCGCTGCATACGTACGATTATCAGGGAGAGGATCAGGATCATGTAGACGTTTAAATCATGAAAATCGACCTACTAGAAGCGAAGATATTCCAAGTTGAAGTTGTAAAGGTCTACACACAGGAAACAGGTCAGTTCCAGCGTGGTTAGCGAGTACTCGGCCGCGCTACGTTCGTTATACGCACACCACTGTAGTGCATATAGGGTACCTGTTCTTTGCGCCTATATGAATGAAAATTGTCCTAGTCAAGTGGTGTCAAGGCAACTTGTTTAAAGAAGAAAACTCCGGTTTTTCCAGTGGAGGGACATTCTTGGTGGTATTGTGTTCAACCTACTACAGACAGTATTAGTGAATTTTCTGGAAATTTTCTGGTCTTATTTGTGTATCCTGAGAAGTGCAAAGTTTCTGAAGATGGCGTCGGTGGCGGCAGTTGGCAAGCGTCAAAACCTTAGTCTGAGTGGGAATGTCCACCAGAATTGGAAGATGTTCATACAAGGCTTCCACTTTTGGTACTATACCCTCACAGATGGCAAAGACGACAAGGGCGACAAGTACAAGGTGTCCGTCCTGATGTCGTGTATTGGTCCAGAGGGCATAGAGTTATACAACACGTTCACCTACGAAGAGGGAGAAGACCAGTGGACGTTCAAGGACATGGAAAAAAAATTTGAAGACTACTGCAAACCACGGGCGAATGTCATTATGATGAGGTACAAGTTCAATCAGTGTGTACAATCAGCAGACGAGAGTGCCAGTCACTATGTGATGAGGCTGAAGGCTTTGGTGCTGGACTGCTCGTTTGACCGACTGAAAGAAGAACTCATCAGGGATCGGCTGGTAGTTGGCATTCGGAGTGACGTCCATCATGAGAAATTACTTGGCACAGAGAATCTGGACTTGAAGAAAGCAGAGGCCATTCTAGCACGAGCAGAAGACGCGAAGCAGGGCGTGCAGGATATGAAACCTGAGGCAGTGGCTGCCGACGTTCATGCATTTTCAAAGTCGAGAGGACATAAAAAGGGCAACCATAAGCAGGGCAGGAAGAGGCAAGACACCGGTGAAGGAAGACAGAAGACGTCACAGCAGTGTCGGGGCTGTGGGCGAGGGCATGACAGGCATGCCCATTGTCCAGCAGCAAGGCTAAAATGTCATCGGTGCAAACAACTAGGCCACTTCAAGAAATTCTGTCCTGGGAAGTCTGTGCATGTAGTTGATTATGAGGAGTCTGTGGAAGGCTCTAGTGAAGACGACGAACCATTCATGGGCTCGCTGGAAGTAGACGGGGATGCGTTGTCGGTTGATGAGATACGCCTGGAGCAGAAGGAGGACTGGATAGTCCCACTTGAGGTCAACGGTACTCAGGTCAAGCTGAAGGTTGACAGCGGAGCACAGGCCAACATCTTATCTATGAAGGATTTTCAGCGGTTAAAGAAGAAACCAGAGCTGAAGAAAACCGATGTATATCTGAAAGTCTACAATGGCGAGCGCGTGAAAGCAAAGGGGATATGCAGTGCCAATGTGATTGTAGCCGGGGGAAGTCATGGCGTCAACTTTATTGTCGTGCCGCAGGATTATCCGCCAGTGTTGTCGAATGTCACAAGTGAGCGGTTGCCTCATAGTGAAATCCGACTGCGTGCGCAGAGTCCACGTCGTGGACCACGAAGGTCAAGTGAACCCGTGGAGCCGAGAGGAGGTCAAGAAACGTTTCCCCAGTCTCTTCAAGAAAGGAGGGATGTTCCCAGGAGAGTACCGGTTCGTGTTGAAGGAAGGTGAGGAGCCTGTTATACACGCACCTAGACGGGTCCCAGCAGCGCTTAAGGAACGTCTAAAGAAAGAATTGGACAGGCAGGAGCAACTTGGTTTCATCATTAAACAAGAAGAACCAACTGACTGGGTCAACTCTATCGTCATTGTAGAGAAGAAGAACGGTGACCTACGGATATGTATTGATCCAAAAGATTTAAACCGAGCACTCAAGCGCGAACATTATCAGTTGCCGACAAAGGAGGAGTTGATGAGTGAGATGGCTGGAGCAAGGTACTTTACGAAGGTTGACCTGACCAGTGGGTTTCATCAAATTGTCCTCGATGAGAAGTCTTCACTCATGACGACTTTCAACACGCCTTTCGGTCGATATCGTTCGTTACGTCTACCGATGGGAGCAAAGCCGGCAGCTGAGGTGTTTCACAAGAGAATGTTTCAGCAACTAGATGGCTTGCCTGGTATAGTGGTCTTCATGGACGATGTTCTCGGGTATGGACGTACCAAGAAAGAGCATGACGAGCGAGTGGAGGCGATGATGATCAGGCTGAGTGAGAGTGGTGTCTCCTTGAATATAGACAAGTGTCAGTTCCAGCAGAGAGAAATTGAATACTTGGGCGACATCCTATCCGACGAAGTAGTGAAGCCAGACCCAATGAAGGTACAGGGTATCGTCGAGATGCCCAAACCTGAAGATGTTGAGGACTTGCAGAGAGCAATGGGTATGGTGAACTACCTCGGACGCTTCCTGCCGAACTTGTCCGCTAACACCCAACACATGAGGCAGTTGCTCCTGAAGGACACCGATTGGCAGTGGAATGCTAACCATGACAAGGAGTGGTCCAACGTGAAGAAGATGCTAACGTCAGCGTCCGTTCTGCAGCACTTTGATGGCAAGAAGTCCGTCAAGGTATCTTCGGATGCATCAAAGAGTGGCCTTGGCACAGTTTTGAGTCAGCTAGAGCAAGGTCAGTGGCTACCTGTAGCCTATGCCTCAAGATCAATGACCTCAGCTGAGAAAAACTATGCGCAAATCGAGAAAGAACTCCTTGGGATTGTCTTTGCATGTGAGCGGTTCCACAACTATATCTATGGACGCCCGTTCCAAGCGGAGACCGATCACAAACCGTTGATAGCAATATGGCCGAAGCCATTAAACCAAGCAACACCGCGCCTGCAACGGTTACTATTGAAGCTACAGAAGTATGACTTCAAACTGGAGTTTGTGCCCGGTAAGCTGCTAATCACAGCAGACCACCTGTCACGTTCATTCAGTCCTAGTACAGGCGGCAGTACCACCGAGGCCGATGTTGAAGTCCACATTTGTGCTTTTAAAGCTGCACGTCCAGTAACAATGACAATGTGGCAGAAGATTGCAGAAGAAAGTGAAATGGATGAGGAGTTGAAGACTGTGGCAGAAGTCATCCTACATGGTGGGAGATGCCCGGGTCCATATGCGACCTTTGTCGAGGAGCTCGCCATTGTTGATGGTGTAATCGTGAAAGGTGAGCGCATCGTCATCCCTGCGTCTCTGTGTGAAGAGATGCTCTGCAAGATCCATGATGGGCATCTGGGTATAGAAAAGAGCAAGCGACGCGCACAACAGTCCATGTATTGGCCGCGGATGAACGAAGACATCACCAAGTTCATCAAAAAGTGTGAATCGTGCCAAATCCAACAGTATGCCCAACCATCTGAACCTGAACTCCCGCACGAGAGACTAGACAAGGCATGGGAAAAGGTAGCGGCTGACATTTTCTTTATCAGCAAGCAGCCCTACCTGGTAGTTGTAGACTACTACTCGCATTTCTTTGAAGTCACACACCTACCATCAGAGAAGACCAGCACTGTCATCCTGAAGCTGCGGGCAATATTTGCACGCCAGGGCATACCTTTGGAGCTGGTGACGGATGGAGGTTCGCAGTTTGCGAGTGAAGAATTCGGGGAATTTGCTACTAAGTGGGGTTTCGATCACATCTTTTCAAGCCCACACTACCCGCAATCCAATGGTCTGGCAGAAAATGCGGTGAAAATTGTGAAGCGTCTGCTCACAAAGGCCAGGCGGGCAGGCTAAGATGAATACCTTGCATTACTAGCATACTACAATGCACCGCTCGACTGTGGCAAGTCACCAGCTCAATTATTGAGCAAAAGAAACTTCCGAACTCGCCTACCAACCATCTGCCTCAAGAAAAGCAAGTGGAGAAGGCCTGAACCATCGAAGAAGAAGGGCTAGGAGCTGCAACCCTTGAAGGACGGAGAGACCATCCGGGTCAGGGGCAACAGTCAGTGGCCAAAACTGGGTATTGTACGAGGCGAAGTAGGACCCCGGTCGTATGCAGTGGAAATAGAGGATGGGTCAGTCTACATAAGGAATAGAAAACATCTTCATTCTACGAGTGAAAGCCTTAGTCGGGGCTCAACCACACCATGTCCTACTCCACAGCTGCCTGATAGACCATCACAGGTGATCATCCAGCCTGCCCCAGTGACACCGAGACCAGTAACACTTACTCCGGATAGTTCTAAGTCAGTGCAGCCTGCTCCTAAGACACCAGGAGCTGTACAACTGGCAGCGGCTACCCCTGTGGCTGTTCCAGCTCCCAAAATCTCGAGACCTAAGTGCACAATTAAGCCTCGAGAGCGCCTGGACCTCTAAAGTAGTCAGTGACACTGAATCCACCTCAGGGCAGAATAACCCCTCTCAGTGTCGATAGACAAGATTTCGCATCATGTCTATCTAGATTAGAGTAATAAAAAGTAAAGTAACTGATAACTACCATATGACCTACATTCAAAGACAGTTCCAGTTATGATAGAGTTCTGAGTCTAGTATTGACAGATAGAAATTGAAGAGCTCCAGGAGACTTTTTTTTTGTTCCTGTCAAAAGGACTTTGATTTTTAGGGGGGAACAAGTATACTATGTCAAATTTAACTGCTTATCTACTTAAAAAGGGGAGATGTAACAATACCATGTTATCTAGTGACGTCACATTCAATAAACCTAGATACGGGGCCTTGCCCAGCTATCATGAAGTAGTAAACCTGTGTCAGTGTTCACTCTCCGACGATCTAATCAAAACAGTATGGACTTCCGTTCATTGGCAAGTATAGCTTGTCTTGGAGTTTAATCCATAGTAGCACGGTCGGATGAAAATATATGGTTTCTGAGAAACACTTAATTAACTCAGTCGACGCTGAAATTGGAGACAGAAATTTATTGGCCCTGAGGCAAGAAAACTCCAAGGGGAGTTGATATGATATTAATACATGATATCAAAGTCAGAAGTTGAGATATATAAGATATAATATCGAAAGTCTAGCCCTAGATGTGGGGCGGGTGGTGGTAAAAAGTTCTTCTTGTTTCGAATACGCGCGCCGCCCGAATGAGATTGGATCGTGACGTCAGCGGGGTAGTGTCTCTCGAGTCCGTCAGAGGGCGTCTCGGATAATTACAGATCAATTTAACAATTATTCTCCAATTACAGGTGTAGTTCCTTATGGTCATCATGCCTTGTTATAACTATTTTGTATATATCATACAAGACACAGTGAACACATAGGGTTGCCAATGTATATTCCACCAGAAAATATCCCCTAATCACTTGTAACTAAATATACTTACAGCTAACGGAATTGGGAACTATACATAGGCATATTTGGAGGAATACCCAATAATATGCCTAGTGGATGCTAGTGTATATGATGGGTACAAGTCCACCGGCCTGGCGCGTCCCATATCAATGTAAAACATGTTGACCTCTTGGTAAATGCATTCACATATGGACTCATGCGTCCCATCTCGCTGATTCTGTCAGCAAACAATATCAGCACTTCACAGAAATACCGTACACCGGCTATTAATGGGATTACGATTGGCTGATTATTCGACCACCAGGCGGCGGCACTATCATCCTGTATCTCGCTCAGTTATCGTTGTACGGCGAGACTGCCTACCATGTTGTTAGCATTTATCTTTTCTTCGTGGCAATTGCCCTTGGGGAGGAAATAGACTTGTCCTAGTGCAATCCATCACTGCCTCATTTGTAGGGACAAGTGGTGCTATTGGGTGGATAGGGGATCAGTGGCGCGTGGTCATTACTGTGCTTTGTACAGTTAAAGTATATATCCTACAATTCACAGTGGCACCACCTGGGTGAAGTTTAAATATTCACCACCACAGTTTCAACTTAGTTCCTTGTATCTTATTCTAATATTCTATTGGCACGTTCATTAATTTTATTGTTTGGTACAATAGTCTTCCAAGCGAATTTCTTTTGTGGCGAAGGGATTAATTTTGCTGCACCGGACACAGAGTGAAGAATCCTGAAAAGACAAGGGCGTATATACTTACTAATAGACCCAGATCAAAGGAGTCAACTGCTTAGGCCAATCAACCATGTTCTCCGTGAGATATTCTCCGTGAGATATTCTCCATGAAATATTCTTATGTGTGAGGAAGTCAAGTGTCAGCTATTAGGCCTACGCTTGACCTGGGCCCTGTTTTTCAGTAACGACATCGTCGGGCAACGATACCCTACGATCGTCCAGCGATTCCACGACATTCTGGAAGACACAAAATGGCCGCTGTTCTATAGACACGATCGTAGTGCGCCACTCACGATCGCCGCGAAAAATGTCGGCCGCTACGACAAGTATAGAACTGTCTTAGGTTCTATAACACATCACTGTGCGTATATAGAGGATTTTCCCACTTCCCGACAGAATTAAGCCGTGAAATTTTAATACGAGTAAGGGATACATATGACCTATAATCGTACCAAATATGAAGAAAATAGGCTGCACCGTTCCGAAGTTATCGGTGTTTGAATTTCGTCATAGCAATCGTCTGCTCTGGTGGCCAGTCACCCCCTCCCTACTCCCGATGGCAGTCAAGTCAGAACATGTCAAGGGCGCTGCATAAATTAGCGGAGGCGTCGGGAAAATACACTGGCCACCAGAGCAGAGATTGCTATGACGAAATTCAAATGCCTATAACTTCGGAACGGTGTCGCCGATTTTCTCCATATTTGGGACATTTATCGATTATATGTATACCTTACTCGTGCTAAAATTTCATTGCTTAATTCCTAGGGGAAGTGAAGTTGCGAATTCTGTACGACATGTCCATAGCTGTCATGAACCAACAACAATTTGGGCGACATTTTCAATCACGTGACCCCACGATTGTCGTGACTGAAAAACACGTTTGGCTGCCCTACGCCTCTTAGACTCACGACATATCGCCTATTCACTAAAGTGTCGTGTCTATCGAACACTGACGGCAAAAACACGTCGCCCATAACGATTGTCGTGACTGAAAAACAGGGCCCTGATTCGCTCACACCCTAACTCTCCCAGCAGAGATTCCGAATCTCAGGAAAACCCTCACTTGGGCTCCTACCTGAGTCTCACATAGCTGGGGATTTTCTCGGCCGTCATGCTTCAAGCTATGAGATAAGGGAGTCAGAAATCAACCATGGAGAACAGATCTGTACATTGCCTCATCTACCCAGACACCCCTTTTCAGGTTTGTCAGAGTAGCAAAGAGTTACGGGGCCGACTGGGCTTCCGTTGTATTGATGGCACTCCCTGTCCCAGCTTCCCAGTACTTTGAACCCGGGACCTCCCTACACGCTGGGCATGTCCCTTCTAGAGTGACATATCCCACCTTTGTAAGCTGTGAAGGCTGTGTAACTTAAAAGCCCGGGTCTTCGCACTTACCCCCCAATGCTCTCAGTCCGGACATATTGAATTTGTAATGCCATTTCTGACAATACTTGAATGATTCTGAATAGTCCATCCCAGTTAGGAGCAAGTCTAACATTGACCAAAGGTGTATGGTAACATACTACTCTATCCCCTTTCCAGAACCTTTACGTGGCTTCAGTCCGACATTTCCAGGTTCTGTCTTGCTAAGTAATTAGCTCCCACAAATCGTTCCCGGAGCCATTCTACAAGACCCTTAAGACACAGAATATCCATGGACATTCTGGGAACCCCATAAACTATATCTGCGGGCATCACTATCTCCTCGCCAAAGACAAGTAGATTAGGTGAACACCCAATGCTGGAATGTGCCGTCCCATCATAGGCATGTGCTATAAAAAATGCTCATCAACAAGAGTCTGGAGACACTGGATTAATGTCTGGTTGAACCTGTCCGCCATACCATCTAATTGTGGACAGGTTGGATTTGTATGTGTCTTTTTTATCTCCAAGATCCTACAAATTTTCTGCCAGATTTGGGATTCAAATTCCCATCCCTGGTCAGAATGTAGTACTCCCAATTCTTCACTAAAGCCTCCACACAGGTCTTGGCTTTGTGATTCCTTATGGGATAGACCTGAACATATTTTGGGTAGTAATCCATCACCACCATTATGCAAGTATTACCGTCATCAGACTCATTGATACTGGAGATGATATCTAGAGCGATTCTGGCAAACCTGATTCCAAATAGTTTGGGTTGGATATGGCGTTGGCAGTGGCTACTGAGTGACTGATCTGTCCGGTTCATTGTCTACCTGCCGCGCCTGGTGGGCAGTGACACTGAGTTGCGGAACCTTGTTTGTGATTCATTAATGTGTGTGTTTGACCCCTGACCCTTTTGTTTAATGGTTTTTCGCCGTCCAGTGGTGGCGGGAACGGTTCACAGACCAATGGGTGTGTAGGTTATGTATTGTTTTGGTTGGGTTTTTGCACTGTCACTGTCAGGTACCAGTGCGATCTGACCTGACCTCTAGTGTCAAAGGCTGGGGACTGGTCCCTTGCCGTTTTAAACTCCACAATACGGATTTCCATTTGGTCTATGCAGGGGCTGGTTCCATATTTAGTCTTATGTTTTATCATTTTGACTGACGGCCCTGTCCTTTTGGAGGGGCCGTCTTCAGTAGTTTTGATAAGGATATCTCGTCAGGCCTTTGCTGAAGCTTGATCATACACAGGTTTTATTTAGACTATATTCTTTTTACGGTGTCTTATATGTGCTGGTGGACAGATTGTTCAGATGTCTGGGAGAGTGTCAGTTGGGTGATATTTTGATCAAATTTTCTCCTGGCGGACTAGGTTTCGGCTGTGTTCCTCCACCCTGTAAGGTTTTACCCAGAATTTTTGAGTGGCATTTGTGTGACACTATCCATATCTGCTGTCCATTGTATTGAGACCTTTAAGAGCCTGGCTTTGTAGCCCGTGAATCCAATTGTACTCTATCTTTTCCCTCAGTTTTTTGCCCCATTTGCTGTCTGGGTGCTGGAAAATGAAGTCCAAGATGTGTACTGACACATTTCTTATACCACAGTGGTCTGTTCGGTTGAAATGTGTCATAACATCACTGATTTTCAACTTTTTTTTGATGGATCGCAGGTGTTCTGAGATACTTTCTTTCACCTTTCTTTTTGTTTGGCCAACATATTGTTTGCCGCACTTTGTGCACTAGATGCAATATATTACATTCGAGCTGTTGCATGTCACATTGTGCTTGGTTGTGTGTGTGATTCCGTTGCTCTTGGATTTTATCGTTCCTGCCGTTTGATCATTTTACAGTGTTTGCAATTTATCTTCTTGTAAGTGTTGCATGAGTTGTTCTTTCTATTGTCGGGTTTCATTTTTGCGTGTGGGTCATACACCGTTTTCGCCCCCACCAGATGGTCCCGTACATTTTTCCGTCTTTTGTAGCCTTTGACTACTTTACTTTGGAAGATGCTTTTGGTGGTCGTGGATTTACCCAACACATCCCAGTTCTTCTCTATTATTTCAGGCAGGATGTTGCATCCCTGTCTGTATGTGCTTGTAAGGAAGGTCCTGTCTTCCTTTTCGCCATCTTTCTTGTTTTTATCGGGGTTTCTTATGCACCCCAGGTCCATGCTATTGACCTTGTTTTTGCAGTCTTTGAGGAGATCCACAGGATATCCCCTACCCCAGAATTCCTTCATTTTTCGGTTGGCATTTCGCTCATAGTCCTCTGTTCTACTGCATATCTGTCTCACCCTGAGTAATTGTGAGTACGGTATGCTGCGTTTCTGTAATGGTGGGTGGGCTGAGTCATATCTGAGATATGTATTCTCATCTGTTGGCTTTGTGTACAGATCTGTGTATAGCCTTCCATCTTCTCCCTTGTGTACCGTGGTATCTAGGAAATTTATCGTTATGGGTGAGTGTGCTGTCGTAAACTTAATGCTTGTGCGAAAGTCATTAAGCCAGTTCACCCATTTCTCCAACTTAGCTTTCCCATTATGCCATATAAAGAATATATCATCAATGTATCGGAGCCATATTTTCGGTTTCAGGTGGTACCCTGTAAGGAGTTTCCTTTCTAGGTCTTCCATAAACAGGTTCGCATATGATGGGGCTAATCTGGTCGCCATACTGCTGATTTGCAGGTAGTTGGTTCCATTGAACTGAATGTTGTTCTTGCTCAGTACCATTCACAATAGATCGACCAGACTCTCGGTGGTGAGCTTGGCCCCACTTGGTCTGGTTTTATTGAGCTTGTCACGTATTATCCCTATGCCTTCAGCATTCGGGATGTTTGTATACAGGGCACTCACATCTAGGGTGCCAAGTATATCTCCATTGTCCATTTTTCCCAAATCTGAGATTAGTTTGAGAAAATGGTTTGTGTACTTTACATACGAGTCTATTTTGGGGACCTCTGGTTTCAAGAAGTGGTCCACAAAACGTGAGATTTTTTCGGTAGGGCAGCCGTTGGCTGACACTACCGGTCTACCTGGTAAGTTGGGCTGTGATTGGATAAGCCGTTGACTGGAGAGTCACGCGGTATTTGCAAATTTTTTCCAAGAACTGGAGTGGTATTTCGGGCTGACGAATAATCTTTTATAAACTCATCCCTGGATAGACCTCCATCAACAATTGTTGAAGGGCCAGACCGAAAGGACGAGCAGTTTCCTCTTTACCCTGAGTTCTCTTCAGGAAAGTAGATCATGGGTTCAGCATTATTAACTGACCACAGTAGTAGGAGGCCACCTCTACCAATGCATCCCATCCTATGTCACCGGAACAGCGATAGGCACAGAGTGCAGCACCCCTGGGTCCGTCTTGTAACACTCTTTTGAGGTATGGCAGTGCATCGCCCTTGTTTCAGCCATTTCACTGTATATCCTCACATAACCTGGCAAACCAGTGTTCCCTAGTTCAGCAATAGCCTTTCCTTGTATGTTTTTGACTCTGGTATTAGACTCTGAGGGCAAGCAGAAATTTTCCAGCGGGGTCCTACCATCCTGATGCTCAAAGGGTGTCCTTCAAGAAAACCTTGTAGGCTAGTCTGACCCTCCTTGTGGAGAGTACAGATTGTCCCTGGTCACGTTCTGCCATCAAGTGCAAGGCGTCGCCATCTTCGCGGAAAGTTCTGCCTTGGCTTTCTGGGTTCTGCTTTTAAGCATGATCTTCTAGGAACTCCAAGGTGGCATGAACCTCCTGTTCACGCTCCTCCAATAGATGCATGGTATGTTAACTTTCCATCAACTCCTGTGTGACCTGCTGGTTCTGCGAGTCCAATTCCTGGAGCATATCTATGGCTTCCACCTGACAGTCAAATCCTGTCAAGCATTCCCACCTGATGAGACTCTCTGGTTCTCCATTAGAACCCCCCATAAGGGTTTCCTCTGCTTGTGCCTAGGGAGTAGCATCCTCTCCAGGGTTACCTGTCTGAGACCCAATCCTGCTGAGTACCTCCAGGTGCCTTGAGGGGCCATTTCCAATATCCTTCCCAGGACTTTCCTGATGAAGAATCGTCGAGCTCAGATGCTGATTTGTGGTCTTCTTCATGGCTCTAGCCTTACCAGACTTTTGGGTTTTTCCCCATCCCTCCGGGTTAGGTGTAGCAGCACCATCCTGGGGTGGTTTGTCGACCTCAGGAGCTACATGCTCCTCTCCCTCGACATCCCGCGATTGGGATTTTTTTTTTCTATTGAGTAAAGGCATCTGTCACCAAGGTGAGTCTTTCGCGCCAGGTCAGTCCCTATACTACCAAGGATCCCAGGTTGTGCAAGCAACCAAAGATTCTGGTCATGGCATCAATATAGCTCAGTGAAGGAGTCTATCCTCGGAAAGATCATACTTAATGCCACCCTATGTGCTATTACAAAGGTCCGTATGGTATTCTCAGCAAGTTATGAACAAACCTAGTCACACAAAACTAGACTCCACAAGTCTAATTAACAATGGATGTTTATTAGAACTTCCCAGAGTGATCCTGTTTAGACCACTCCCAAAGTGCAGTACCCTGGCATGGTGTGCCATGTAAAGCTGGGGAGACTAATCCAGATACCGGAGTACTGGACTCGCCTAACCACTTAGAGGGTTCAGAGAACCCAGCAAATGAGGATCCAAGGATTCACTCTTCTCAGAGAGTATGCACAAGAATGCCTATTGACCCACTGTGAACCCAGCCTATATATATGCTGAGTTACGTAACCCCATGCTTCCCCCCGCCACTCTCGTATGCGGGATTGCCTGGAATCACTACACAGCAGGGACTGACATCCTGCGCCCTCTTTTGAAGAGCTAGATTACATATATGAGCTAGCAAATTTACATGGAGACATATTTTTAAATGTAAATATTCATAGTTTATATAGTATATTAGACCACAGTTTTTAGGGGGGCCAACGTTTCTTTTTGTATTTGTATATAGGCAATAGACTCCTACATTTGTGTTCAATGACACCCAAATTTTGGAGGAGCACTATGAGCAAAGAGAACTCTTTATTGAGAACTCTACATTGAGTTCTTAAAGGGGTTCTGCATGCAAAAAATAGGTATAATTTGTCTTCCTTTTGTAGTGCCAAACCATGGATTGATCGACTCATACCGAGGATCCCTCACACCATGCCAGACCATAACAAATTGACAGAATATCCATATTTGCATGTGAATGATACTGCTACAAGAAAAAGTGAAGGTCCTGCAAGATCCTGCAAAGAAGCCTGATGACTAACAACCAATGGCACAAATCAACAAAGCAGTTGCTGCTGGATATTTGGTGAACAACCAAGTCTCAATAAGTGACTTCATTGAGAATTAGGTTCTAGGTGGTCACGCTTTATGATTGATTATATGGGTACAGGAGAGATGGGGGCTTTCAGCATGTCTACTAGCTGCCAACTACAGCCTCAATTTAGAAGGGGTTGAATCCCTGATTTCGGGCTAGAATATTAGCAGAATCTTACTACAATAGATAGAGACTAGGAGCATCAACTCAAACTGTTATCGTAGCATCATATAGTAGTGCAGCCAACTTCAACCAATTGGCATTGTGCTTGATGCCATCATACTTTGTTTGTTTGGGTAGTTTAATGTCCAATTTGTTCAATTAGATCACACTTCAAGCATTTGCCTCTGTCTGTATCAACATTAAGTATAGGGTATGAGAGTTAAATATGACATCACACACCAGCCTTGCTCTGAACTCTGAAAGTGGGGAATTTAAAAAGTGGTATTAGGAAAGGCTTTGTGCCGTCATGACCACTAAATCGAGACGAGACATGGAAACGTTAACCCAATAGTTACCACTTGGAGTGAAAACAATTTATTAACATTAAATGAGAAAAAGACACAATGGATGATTTATAACCGTAATAGGAATATCCCCTTATTTAATCTAAAAATTAAGGATGAATCCCTGGAACAAGTAAAAAGATTCAAATACTTTGGCCTAACTATAGAGGCAAAATAAAAAATCACTGAACACTGAAAAGCTATGATATTAAAAATCAAACATAAAACATACCTATTGTCCAAAATAAGAGATTATATCGACCAAAATACTGCATTACAAATTTATAAGACAACTATATTGCCCTCTCTATAATATGCGGATTTCATATATGATAATGGTACCCAAGTAATGGAGGATGAAATACAGCGCCTGCAAAACAAAATTCTTAGATTAATCTACAAAGTGAAACTAGAACCTAATCCCACACTAACCTCACAACAGATGCATGATAAGGCCAAATTATTTAATCTTAAACAAAAAGAGATATGCACTCATTAAATTATGCCTTTTCTCTAGCCAAAATTCCGGACATGGTTGATTATCGCAATCTCCCCCTAATAGGAAACGGACTTAGACTTTTGCAACCCCTATTTAAGGACGCTGTATTCAATTCCTCATTTTACATTCGTAGTATCATAGCTTGGTATAATTTAAAAGAAATCTATACTATAATAGTGGACAAGAACAAATTCAAAAAATACATATGAAAAAGGATTACCAAAATTGTTACATGGACTAGTCAGCTTGTGTTGCAACTGACTATAATATAAAAATAACTGACAAAATCGATGCACTATACTCCCTTGCCACACAAACCCCCTTGACTAACAAAAAGAAAAAAAACAGTGGTAGATTGTGTTACAACTACCTGTGCACTATGGAAGTGCCCGAGAATGAGCTGGTTACATCTTTTTTGCATCGGCGCTGTTCCGTCAACAACAGATGTTTATTTGCTACTTGTTTCATTTTTTTTCATTTTCAAGCAATTTTTATGAAGTGAATATTGTGTGTACACTCACCAAATTTGGCGATACAGCCATACTTCCGCTTGGGCCCTAGCCCCCTACTCTTCATTCTAATGACAGGTGCTAAGCAGAATGAGCAGTGGCTACCATTTCTGTGTAAGTCTTCAGTATAACTCAACCAGGGTTTGAACCCATGACCTCCCATGCTTGAGGCGAACACCCCTACCACTTAGCAACCGAACTTGGTCGAAATTTGGACAAATGACTGAATGTCATACAAACTGAATCTTACTTTCCTGATCGTCTAGTTATCATTTATCTATTGCTTTTCCAATGAGCAAATCAATGTATATATATTGTTGTTCATTGCTGCATGTAAGAACGCCTATCATTGTGACTGTATACTACTTACCTGAATTTAAAAAAGATGCATTTGATATCCAACGATTACGACAAGCAAATTTGCTTTCCCCAGACATCGAGTTGGATCTTCGATACCTGGCTGATGTCCTGAGTAATCATGATATAGAAAAAGGTAAGTTATCACACAACACAAACCATTTTGCACCTTATTAAACTTATCTTATAATATATTCCCTTATTCCTGTGCATTCTAACTGAAATGTATGGGGCCGTCCATAAATTATGTCACACTTAAGGGGGTGGGGGGTAGAGTGGAAAGAGTGACACAGCCCAAAAATCACGGGTGATGGGGGTGATGGAGGTGGTGGGGGTGGTGGGGGTGGTGGGGGTGGGTGTGGGGGAGGGGTGTTCAGAGTTGTGTGAGAGAATATGTGTCACCTAAATCCAAGACTTTAAAGGCAACTTTCCAAGACATTAGAGGCAACTTTGCCCATGCTGGAAAGTTGTTGGGAAAAGTACGATGATAAGCAGTTATGGATGGATATCCCGTTAAGGCTGCATACACAGATCCACTGAAATAGTCCAACACCTAAGGAAAAAGGCAGGCAAATGGGAGAATGTCCAGATCAAGGAAAGTCAGTACATGTATATGCTACAAGTGGTTAAGTGTAATAGCAGAGAGTGCTGTTACTCTTGGAAGAGTTCCCTGTTTCTGATCAATGAGGACAGGTTTCTGCCAGGGATGCAAGATGCTTATTGCCACATTTTCACCTGATGATTTTGGCAGATTATGGCATCTAGCACCACCCACTGACTATTGG
Source organism: Alentia gelatinosa (assembly GCA_950022655.1). NCBI lineage: Eukaryota > Metazoa > Annelida > Polychaeta > Phyllodocida > Polynoidae > Alentia > Alentia gelatinosa. The sequence continues at coordinate 64,779,655 of OX465579.1, read as the reverse complement.
ACACTTTGGGGCAAACAATCATCAGGTGTAATGGGGATCTCAGATCAATGATTTCTTAGATACATCTTAGATATATCAGATATTTGATCCCTGAGGATGTCGCCATAAAACTAGTAAATCAGATGATATTAACAAAGCTAGAATGCAGTGATATTATCCATTATGCCCTAACCCAGAAGAAGCAAAATGATATCCAAGTAATTTTAAACAATTGCTTATGCATGGCAGTAGGAATATGGCAGGCAAGAGACATCTCTATTGAAAAAATTGTAAGATGAACCCATTATCGGTAAGGAGAGGACATCATCCAATTAAGGCCTTAGGATATGTACCCGTACTGTGAAAGTGAAAAAAGGGTGGTGTGTGAAAAAGTGTGACAGGGGGTGGGGGTGGGGGGTTCCTAAAAATAGCCTAAAAAGTGTGACATAATTTATGGACGGCCCCTATAGGCCAATATAATGCATTAAAAAGCACACAAATGCTAATAGAAAAGCTAGCAGAGCTTAGAATTGCAGTGAAATATCGCCAGGAAGCTAGAATACTTGCAGACGTTGAACGAGATGTTTAGGATAGGATCTTCACTAGATCGCATATGATATAGAAGCAGGAACTAGTTAGAACTAATGGTCCCATGGATAAAGAGTCATTGTCTTAAATATATCTTGGAAACTAGTTTGATATGAACATTCTATAATTCCTTCCTTAAAAATCCTGTGAGACTAACCATGCACATTTCCATTCCGTACCATCCCGTCTCCAGCGTATAACATCGTAAGTAACAGACTCGGGGAGAAACTAGTCGAATTCAGATTTTGTCATACCTTCCCATTACAGGGTGTTGATAGCAACCTTATCTATAACAAAATGACATTCTGTTATATTCACCCCTTGCAGGTTGTGACAGTAATCCTGCTGATATTGTGTTTGTACTGGATGAGAGTGGTTCTATCTGGGGACCTGACTTTAATAAGCAAAAGAGCTTTGTCAAGGATATCATACGCCTCTTCAATGTGCGCTTTAACCAAACACACATAGGCGTCATTACGTTTGGCTCTAACGTAAAGATCCACTTCAAGCTCAGACAGTACACTGGAGAACAAGAACTTCTCAATGCTATTGACAATATTCATCAGGTATTTATACATTCTCTCGGTATCTAAATTTGGTTGGTTTACTGAGGTGACAGTTCCCCACTAAAAACAGTATAATCCCTCTAAATAAGATAGATATAAACAATAGATACAAACATTCTCTTACTTCAAATACAGGTTCATCTGACGAGATTAATGGATAATGACGCGCGCAAACTATATGTATAACAAATCGTGCTGAACGGTAAACGCATATTTATAAAAACGTGAACTAGACGCATATCATTCTAAATTTCTTTTTGGGTTCAATTAATATGTATTTGGAGATTTGCGGTCTTCCTTTTACATGTCATAAAGTAACAAATATAAGAACACGTTACAGGACGAATTAGACATAGACAACCCATAGATTTACCAACTCATATTTGCATAGTATACCCTATTCATAAGAACCTGTTGATTACTTCAGATCACCATATGACTCTCTTTTACCTCATTTTTGCATTCAAAATCTTTATTATGTATTCCTCTAGCTCCCCATTGTCCTACAGTAATCATCAATCTCCGAGTTACTAGCACTCGTAACTTGTCACGATTACGTTTACTTGCCATGCAGACAATACAATCATGATATTCTATTGTCGGCAACATCAAGCTTTTAAATAGCTTCTTTTAAATAGCTTCTTTTAAAAAGTCTTTTATTATTTTGTCCGTAAGTGACCAAAACACACTTTGCATGCTAAAAGAACAGGTTGATGGCGAACTATATTATTGGGGTAAGTCTACACCGAATTACTGCCACGCTTTACAGTGCTGTGGTGTCTGGAACTAAATGTATTGCAGAAACTTTTTAATTGCAATAGTTTTGTAGGTGGGTAATAAATACAATAACGACTGGTTTTGTATACCAGTGGCCGTAGTCTCCTCGTAGTTGACGACGTAATATCCTCGCTAATCGCTCGGATATTACTACGCGTCAACTACACGGAGATTACGGCCACTCGTAAACAAAACCAGTCATTATTGTGTATGTATTGTCAAGCAATCCAATATTAAACTGTAAAATTACATATCATGATAATATAATATTAAATTAGACTGAGAGAACATTTTTTTATTCAAAATTGCACCATTTTTGTGGGATTCTACTTCGATAGCCCCTGTTGTCTAGTCTAACAATCAGTTGTCTCTAATAACGTATGGATGACGTCATATCTTTGGATAGCGTCGCGGACAGACGCGCACAGATAGGGCACTGGAGACAGTACGTACGGAAATGTTCACACCTGCTCTCACCCGGCCTTGGGCATCACACATCTGCATCGTAATCACAGATGGCGCCAGTGAGCACGCCAGGTTAACACGTGATCAGGCAGAGCTCCTCAAGAAAAAGGTATGTAGCTTACAATACACTGTGATTAATACCTTGGTTAAGATATTTGGAGATGGTAATCACTTATGTTGCTATTTTTGATCCCATGTCACCCTTTTCAGCTTCTCCAGGGAGATTAAGATATTCCTATATACCTATGGCTGTACACTCTATGCTTACACCACGCTCTGGGGGGTGGAGTAACTATCTGATACTACCCAAGGTTGGTATACTACCCAAGGTTGCCGTATACTACCCAAGGTTGACATTTAGACCAATCAGATTGTCTCTTATTAAACCACATTTGAAGGTATATAGGAATAGGGAAACCAAGTACCAGTGAAAGGAAGTCAAAATTACTCGGTAAGGCTTGGAAAAATTACTGCCCGCGGCCAGGGCCTTGGGCAATTATTTTTCCAAGCCTTACCTCGTAACTTTGACTTCCTTTCACCGGAACATAGTTTCCCTCTATTCCGTGAGAATGTTGTTCACCTGATTGCCATCAGGGGGCTACATGAGAAGTTATTATGGCTTGTACGTTGGGAGATATGTTAATGCTTAATTGACATTTTTGCAAGTCCTTTGCAATCTTTGTTTACCAAACCAACAAGAAATGATCCATTTATCTACATAATTGCAAGGGTAAACCTATTCAAAATCATAAACATGTTTATAACAAATTTAGAACGTTAAATATAATCTAAATAAAAGAAAAAGACAAAATATCACCGGGTCCTTCCCGGCACCGTTTTGGAGTTGGGAAGCAATGATGGCATAACTTGTTGATGACAGCAGCTCCCTGCAGCAGCACAGGGACGATGGCACTGGCCGCTATGACTATGAGGACAGTGGGTCGCTGGTGTCACATCATCATGCTGGCCACCTTCAAGAGTTTGGCTGGCATGAGCGTGAAGTAGTAGAACGGCACAACAACTGCAGCGAGTTGCGCTGTGGCAGTGTCCACATGGACGGGGGTACGGGTGTTGCAGTGGCGTCAGAATAGGGGGGGCAGGGGGGGGGGGCGGCCGCCCCCCCACTTTTTTGCCACCCAAAAAAAGTCAGCACCTTCAAATTTAACTGAATCAAGTGTAAAAACTGTTGTAATTTTTCACCATGGAAAAGTGTCAAAGTCTGACTCTTTAGCGTACAATGATGGCTAAACCCTGACTTTTCACTGTGGTAAAATATCAGTCTAACTATTTAGCGTGCAATTAGGGCTAAACTCTGACTTTTCAACATGGAAAAGTGTCAAAGTCTGACTCTTTAGTGTACAATGATGGCTAAACCCTGACTTTTCACTGTGGTAAATTATCAAAATCTGACTCTTTAGCATGCAAAGATGGTTAAGCCCTGACTTTTCACCATGGAAATATGTCACAGTCTGACCTTTTACTATGCAATGATGGATAAGTCCTGACTTTTCAACATGGAAAAGTGTCAAAGTCTGACTCTTTAGTGTACAATGATGGCTAAACCCTGACTTTTCACTGTGGTAAATTATCAAAATCTGACTCTTTAGCATGCAAAGATGGTTAAGCCCTGACTTTTCACCATGGAAATATGTCACAGTCTGACCTTTTACTATGCAATGATGGATAAGTCATGACTTTTCACCATGGAAAAGTCTCAAAGTCTGACTCTTTAGCATGTAATGAGGGCTAAACCCTGACTTTTCACCGTGATAAAATATCAAAGTCTGACTCTTTAGTTTTCAATGATGGCTAATCCCTGACTTTTCACCATGGAAAAGTGTCAAAGTCTGACTATTTAGTGTGCATTAGGGCTAAATTCTGACTTTTCACCATGGTAAAATATCAAAATCTGACTCTTTAGCATGCAAAGATGGCTAAGCCCTGACTTTTCACCATGGAAATATGTCAAAGTCTGACCTTTTACTATGCAATGATGGATAAGTCATGACTTTTCACCATGGAAAAGTGTCAAAGTCTGACTCTTTAGCGTGCAATGAGGGTTAAACCCTGACTTTTCGCTGTGGTAAAATATCAAAGTCTGACTCTTTAGTGTTCAATGATGGCTAATCCCTGACTTTTCACCATGGAAAAGTGTCAAAGTCTGACTCTTTAGCATGCAATGATGGCTATGCCCTGACTTTTCACCATGGAAATATGTCAGAGTCTGACCTTTTACTGTGCAGTGATGGCTAAACCCTGACTTTTCACCGTGATAAAATATCAAAGTCTGACTCTTTAGTTTTCAATGATGGCTAATCCCTGACTTTTCACCATGGAAAAGTGTCAAAGTCTGACTATTTAGTGTGCAATTAGGGCTAAATTCTGACTTTTCACCATGGTAAAATATCAAAATCTGACTCTTTAGCATGCAAAGATGGCTAAGCCCTGACTTTTCACCATGGAAATATGTCAAAGTCTGACCTTTTACTATGCAATGATGGATAAGTCATGACTTTTCACCATGGAAAAGTGTCAAAGTCTGACTCTTTAGCGTGCAATGAGGGCTAAACCCTGACTTTTCACTGTGGTAAAATATCAAAGTCTGACTCTTTAGTGTTCAATGATGGCTAATCCCTGACTTTTCACCATGGAACAGTGTCAAAGTCTGACTCTTTAGCATGCAATGATGGCTAAGCCCTGACTTTTCACCATGGAAATATGTCAGAGTCTGACCTTTTACTGTGCAGTGATGGCTAAACCCTGACTTTTCACCGTGGTAAAATATCAAAGTCTGACTCTTTAGTGTGCAATGATGGCTAAAACATGACTTTTCACCATGGTAAAATATCAAAGTCTGACCTTTTACAGTGCAAAGATGGCTAAGCCCTGACTTTCCACAGTGGAAAATGATCAAAGTATGACTCTTTAGCTTGCACTGATGGCTAAGCCCTGACTTTTCACCATGGAAATATGTCAGAGTCTGACCTTTTACTGTGCAATGGTGGCTAAGCCCTGACTTTTCACCGTGGTAAAATATCAAAGTCTGATCCTTTAGCATGCAATTAGGGCTAAGCCCTGATTTTTTCCCGTGGTAAGATATCAAAGTGTGACTCTTTAGCGTGCAATAATGGCTATGGTTGGTTGGTTGGTTTGATTTAAGTCCAGTTAACCATTGCAGGTTCTCACCAGACTTTCTCAAGGTTCTTTTACACCACAAGGGTGGTGATCAAATGTATGAAATGAATTTAGGTGGAAACCTCACCCCTACACATTTACCGAGGTGAGAGTTCTTTTACTTCCCACACCACATAGACATGGTATGAGAAGGATTGGCCTTTGATATAGCAGTAAATCTACCACTGCTGGGGGCGAAGGAGAAAAGTGGCTGCAGTGGTACCCGAATCAACAAAGTCTGACAACCTCTTTACCACTGAGCTAACTCCCTACCCCGGTCGCTTTTGTTATGCTTGCATGCAAGCTTATCCAGTCTGCACCACGAGGAGGCGAGGCGACACTAGGGTGGACAGCAATTACCAATAATGGCTAAGCCCTGACTTTTCACTGTGGGAAAGTGTCAAAGTCTGACTTGACCTAACTGTAATGACCTGACTTTTCTCAGATTTTTCGATGACTTACGGTAAATCCAATGGGACAGGTCAATCTCAAAGTCAGACTCAATACCAAGAAAAAAGTCAGCAATTTTTCAGTTTGCCCCCCACTTTCAAAATGTTCTGACGCCCCTGTGTTGCCATAGATGTTGATCCTGCTGGCGACATCTGTGAAATTTTTGAACCACCCGAGGTCATCCCGAGTCTCCTCGGCCACATGGACATGACCAGAGGTAGGGGCGACCGCGCCGCCTTTGGCTTACGGTATGTAAGGGCCTAACAGAGCACAGTTCCCATTTGTCTGTTCCCTCTGCCTGATGTAGCAACGCGCGCGCGGCCGTCACTCAGTGCAATAAAGAAGAAATCTCTCATTTATTTTCCTTTGAATGGTTCTCCACAAGTGCCCGCTCATCATATCTAAGATCAAAATACAGCTTCTGAAAGCTAAGATTCAGGGCTCTGAATATAGATACAGGAATAATGGAGGAATAATTCATTTAGATTTCTCACTTGTTTTCAAAGGAATTGGCCTGGGCCTACACACTTGTCCATGGCACACGCTCTGTCAGACACAGTGTTTAGTTCATCCATTTTCTGAGTTCTTCTGCTACTTTAATTGCCAAAAGACTACTTCAGCCAATCAGAGGACATATTGGGCTTCACTTTAGTACTAGCACGAAATTTCTATGACCAGAACAACTTGATCAAGCACCAATTTGAATTTAAAAAAAAGCTCTTCAAACAAAATTGAATGAATCAAACAATTTTGTGCCTATGCCATTACAAAGAGCATAAATAGAGGATCAATTTGATGTATAATATGCCATAGTTTGATAGATGTAAAAGGTCAGCATCTTGAAATAACTACACTGAAAAACTGAATTTATCAATTCTCTGATCGATCTGAAGACTTCAGGTTCAAGATAGAGTATGCAAATTAGCTGTCCAAATTCCTATTTACAAGTCAAAGATATGTTTTGCTTTGTATAAGATGATCTAGATTAGAGAGGAGTATTATTTGAGTGTTCTTTTGCAGAATCTATGCATCATTATTACAGATTTCCCTATCAATATGCAACTTAACTATGACATCATCAATATACATGAAAATAAATATCTCCATTGGATTCAGCATGTGAATATACCCCTGTATGCTAAATATCATGTCCCTATCACCAATATCTAGAGAGTTATTGTAATAAATCTGTTTATCTGTGCTAATTAATCATTATGTGGTGTCATGCCCTTCTACTGTTTTCTATATACTTGAGTTCCTCAAATTCAATCTTAATCTGACTAGATTTTCCTCCATAATTCTTGAACTACTTGACCGATTGTAAAAATTCAAGTATCTTTGTGATCCTCTCTTTCCAGGCCATCTACTGCATATACTATTCTAACTAGAGATATAAAATTCAATTTTTCATTCGCGTAGCTACCTGATTGGAGAAAGGAATTTCATGATTGACTGTTTTAATCTAAGCCCAACTCTAGCCACTTGTTATTAGCAAATCAGTCAGGGCAGCTTAGTACCAGCGGAGGCAGGAATCCCTATCTCAAAATGGCACCCCTTAACAGTCTTAGTCTGAGCCTGTGCGCCCTGGCCCTGGCGACAACAGACTGTACTAGAGTCTATCAATGGACCTCAGAGAATGGACCTGCAGCCCTGGGACCTGTTTCAGTAGTTTTGTGACATTAGGCTTAGACAGACATCAACAGCGGCACCAACAGTGCAAGCAACAGCGGGCAAATATCAGTGGGTCGGAGCGACCAATCTTCTTCATATATGGAACGATTATAGGTTATATGTATCTCCTACTCGTGTTAAAGTTTCATTGCTTAATTCCTTCGGGAAGTGAGTGAAATTCCGTGTGTCATAGATTGCAGTCTTGTGATCTGTCCGTATGGTGTCACAGACGCCATTTAGACATGTCATGAAACTACTGAAACAGGTCCCTGGTGTATATAGTGAGAGACGTGGATGAGTCTGCCCACCAAGGACTGCAGGTTGGGCCTCCTTGCGGTCGCGCATGACAACCGGGCACTGAAGGTGGTCTAGAGTTTGTCTTTCTTGTTTCTTGAGAACGCAACAGTCATTACGTCAGTATCAATGAAGCACCCTGGCCACTGCATGAACTTGGATGGGGGCTGGCACTTGGCATGGGGGCGATTCAGAGGTCTGCTGTGACTACTGCGAAGTCATGAAAGTATGAGAGGGACCACACTCTCCAAGCCCGGTGCAGGTGACCTGGTGACCTGGGGACCTGGGGCGTTGAACTGAGCATGTGGTCTGAGACTGTAGAATACGCCAGCTGGACATAAGTGCAAAGGTGTAAAGTACACCAGTCTCAGGTCCATTTGTCTCACCATGTGAATCCCACTTAACAAGTTCTTTGTCTGAGACAAGTCCTGCTGATTCCCAATGTGATTTTGATTTAAAACATATTTAAAGTTGGATTTACACGTAGGGACAAATGGACCTGAGACTGGTATACTTCAAACCTTTTCACCAGTCTCCGACTATTTCCTGCTGGGTACAAGGTTTCACAGAATATTCTACAGTCTCAGGTAAATATGGCAGATTCAATTTGGGAAGACTTACCAGGTACATAGTCTCACCCTTACACCCCTACACAGGGTACATAGGGTACACATTCGCCGACTCAGGGCACTTCCCCGTGTGTATAGGTGTAATTTGGGACCACTGAGACTCACAGATTGGGGGAGAACATGTGAAATATACATTTGTCTCACCAAAATGCCCCTCTTAATTTTAAACCTATTTAATGTGGGATTCACAAGGTGAGACAAATAGACCTTAGACTGGTGTACTTTTGCACCAGTCGGCTACAATTTCCAGCTGGGTACAAAGTTTCACAGATTGGGGTGCTCTACAGTCTCAGGGTAACACTTAAGATTTACAGGGGCATTATGGCGAGATAAATGGACCTACTGCGACTATGTACCTGCCCTAGCCAATAGGAGGCCAGCAAGCATCTTACATGTTTGTAACTCTCCTCACCGCAAGGGTACTTGAATCCCAGGGTGACTGTTCAATGTGACTATGTTATGAACGAGGTGTGTCTTCCCATTTGAATCAAATTCTCCATTTTTCATTGAGACTTATAAAAACACTTTGCCATAAGAATTTTGTACCAACCAAGAATTGTCTGAGACTAGGGGAAAGATGTGAAGTACACCGGTCTCAGGTTCGTGAATCCCATTTTAGGTTTGGTTAACTATATCTCTATGTGGGAGAGAACCTCCAAGCAGATACTGGAGGAATCGTGCCTTTTATATACATTTGCAGTAGCCAATCATATATTGTTTGTAAATAAAATCTGATGATCATTATATTCATACTAATTTGTGATGTCCGATAGGCTACTCTGTTAATTTATTTTCTATCTGGCAATGCAGACTATGCTTCGAGTGTTAATTGAACCTCCAGTGGAAGAACTTTTGACTATGGTATCTAGAATTGGTTGAAATAAAAGAAAACGTCAAACGAGGTCATCATTAACCACTTAACTTTGCAGGACATTACTGTGTTTGCTATCGGAGTGGGCAGATATGTGAAGGAGGCGGAACTCCTAGCAATCGCCAGCTCCCCTGACCACATGTATACCGTCACCAGTTATTCTGCTTTGGACAAGCTCAAAAAAGATCTAGCCTGGAAGGCTTGTCTCAGTGAGTATACCATGTACATATATTTTAGGGTCAATAATTGAATAACAAGATATACCGGTGTTAGTGCATCTACCTTTATCATCATTAATGTTATAGTAATTACTAAATATTTCGTAAGCATGTTCAGTGATATTTTCTTATCGGCCCAATCATGAATACTTCAAGACTATTGTGAGTAGATCCGGGATTTTGTTGCTTGTTTATAGTGATGTAGGGGGTGGGGAGGATCTACAGTCTATAGTCACCACCTCACGGTTAAGAATTGATAAAGATAATCATAACAAAATTGTTGAATTGGAGACGGGTGGCAGGAAGACATGACATTAAGTCAGTCTGAGGCAGCAGAGGGTCCTATCAACTAGAAATGTACATTTAAGTGACCTTTTTCCATTGGAATCGTGATACCTATATTATAATAGTTCATTTACAAATGTATTTCAGTAACTACATTACCACCACCTACAACAACTACAACTACAACTACGACGACAACCACAACTACAACACCTATCCCAACGACCACTCCGCCCCAATCAATCCCAGGTACAATTATTTATTGACGTTACGTTAAATCACCAAAGGAGGTAGAGTTGAACAGAATCATATTCTACTATTCATCATATTCTACTGTGCAATCCACCTGAATATATATATATATATATGGGTCATTCCACCAGAAAATGTACTTTTGGTAAAAAAGGGGTAAAAAAAATAAATTTGCCCAAACCAAATTTTCTTTTACTTGTGTGCAAAATATACACTTTCAAGTTTTAGGAAAACATGATTCAACTGGGATATTAGTGGGGGGTCAGTTTTTGTGAGGCTGCAAAAATTGTAAATATTATTGCCGTCACGTCCGACATATAAAAAAACACTCATACAAAAGTTGATGATAGAGAAATATATTTTATTTTTTGTAAGACATCAAGTTTGTACTCAGTATGTCAAGCATAGTCTGATATCATAGCAGGTGGAAATAATGAAATACTTATGCAATCTTTTTCTGTGCTGCCTCAAAGATGCACATACAGAAGGTGTTCTCCAAGGGATTACAAAATGAATTTTGTTTTTTCTGTCACTATCTAAATACAAAAGTTTCACGTTTTTAAATCACAGAATTACTTTTATAGGTTATATACATGATCTATGTCAAATTAGAAGATGTTCCATGCATTATTTCTTGAGCTAATAGCTTCTGGGAAAAAGGTTTAAAAATCTCTCGTACGTGATATTTTTAATAACGGACGTGATGGAACAGTAAATTCCACTTTCTTGATGAGAAATCTGAAATATGTCCCAAATTATTAAAAGTTCATGTTTCCTTTTGAAAATACATATGTTATCTTCAATTCAACCACATATAAGAGTATCTTAAATGCCAATGACCTGTTTTTTTCTTGAAAAACTACAAAGAATGTCAAACTCTTTCTTTCTGATCACACTCAGAGTAAAGTAAAGTACATTTTCTCTTACATTTTGTGCTAAAAATCGTCTAGAAACCTTTTTTCTTTGCTTTTAAATGCAAAAAATGCTAACTTTAACCTTGATATTCATTGAAATACCACATTTTGTGTAGACATCATAAATCTCTTGGACATGATATTCTTGATAACGGACGTGACAGACCAGTAACTTCCACTTCCACAAACACGAAATATGGACCAAAATCTGAAAAACTTTTGTTTGTTTTTGCTAATACATACATGATTTTCAATTCAACGACCTATAAGAGTACCTTAAATGCTAATGACCTGGTTTTTTTCTGGAAAAACTGCAAATAATATGAAACTCTTACTTCTGATGCCACTCACAATACAGAAGAGTAAATTTTTCACTTACATTTTGTGCTAAAAAAAACGTCTGCAAATCTTTTCTATATGCTTTTAAATGCCAAAAACGCTAACTTTAACCCTAATATTCATCCAAATGCCACATTTTGTGTGTACATCATAAATCTCTTGGACGTGATATTCTTAATAACGGACGTGACAGACCAGTAACTTCCACTTTCTTGATCACAAACATGAAATATGTACAAATTGCTGAGAAAATCTTCTTGGGTTTTGCAAATATATACATCAGCTTCAATTCAACCACATATAAGAGTACCTTAAATGCCAATGACCTGGTTTTTGGGGAAAAACTGCAAAGAATAAACTCTTGCTTCTGATACCACTCAGAACACACAAGAGTACATTTTTCATTTACATTTTGTGCTAAGAACCATCTGCAAACCTTTTCTCTATCTTTTTAATTTTATCTTTTTCTCATCTTCTTGTTCCTCCAGTCCTTAGATGAGTCCTTTGGAGGTTTCCTCTCATCTGGAGGTAACGGTTTACACCCCATGCTTTCAAGGTATGGCTCATATGTAGGGGGCCATCCATAAAGTATGTATGCACTGAGGGGGGGGGGGGGGGGGTAGTGGGGATAGGGTGGTTAAAATTTTGTGCATAGGCTACTTCTGTGTTTTATTGTGAAAAAAAATAAGGTAGGGGGGGGGGGGGGGGTTGGTAGGGTAGAAAATTTGAGATATTGTGTGTACATACTTTATGGATAGCCCTAAAACTGAAAAAAGAGAAAACAAAAATATTAGCAAACTACCTATTAAATAACATTCAAAAGGTACATTTGTTTTAAAAAATTGTGTTCTTTGTATGACTATTGTTCAGACTTATATTTAGACTAGATATTTTGCCCACAAACTTAATATGATGGCCGTAAGAACAAAAATATTACCAAAATCAGACTTTTGCCAAAAATGTCAAAAAAAGATTTCCTCAAAATGATTTATTTTTTTCATCACACCATAGAATATAACCGTCTTCAGTATTCCAGGTGATTCTATCCAAGGTTTGTCCAAGTCTTATAGTTCAGGTATGGTTTTGAAAAATCATGCATCACGTCCGACATGAAAATAAACCACTATAGGTAGTAGCTCAATCTCATAATCATTTCAATTTTCGATTAGATATGGAGTACAAAAGGCAAACATTAAGAAAAATCAAAACAGATGATCCTAACCCTCATTTTCATACTTGTTATGAGATGAAACCAAACTGGGCGTCAAGTCCGACATATATATTCGGACGTGACGGCGGCTACAAAAATGTATGAAAAAAATATATTTACATGTGGACTTTCTTCACTTTTTCTCCCTAGACTTATAAAATGACACTTGGTGCACATAATGAACAACTTTTGTTACTGTATTCTTGTAATTTAATCTCATTCAAACATAGTTCCTAGTCAATTCGATGAAAATACTTCACCCATATCACGTCCGTGATGGCTATTACCACATGATAGGTGTACAACCTGAGTCCAGATACTACACAGTCTTTTAAACATACATTTTGTCATTGGGAATAGATCGTAATATATATATATTCTACACCTCTTTGCACATTTTCTCATAGATCAATCGAAAGAAGAATTTCCATGTCGGATGTGATATGGCTAAACAAATTCTTTTGAAAAATTCACAAAGACATTGAAAATACCCCCAACCCTTCCAGTAGTGGCCATGTTGGGAACTCATCAATCTACTCTTTTATTTAGACCACAAACTTTCGGTAAATACTTGTCAACTTTTCAAGAAAATGGATTCTACAGAATCACAAACTCCAAGTTATCACTATTAACACAGAAAATCATGTCCAGGATGGAAAAATAATGCTAGCATCGAAGAAATCTGGACAACTCACATGAGCTGGATGTCTCCTCAAGCCGCTGAACTGCCGGAGTCGAGGCGCATGCACAGTTAAAAGGGATAACATCCAGTTCTTGTGATCAGCTTTCCCGCCTTCGATTGATCTCTCGGACGTGATAAATATCACGGACGTGATTCCTTCAAAATTACTTTCCCTGTTCTCGCATAGTGAAGGCACTTTGGAAGCATTTTATTACTCTTACACTACAGACCCTATGGCCACATTATTCAGTAATTTTTTAACCAAGTTAGCACCAATATGGAGAAGTGGAGAGTGCTAAATGCAACTCATCACATCCGTGATATCAATTGTGTAAAATCGATTTTTTTTTGTAAATCGGCTGTGAAAAAAACCCTGTTGCAGTTGGCCTAAAATCATATACATATGTGAAAAATTGATGTATGTCTAGAGTTTTAAGTGCATGTTTGGGAAGTATACCATTAAAATATATTGTCATCAGGCTATGCCAAATATAACCTATAGCATTTGCTGAAAAAGCACACTTTTCATTGAAATACACCTAAAAAATTTGCGGAGCCTTAGAAATAAGGGAAAATACTACTAAACAACAGCCAATTTACATAACTTCAGGAAATAAATCAATTAGGGAATATATATTAATAGTTTCCACAAAAGAAATAGTGCTAAACTTTAGAAATATCAAAAGGACATGCACTTTTTTGCTAATTTCTCACTTTGAAAGTCCACAGATTAAAAAAAATGCAGATAAACCAATAAAAGTAATGATTTTCTGAAAGGGCAGGGTGTTTTCTTTGCACAGAAAAAAAAAAAATTTAAAAATTCATTTATAATGAAATTATAGCCCATTAACCCCCAAAAAGTATGATTTTCACCAAAAGTACATTTTCTGGTGGAATGACCCATATATAACCTAGTTGTCTTGGACGGACATTAATAAGTATGTATATATTATATATATATATATATAATATATATATATATTGTAACGTCAAATAAAGAGCCAGACTCCAGTTGAAGTACACAAGCATTGATCAGTGTTATATTCTCGTAAGCATACATCAATTCGGCTCTACAAGTAACCCCTGGAGCACAATACGGTCATACTAACGATAGCTAAGACTAGGCATCTAATACGGGGTTCAGTGATCGGGTCCAGCAGCCGAGCTCCTTCCTCTCCGAGCTCCAGGCCACAAGTGATGCACCAGAGCTGCTGTCGTCCTTTTATAGGATGTCAAGATCACGTGACAGCCGCTCGCGCAGGGAGTGCTGGGACTCCGCTATGGGACCCCTCTCCGGACCAGGTCCGGGGGATCCAGTTCGTCACTCTGCCGTACTCGCCACAATATATATATGGAGATACATTGTGATATTATATAGTAGTGATATTATAATAACAAATATATAATATAACATAATGAAAAGACTGCGTTTTGGCGTGTATGAATATATTTATTTAAGCACTAAAATGTGCCTTAATGAAAAAAAAAGGTGGGAGGTGAGTGACACTTCACCCCTTCACCGAGGTGCGCACCTTACAACTGGTTGCGCTTGTGGCGCTAGTAGGTTGGATGACCGTCATTGGCGCCACCTGGGTTTATAGTCAGATATACTTGGGAGCATATCTTTACAATATATATATATATATATATATATATATATATATATATATATATATATATATATATAAATATATGTCTATATATTAATATATATTAATATATAAATAATATATATGCAGATGAGCGAAATGTGAATTATGTAGGCGTGACTTGATAACCATACTCTTCTCCCTTCTGCCAACAAATAACCACATCTGTACTTACTACATCTATTATACCTTCTGATCTAACTGTGACCAACAAGGTTCTCGTATATATGGCGGATCGAAAACAATCTTGTATACCACAAGTTGAAGGTGGTTAGTACCTCAAAATCACAGCAGGAAAATTTCAGTTTGCATATGTTCACATTCGACGTATACAAGTCTCCTCAGGCAGTAAATAAGTTAGCCCTATTTGGAATCATATATACACCTGATTTTGGACGTATCCCATGCTAGGCCAGTTGGAGTAATGACTAACAGAGAAGCACGGTAATGGATAAATATTTATCGAGTTGGACTTAAAGTACGAGATAATTTTTATATAGTGATTAGAATATAAAATATAATTTTAATTGTTTTATTAACGATATTATGAAAGAAAGATTTGCGTCAAAACATATTTTCTATGCGGACGACCTAGTATTATACTACTCGTCACCCAATATCAATAACACAATGCAATTGCTTCAAAATGATTTAAATAAGTTAGAAAACTGGAGTACTATAAACAAAATGAAAATTAACATTGGGAAGACTGAAGTATGTATTTATGGATCTAAGGCTCTGAGGAATAAGGCAATTATAGATCATAAACTGAGTCTGGGCGGGGAAGTCTTGCCTATTTGTGATAAATTTAGCTATTTGGGGATTACCATAGACAGCGATCTAAGTTGGTCACAAAGCATATCAGGTACTCTGAAAAGAGTTAATTATCGACTGTTCAGGTTATCGAAGATACGTAGGTATATATTAAGAAAAACGTCACTAGAGATATAAAAAGCTTATAGCCTCTTTATTCGACTATAGTAGCTATTTTGTTTTAGGTGCACGCAAACACATTTTATCTAAGATGCAAAGGTTGCAAAACAGAGGTCTCAGGATATGTACTCGGAATACTGTGAGAGAAATAAGTACGGTAGCCTTGCATACACAGTGCGGGGTACAATTTTTGGATAAACGTATGAAATACCTATTGTATGTAAACATGTACAAATTCACCCGATGTCTAACTATACCAGAGGACCCTCGAACTCGAAACGATCACAAAATAACTATAAAGATGAGGAAACCTAACACCAGTTACTTTAGACGTAGTCCAATATACCAAGGTATGTTGGCCTGGAACAATCTTGACGGCGAGACTAAAAAAACAAATATTGGTATTTACAAGAAACGGATAAAAATGTTGTTATATGTCTGAAGAATACTTATACCTGACCTAGTTACTTGGAAGATCTGTAATCTCATTTCTTTTTTTCAACTCATTCACTCATCACTTATCCCTATGGGATCTTGTATATATTACCTGTACACCATGAAGGAACTTGTTACTGAAGGAAACATACGTACTGCTGGTCACAGAAGTGATCCCAAACCTGCTACTGCGGACGTCACTTATGCAATTGTATCTTCTTTTTGCGCAAATTATAATAAAAAAAAAAATGTCACGAGCTATTGAGATTTCCCTATGAAGTAGGAGAAGTTGAGAAGATGAGAGTGAAGAGCTTTTGTAGGGTGGATGGGTGGGTTTTTCCTTTCTCGTTGGCGTCCCAGTTTAAATAGACGAGGGTGGTGTGCGGAGTTGGGTGGTCACATGAGCAGAACCACATGAGCGGAACCACGTGAGTGAGCGTCCATAGCAACCATCTTCTGTTCACGCATTACCACCAACTTCTTATCTCTGCACCTAGAGTACACCACTGTTGTTTTTCTTTCTATCAATTTGACATTAGTCATCAAAGTCTGTGGTATATGAAAATTCCAATGTTATATTATCCATTTTAATCATAAAATCTTTCTAAAACCATATTGATTATCTTTTCATTTATTACCTATAATAAACCCAACATTCTTTTATCATTTTACCGTTTTTTTAATAGATTATACTTTCAAAACACCATTATTCTGTATGGTTCTAGATATGTACCTTTATAAGGCTTTAGGAGACAGTGATTATAGATAGGGACCAGTTTGGGCTTGTGCCAGGGGTTGGGGTCGGGCTTGGGGTCAGAGTTGGACAGTCGGACATGTATATATATATTTCACAATATATATATACATGTATATTCAACAATGGTTGGGTATTTTCTTCCAATGCTAAGTGGTGGGATGTATTAGCACACCCACTTCCCATTGGGTAATATGTTTAGTTTCACTGTCTGAACAGGTTGTGAGGACCAGCTGCCCGTGGACGTAGTATTCAGCATCCCAGGCGAGGCTAATACATACCAGTCGGCAGCTGCCTACCGACTCATCAAGGCTGTCCTTGCCGACGTGCTGTTTGGTCCGAGCCAGGTGCAGGCCGGGCTGGCTCCACGCCGCTGGCTGGTCAACACTGACCATATCCGCCTCATGGACCACGACACGCGCCAGGCCTTCTTCAACGATCTTGACGTGAGTAGTGAACATCACAACTTATACATTAAACTAGCGACTTCGTCGATTCGTATTTGGCTACCACCTACCTTTTTCTTGATGAAGGAAACATGACGTTAGGCTTTGTTACCAATGAGCTAAGTTAATTATGCTTTGTTGAGAGTATTAATAGTTGATATTCCACGATATCCCAAAAGTGTACCCTGCTTTAAGATATTTGCGTCGGATTTTTGAAACCTGCTAAATTGCGCTTTGATCCTGGGATCAGAGAATAATACATCTTTTTATATTTTATATTAGTCACCTACTAAGTACCTTCCAGAAAAATATTATTCCAACAAAATCAGATGAATGGTTTAGATTTGAGAGCCTTTTGACGTTGTGTATAATACTGCATGTTGTCCAACCCCCTAAATATTTGAAATTTCAAGAAATTTTATAAATGCTTATAACTTAAGAAAGACTAATATTATATGGTGACACACATTATATTTTACCCAGAATACCTTTTTTCATATATTAGATTTAAAAGAAAAGTTCTGAACCATATTTGGGGTGTTGGGCAACACAGGGGTGTCGGACAACACGAGGGGTGTCGGACAACACATTAATAGAATTACTCAGAACAATGAGAAAAATAATATTTGAGGCTATAATCCTTTATATTTTTAATGAAGTGATAATAAGCTATATATTACAAAGCAAACCCCTCAATTACTGATAAAAAACAACCCCAAAATCATAACTTGTAACACAGCATGTTGTCCGACACCCCGGGGTGTCGGACAACACGTTTCCAGTTTTTGAACAATAAAAAGTATATTTTTTTATTTAGAAAAAAACCAAATTGGGTATTCATGAGTGGTAGGGGTACTTAACATAACCTGGGATATTTGTTATTCTATTATGATTATTATCTCTTTTATACATCCTTTAGAGGTGTGTTGTCCAACAACCCATTTTTTTGGAAAAATATCATCATGGAATCATAATGTTCTGATATCAGAATGGATAATCCGATTGTGTTGAAACTTTCAGGTATTACAGCCAGGATTCTGGACAACATTATACAATTAAGGAAAATATATATTCCACTTTATTTTTCATTTGTATTGTCCTCTGAAAGTCGGGGTGTTGAACAACATGCTCTATGGGTCTCTATGTTGGAAAATTTGAAGGTCCTGGATAGTTTTTAGCATTTTAATATTTTTTCAATCTTTTACCAATTTTCAAAATTATACTGTCAACACTTCTCATGACATATGCTTTAAACATGTTAATAAATACAATAGGCTCAAAATTGTATCTCCCAGATTTTGAACAAAGTGAAAATCACTAGAAAATCACAGTTTTTGTTGATTTTTGAAGGGAAAAATTCCTCAGAGCTCTACAAAACCCTATGTTGGAAAGAAGGACTATCAAAAGATGCACCAAATAATTTCATTTTTACATTGATGGGATACGTCTATACAACATGAACCTTGAAAGAGCTTATTTTGGCAATTTAGCAGGTTTAAAAAATCCGACCCACTTGTCTCGAGCTCTCTGGCTAGAAAGTCTGGCCCCCTAGCGGGTGACCGGGAAACCATCGCAAACTCATGGTTATCATTTTACATGACATAGGTGTCTATGGATTGACACCACGATAGTTGGTATCTCATTGGTTTCTCACGAGAAAAGTAGATCAGAAAACTACTATACTAAACTTATATATAACGTATATATTTAACACCTTTATTCACCACATATCTGAGCAAGCTCTTTCGTTTTTCACCAGAATTCAGAGTGTAACAAATTATCATATCAATACATTAACTTCGTCATTTGTATATTCTGGAATAGTGCATGGTTTATTTCACAACCTGGTATTTAGAATTTACATGTATATACGCAATACTGACCCGATTCGGATACAAACGGTTGCATGCTCCATAGAGTAGACGCATAGTAATGTCCATCTGTATGCGAGGAAATCGCATATTTCTTATCTACCTTTTCCTGACAATAGGCATGCCGATATTAGTAATACGTTAGCGCAAATCGGCCCGTACAGCGTATCCGTATGTCCATACAGAGTTTACTATGGACACTGTGTATTTTGATATCAATTGTTGGACTGGTTTCCTGTTCTTGCCCTCACATTCGGCCTCGGGCACAAGCCTTGTGAAATTTTACCATTTGGTCGGCAGCGCCACCTTCCAGGCTCTCCTAGGCTTGCGTCTCAGTTGCTCTACCTCGTGGAACACGCTTTCAAAGAGGAACAAGGAGGTCGCCCCTCCAGCGCTAAGGTGGGCGTGGTCTTCATCGACAATCCCATAGCCGACATGCCCACGGTAAGCCGGCCCACATATTCATTTTGTGTTGCTTGTCATATACAATCCTGAGACCTTATTTGATCATGACTTTCTATGGGGACATACATAAAGGATGTACGCAGCTTTTTCACAGAAATTGACCCCTAATCCCCTGGTGCACAGTACGCTTCTCATGCCCCCCCTATTGCGTATGTACATTTCTTAGAAATCCTCCATCCTTTCCAACTCCTAAAGTCTCATTAAAATGACCCTATAATTCTAAACATGTTCAAAGTCAAAATCTCATGAGATTCTGTACATTCAGAATGGAATCTGTTGGTGGTAATTACCCCTACCAATCTTCAGTCTCAGAGAAATGGGACCCCTACATTCAGACTAGAAAATGGTCTTCCAGTACAGGTACAAACTTTGGTACATTAATCTCGCCATGTGAATTTGCACTAGACGGGATTCACACGCAGGGACTAATGTACCTAAGACAGTCCCCAGTCTTTGGTAATTCACTGGTACAAATAGCAAGGAGCCATGTCTTTCTTTAGCTTTGCCTGTCCGCCAGAGAAATGGCTGATTGTATGCACATGGAAAGACACACAACGTAAAAAGTCTCAGACAAAGTTCCTAGGACAGCATACATTGTTGCTGAAGTGGGTATCCTCCCTATGTAAGCAGACACCCTGGGACTCAAATACACTTGAGGTAAGGGGTGTGAGAAACATGTCATCCTACAACTTAGTTGGTTACTCAGGGACGATTCACGTATGAATTGGATTTATGCCACATCTCTAAGACTTGGGATCACTAAATCCCAGCGATTGGTACATCTGTCTCACCAAAATGCCATTATGTATCTTGTTAGGGGTAATAATCGCTGACAATTCGTGGGGAATAAAACTTGTTTTAGTGAAATGGAACCCTACCATTCAAACGGGGTGATTGTGTTCCATATCAGAATCTCAGTGGAATTTGTCCCAGACAAATGCCCCAGGATGTCCATATATTCCACTTTAGGTGCCGTTTTGGAGTACAAGTTCATGTACCATTGCAAAGGTGCTTGGTGTGCACTGCTTTTGACTTTGTGTCATTCATTTACCTCTATGGAGTGGATAAAAGTGACCACTTTTAACAAAAAATCTTATGTTTCCTCGCATATCTAGTCCCCTCAATTTCAGGCCACCAGTCCCATGTAGGACCTGGTACAGGCTGACCACCAGAGTACCCACCAACCTGACCAATCACCAACCTGCCCTCCTATCCACCTACCCACCCTCTAACCTGCTCATATTCCAACTTGCCAAATCACTAACCCTCGTACCAATCAATCTCTCTTACCACTAACCTGCTTACCCGCCAACCTGCCCTCCGATACACCCAGCTACCAACCCACCATCCAACCCTGCATACCCGCCAACCTGCCAACCCTCAAACCTGCTTACCTACCTAACTAGCTACCTGCCCGGTCATCTACCTAACAACCTACCTATCCACCAACCCACGTACCCTCAAACCGGCTTACCTACCAACCTACCTACCCACGAGCCTGCCCATCTACCAGCCTACATGTTCACCAACCTGCTCACCTAGCAACCTGTCTACTTACCAACTTAGGTTCACCAACCCACTCACCAACCTGTTCATGTATCAACCTTCCTATCCACCAACCTACCCACCAGATTGCAAACCTACAGACTTATCTATACACCAGCCTGCACACCCACCCACCTGCCTATTCACCAACCCCCTATCCTCCAGTCTACCTATATATACCAACCTGCCAATATATACCTATATATACCAACCTGCCAACCATACACACCACACATCAACCTTCTGTCCCACCAACCTGCCCAGAGCCCAATGTCCTCACCTACCAACATCCCTATCCATCAAACTACCTACCAACTAATCTACCTACACATCAACCTGCCCACCAACCAACCAACCAACCTGCCTGCCAACCAACTTGTCAACCTCCCAAACTCCTCTTCTATCAACCTGCCTAACCATGCCCCCACCAGCCTGCACACCTGCAAACCTGCCCACCCACCAACCTTCCTACCCATCAACCTGCTCACCTATCAACATGTCTAACCACCAACCTGCCCACCATTAAACCTACTCACCTACCAGCCTCCCTATTCACCAACATGCCTACCAACTAACCTGCCTACCAACAAACCTGTCCACCAACAAACCTGTCTACCCACCAACCTACCATACAACCAGTGGGGAATGACCCCACACAGGAAATACATAAAAAAGTAGAAAGCAAAATAACCGAACTAATGGAAAACGGAGAAATAAGCCAAAGAATGGCAGTGGGGAAGGACCCCACACAGGAAATACATAAAAAAGTAGAAAGCAAAATAACCGAACTAATGGAATGCGGAGAAATAAGCCAAAGAATGGCAGGGAGTCTGAAAATCTTGGAACCCAGAGCTCCACACATCTGGGTCGGATTTTTGAAACCAGCTAAATTCCGCTTTGGTACTGGGATAAAACATGCAATATTTTTTTATAAAATAATACTTCTTTTTATATTTTATGTTAGCAACCTACTAAGTACCTTCCAGAAAAATATTATTCCAACAAAATCAGATGAATGGTTTAGATTTGAGAGACTTTTGAAGTTGTGTATAATACTGCAGTTTGTCCAGCCCCCTAAATATTTGAAATTTCAAGAAATGTTATAAATGCTTATAACTTAAGAAAGACTAATATTATATGGTGACACACATTATATTTTACCCAGAATACCTTTATCATATATTACATTTAAAAGAAAAGCTCTGAACCATATTTGGGGTATTGGGCAACACAGGGGTGTCGGACAAGACGAGGGGTGTCGGACAACACGTTAATAGAATTGCTCAAAACAATGAGAAAAATAATATTTGAGGCTATAATCATTTATATTTTTAATGAAGTGATAATAAGCTATATTCAACAAAGCAAACCACTCAATTACTGATAAAAAACAACCCCAAAATCATAACTTATAATACAGCATGTTGTCCGACACCCTGGGGTGTCGGACAACATGTTTCCAGTTTTTGAACCATAAAAAGTTTGTTTTTTTATTTAGAAAAAAATTAACCTTGGTATTCATGAGTGGTAGGGGTAATTAATATAAACAGAGATATTTGTTATTCTATTATGATTATTGTTTCTTTTATACATCCTTTAGAGATGTATGGTCCAACACACCATTTTTTGGAAAAATATCATCATGGAATCATAATGTTCTGATATCAGAATGGATTATCCGATTGTGTTGAAACTTTCAGGTATCACAGCCAGGATTCTTGTCAGCATTGTACAATAGAGGAAAATTAATTTCTCTCAATATATTTCATTAGTACTGTCCACTGAAAGTCGGGGTGTTGAACAACATGCTCTATGGGTCTCTATGTTGGAAAATTTGAAGGTCCTGGATAGTTTTTACCATTTTAATTTTTTTTCAATCTTTTACCAATTTTCAAAATTATATTGTCTACACTTCTCATGACGTATGCTTTAAACATGTTAAGTAATACAATTGGCTCAAAATTGTGTCTCCTAGATTTTGAACAAAGTGAAAATCAAAACCCTAAGTTGGAAAGAAAGACTATCAAAAGATGCACCAAATAAATTCATTTTTACATTGATGAGATACGTTTATACAACATGAACCTTGAATAAGCTTATTTTGGCAATTTAGCAGGTTTTAAAAATCCCACCCATCTACTTCCTACCAAAAATACATAAACCAACCAGACCACCCCCAGGATGTCCAGTTGTATCGTCCAACAACTGTGCCACTGAGAAAATCTCAGCTTTTGTAGACTCCTTTCTCAAACCACTGGTACCACAGATAGAGTCCTACATAAAGAGGGTGGTTGTGGCCCATCAGATTGTAGGTCAACTCTCGACTGTAAAGCCGTCCAAAGGCGCTGGAAAATATCATGTAAGGAGGTCAGGGTCAAGGTCAGGGTTTGCTGCGAATGCAGTCATTGGCTACTCGGTCTACTCTATTCCTTATATGGACTTAGTGTAATGGGACAACTCCATGCAGGAAAGGACACCAATGATTTCATCAAGAAGATTGAAGACATAAAGGATCTACCAGACAACGCAATTCTGGTTACACTAGATGTGGGTTCACTATACACGAACATACCAAACGATGAAGGTATAACGGCTGTAAGACAAAAACTAAATAAAACAAGAAACAATTGAATCAACCCAAGTAACGACTCGGTAACAGACCTACTAGAAATTGTACATAAAAACAACAACCTCCAATTCAATGGCAACCACTATGTACAGATCGGGGGCACAGCAATGGGAACAAGACTAGCTCCATCATATGCCAATCTCTTCATGGAAAGGATAGAAAAATTCATCTTGGCTGAAAGCACCCTCAAACCGAAATTTGGCTAAGATATATTGATGACATATTTGCGATTTGGACCCATGGAGAAGAAAGCTTAACCCATTGGATAAAAGAAATCAATGAAATGCACCACAGTATAAAATTTACAGCAGAAACATCCACCAAAGAAATAGCTTTCCTAGACACGAGGGTGATGAAAGGGGAGAGACACATACCTAAGATACGAATCAGCACATCCACCAGCAACGAAAAAAAAGACTACCAAATTCACAGTTCCTCAGAATTAAAAGAATATGCCAACGAGAAATAGACTACGAAAAGGAATGTAAAAAGAAAATAGCAGACTTTAAAGAAAAGGGCTACCCAATAGAGACAATAATGGAGGGAAAAAGAAAAACAGACTCGCAACACAGATACAAACTACTCCAAGGTGAAAAGAAGGAAAACAGTAAGGAAAAAACAAAGGAGGACATCATTCTGGTAACCACATATAAACCAGGAGACGATAGAGTGAAAAACGTAATTAAAAAGAATTGGGATTTATTGGCCAAGTCCATAACAACGAAGAAAATTCACCAAAAAAATCTAAAGACAGGCTATAGACGACCCAAAAATTTGAAGGACTATCTGGTGAGGGCACGAACGTCGTACCACCCTAACAAATACGCTATCAATACGAACGACATGGGAAATGCCGGTAACACTGAAAACAAATGTACAGAAATAGACTGTAAATACTGCAAAGCCATAGACATGGGGGGGGGGGGGGGGGGAGAAATAACGTCCAAAACTACGGGGGAAAAAACACAATACGAAATGGAATGTGACATGCAACAGTTCGAATGTTATCTACTGCCTAGAATGCAAAGAGTGCAACATACAATATGTAGGCCAGACAAAACGAAAAATAAAAGAAAGACTTTAAGAACACCTTAACTGTATAAGCAAGAACAATAAGAAGAATGACGTACCTAGTCACTACAACAAACCAGACCACAATGGAAAGGATGAAGTGAAACTATACATACTAGACTTCATCTACAGACATCCAAACAGCAAAGAAGCACAGAGATTGAGGAACAAGATAGAATTCAATTGGATACCTAGACTAAAAACACAAGCGCCAGAAGGCCTCAATACAATGGATAATAGGTATGGCTAGTCAACCAAACCCAAACCAAATGCCACGTCAAAAAGTTTTTCCAACGGATAACTGAAAAGTTGTCAGAACGAAAAAGTTTGAACCACACATGTCCTAAAATTGAGTTTGGACAGACTATACGACTAGAAATAGAGAGAACCTATCGGAAAGGGAGATCTAGTTCCGTTTCCTCGAAACCCGAGCTGGGGAAGACCACACGATAAAATATACCCGATCCACACCGTGCCTGATGAGACCCCAAAAAATGAATACCCTTGCCGAAATTACAACAATGGACAACCCACCAAACAAAATGCAAACTGACAAAATTCAAAGAAAATCCAAAAACAAACAAACAAGAAGATGTAGGCACACACAGTCACTATATCATAATCCAGGAGTATAAACAAACACCAGATCAACTTCCAAGAAGAACAGTTTGCATTTCGCTCAACAAACCAAACCATCAACTAAAAATGACAAGATGGCAAAATAAACTCAAAGCGGGGTACACAGAGGAACAGCGGGTCCAGAAGTCAACCAATAACAGGCCGCCTTTCACGAACAAAGCCGGCTTGACCAATGGGAAGCATCATTACAGGGCTAGATTTGGGGGAGCGGCCAAAATAGTTTGGCAACCAACCCCTTCTACGATATAGGGGTTGGTCGGGTTAAATCACACACGGTATCCCCTGGGTATCCCTTTTGTGTTCGCCTCAAACCTAGTTGTATTCTATGTATACTATAAAAGCAGATATACTTAATATGAAATATCCATTGCTAACAAATTGACAAAGATACCACAAATAACATTCAAAATATAATGAAATAGTACACAGGAAAGGAATAAAGATAATAGAAAATTGGCTTTGAGGTTATGACATAGAATAACAAACATATTTTACCCTTTAATGCACCTAATATTCACCAGATGGTGTATTCCTATCTAAAGGTATAAGTCCTACACAGGTGGGAACCAGCAAAGGGTCAAGGCGACATCTGGATTTAACCCGACCAGAGCTAATATTTTGTAGCTCTGGTTGCCAGTGTACTGCCAAAACCGCTAGCGATATACACACTCGTGGTGAGTGCGTATTGACTGCCTATTACGCACTCGCTGCCGGGGACGGGAGAACGACCGCGCGGCGCCCGGGTGGCCCGGCCTGCCGGCACTCCCACGCCTCAACCCCGTCAACTGTGCCTGCCCTGAGCGGTCTCATTCCCTTATTATAAAAATTTATTTGTGATGCCCCATGCATGGTTAAATATTATGTTTTTCACTTATTTACAATAATATTGTAAGACTGTAATAAGGCTGATACAGGACTGTCCTAAGATGTACTGATATGAGACTGTTGTAAGACTGTTGTGAGACTGATACCAGACTGTTGTTAGACTGTTGCAAGACTGTAAGGCTAACATGAGACTATTCTAAGACTGTTGGCCGACTCTAGTAAGACTCTAGTAAGACTGTTACAAGACTGTTTGAAGGCTGATCCAAGACTGGTACAAGACTTTTGTAAGACTCTTGCAAGACTGTTTCCTAGGCCGGTGTAAGGATAGTATAAGATTGCTGTAAGTCTATTGTTAGACTGTTGTAAGACTGTTGTAAGACTATTTCAAGATTATTGTATGGCTGATAAAAGACTGATACAAGACTGTTGTAAGACTGTTGCTAAACTGTTGTAGGAATGTTGCAAGACTGTTGCAAAACTGTTGCAAGACTGCTGTATGGGTGATACAAGACTGATACAATACTGTTGCAAAACTGTTGACGGAGTGTTGCACAACTGTTGCAAGACTGTTGTACGACTGCTGTAAGACTGTTGTAGGGCTGATACAAGACTGCTGAACGACTGTTGCAAGACAGTTGCAAGACTGTTTTAAGACTGATACAAGACTGATAAGAGACTGTTGTAAGACTGTTGCAAGACTATTTTCTAGGCAATTGAAAGGCTAGTATAAGACTGTTGTAAGACTATTGCAAGACTGTTGCGAGATGGTTGTATGACTGTAGCAAGACTGTAGCAAGACTGTTGCAAGACTGTTGCAACACCATTGTAAGGCTAGTGTGAGACTGTTGTAAGACTGATGCAGGACTGTTACAAGACTGTTGTATGACTATTGTAAGACTGTTGTAAGACTATTGTAAGGCTTATACAACACTGATACCAGGCTGTTGTAGGACCGTTTCCTAGGTCATTGTAAGGCTTGTATGAGACTGTTGCAAGACTATTGTAAGGCTTATACAAAACTGATACCAGGCTGTTGTAGGACCGTTTCCTAGGCCATTGTAAGGCTTTATGAGACTGTTGCAAGACTGTTGTAAGATTGTTGTAAGGCTGATACAAAACTGTGGTTTGCTTGTTTGGATAGTTTAACGTCCAATTTGTTCAATTAGACTTAGACTGTGGTAAGACTGTTGCAAGACTTGTATGACTGTTGCAAGACTGTTGTAAGGCTGATACAAGACTGTTGTAAGACTTGTGAGACTGTTGTAAGGCTGATATGAAACAAATCTCATAAAAGCTTTACAACAGTCTCATATCAGCCTTACAACAGCTTCACAACAGTCTTGTATCAGTCTTACTACCATCTTGTATCAGTCTTACAACTGCTCTATATGAGTCTTGTATCAGTCTTACGACAGTCTTGCAACAGTCTTGTATCAGTATTAAAACAGTATTTTATCAGCCTTACAAAAGTTTTACAACAGTCTCACAACAATCCTACAACATTCTTACAACTATCTTTCAACAGTCTTACAACAGTCTTACAACAATCTTGCAACAGTCTTACAACAATCTTACAAGTCTTACAACAGTCTTGCAACAGTCTTACAACAGTCTTACAACTATCTTACAACAGTCTTTAAAATACAACAATCTGACAATAGTTTTACAACAATCTTACAATCTTACGATCTTTGACAGTCTAATAGGCACTCATGGCGAGTGCGTATTAGACAGTCATAACGCACTCGCTGCGAGTGCGTATTAGACTGTCAATACGCACTCCCCAAAAGTGTCAATATCACAGCCCCACTACTAGTGATATACACACTCGTGGTGAGTGCATATTGACTGCCTAATACGCACTCGCTGGCAACTGTTCCTGCCTGGAGTGGTCTCATTCCCTGGTTCCTACTCGCAAAGGGAACTACTTTCCTGTCGCCCCAGAATACAGGGAAGAGGAACTATGTGATTAGTCAGTAACGCGCGAACACCGGGATAGGTCGGACGTACTAGAGCATAAGGTAAGGGGAAAAAACTTAAATTACCCTTAATTACCGCATTTTATTGTTTTTTATATTGTTGAATTGTTGAATTATTGACTTGAAACGTTAGGTTATTCCTAAATGTTGTCAATAATTAATAGAAAACTTACTTTGGTTCGTTTTCTCTTTGCAGTGTAAGCTGCCCGGGAGTTTTCGAGGCTTGTCTTCTGGCTACCCGATAGTTAAGACTTTAAGAATAGTTCCCTCACATTACATGGAGTGATAACTATTACTAACTATTCAAGATGTCGGATTTGATACACAAAGCCGAACAGTTGAAGAAGGCGAAAGATAAGTCGAAAGATGAATCATTCGAGCCTCAACCCTCCACCTCAACGGGCACCATTACGGCACCCTGCGAGAACCGTAACAAAGGGGAGAAAAGGCACCCAATATCAGACTCTGATTCTACGGAAGAAGACCTGATGCCTAGGAGAAAGAGGAAAGTTAAACGTGTCAGAAGGGTCATATCAACTCCCTCCAGTAGTGAAAGCACTCCACAGCTTTCACACTTATACAGTGAACCACAATCCAGGTCAAGCTTAACACCCGCCCAAAGGTGTAAAGGCACCCCGCCATTAATGGATTCTCAATTGGCTCTGCAGCAAGGATTAGGCCTCCAGTTACTTCAGACACTGATTAACCAAACGGTTCTTCAACCCACATTGAATTGGACTATGAACAAACCCAAAGGAAATGATGATTTCCAACATGAAGATAATGTAGAGGAAAACTGTGATAATGATGATCAAAATATTGTGCAACAGACGCAACCCGTGCAGGGTACGCGGGTGGACCCCGTAACCCCCGTGCAAGCACCAGTGGTGAACCCCGCAACACCCACGCCAACCCCCGTGGTGAAAGACGCTAACGATGAAACAAAGGAAGAAAAAGCTGAGCACTTTACGAAGGCAAAGCCGGGAGCAATTACCTCGGCTGGATTATCGCGGTTTGCTGATATAAACAAACCCAAGTGTTCACCGCCCATAAACGACTCACTCGCAAACCTCATAGATTCGTATTTAAACGCAAATACGGACCAGAAAGACACTAAAGCGCTGATAGAGAAATATCCACCGCCCGAGAATATTAAAAACATGGCGGTACCATTGATGGAAGATGGATTTAAGAACTCAAGGGAAATTGACTCTACTTTCAAAAAACTAGACATGCAACTAGTAACAGCACAACAAGCTATGATGTCCTCTTTTGCAGCTCTTATCCCTTTTATCCAACTAGCATTTGATAGGGGAGAGGAGGATAAAGAACTAAACGAGGCCTCCGGGTCAGCCATCGACGGAGTGCGTTTACTTTTCATAGCGAACGCCAGCATCACCAAGAGGCGCAGGGAGGCTTTCCGCCCGAAACTCGCTAAAGACTTAGCGGAAGCTACTATAAACTCGCCTATAAGCACCACCAAGTTGTTTGGAGACGTAAACACGTCCGTAAAAGACGCGGAGAAGGAAGAAAAACTAACGAAAAAACTTTTGGCTAAAACACCCACGAAGCAGGACAACAAAAAGCCACAACGCCCACAACACCGTCAAAGCAGAGGCTTCGGTAACAACAGGATGGGGTTTCGCAACCAGCAGGGCAACCACAGGTACAACAACAACAACCGCCAACAATACGGGTACCAACAAAACTCCGGTCAAAACAACTACCAAAACAACAACAACCAACAAGGATACCAGAAGAACTGGTACCAGAAAAACAACCATCATCAAAACCAACAACAGACACCTCAGAAGAAGAAGTAGAGGTATGTAAGTGTGACATTGCGTTTTCAAAGCTACTGTTAAAAAACGCACCTGAATCTTTTTTAGCAGGCCAAACGAGTCGTTATTACAGCAATTGGAAAAAGATTACAATAGATGAATGGGTATTAAACCAAATCAGAGGTGTAAGACTAGAATTTTTAAATACTCCGATACAACAAAAAATCCCAAACGAATACAGGTTGAAAGCAGACGAAATTCCAAAAATAGATATTGAAATTGAGACGATGTTAAAAAAGGGAATAATAGAAGAGACCAAACACACTGATGGTGAATGGATCTCTAATATATTCACAAGGCCGAAACCAAATGACAAAATCCGAATAATTCTGGATCTAACTGAATTAAATAAATTCATTAAGTATAACCATTTCAAAATGACAACTTTTTCGACAGCTATAGACTTGGTAGAGGCTCATGATTATATGGCCTCAATTGATTTAAAAGATGCCTATTATTCGATACAGATACAACAAAAAGACAGGAAATACCTCAAATTTCGATGGAGAGGAAAATTGTTTCAATATACGGTGTTGCCTAACGGGTTAGCCTGCGCACCAAGAGTTTTCACAAAACTATTAACACCTGTTTTCTCACACGTTAGAAAATTGAATGGGACATGTTTTGGATACATAGATGATTCTTTTGTAATCGAAAAGACAAAAGAAAAATGTTACAATACGGTAAAACTCTTAGCAGAAACATTGGACTCATTAGGATTCGTAATACATCCAGTAAAATCTGTATTTACACCTACGAAAACACTACATTTTCTAGGTTTCAATATAAATACCGAGACACTCACGGTCACCCTAGGAATTGAAAAAATTGAAAAGATCATTGATTGCTCAAACAATTTAAAAGAGAAAAGCCATACCACTGTGCGTGAATGCGCAAAAATGGTAGGACTTATGGTAGCATATTCACCTGCTGTTGATTATGGGTTATCTCATCTGAAATCGTTAGAAAGAAACAAAAACGATGCCCTCGCTAAAAATTCGGGAAAATACGATTCACCAATGGTAATCACTCAGCAAGGTTGGGATGATATTAACTGGTGGACAGGAAATGTACACACTGCAGAACGAAAAATTCGTTCACCCATACCTGACTGCGAACTTTCCACAGACGCAAGTATGGAGGGATGGGGTGCCCATTATAATGGGATCTCCATTGGTGGAAGATGGTCAGAATCGGAAGTGCAACACATAAATGTATTGGAGTTAAAAGCAATAGAACTAGCTCTAAAGAGTTTCTGTAGATTCCAAAATATGACAATTCACATTTTGACGGATAATACGACAGCAATGGCGTATGTGCGAAAACAAGGGGGAGTCAGGTCCCCTTCCTGCAATAGTGTAACAAAGAAAATCTGGAATTGGGCAGAAAATACAAAAAATTGGCTTTTGATTTCCCACCTACCAGGAATACAAAATGTATTGGCAGATAAGGCCTCCAGAAATTTTCAAGACAATCTAGAAATAGAAATTGCCCCGAAATTGTTCGAAAAAATCCAGAATTGGTACGGAACTCCAGAGGTAGATCTATTCGCTACATTCAAAAACTCAAAATGCAAAATATTTTGCTCCTGGAAACCAGATCCAGAAGCAACATATTTTGACGCTTTTTCCATCCCGTGGAAAAACATTAAAGGATATGCTTTTCCACCTTTCAGTATCATCCTCAAGGTTCTTCGAAAAGCAAAAGCAGAAAGACCAGATTGGATGGTCTTGGTCACCCCAGATTGGCCCAGCGCGGTCTGGTATACCCCCCTGCTTCAGCAAGCGAAACAGACACGCCGAATAGGAAGAAAAAGGGCAAACTTGATATTTTCAAAAACCCAAGCAACAGTATTCAAAAACGGAATTCCATTAATTATTTCCAAATTATAAATGAAGATCTAGAACAAAACAAAAACTGTGAAAAAGATACGGCAAAATTTCTACTAGAATCGTGGCAACCAAATACCCAGAAGTCATATAATACTTATTTGAATAAATGGAGCATTTTCTGTAAAGAACAAAAAATTGTAGAAACAAACCCAAACAAATTCCAAGTATGTAAATTCTTAAAAGAATTATCAGACAAAGGGTTTTCCTATGGCGCTATAAACACGGCACGATGTGCATTGTCTTTTCTACTCCCAACCTCAAAAGACGGTCAAACAATAGGAAATTCATATTGGGTAAAACGAGCCATACGAACAGCTTACCTGAGAAAACCACCAAAGCCCAAATATCATGAATTCTGGGATGTAACGACAGTATTTGAATTATTCAAAAATTGGGGAAAAAACGATCAAATCACTTTAGAAAAACTGACCAAAAAATTCGTTTTGCTTTTCCTACTCATATCAGGTCAAAGAGGACAGGCCGTAACGGCGCTGTCGCTCACCAATATGTCCACCCTAGAGGATGGAAGCGTTTCATTCGTTTTGACAAAACCAATGAAAACGGCCAAAACAGGAGATCCACTAAAAACAATTGTTTTAAAGCCTTTTCCTAAAAATGAAAACATCTGTGTAGTAAAAACATTGAAAGACTACATAAAGACCACACAAGACCTCAGAACTTCACAAGAAGTGGTATTGTCCTTTCGAAAACCGCATAAACCTATCCACAGAGATACGGTCTCTAGGTATGTAGTGTCAACCCTTGCTATGAGTGGAATTGACACAACAAAATACTCGGCACATTCTACAAGGGGTGCCGGCACCTCTGCGGGTGCCAGACTAGGGGTACAAGCGAATTCGCTTTTAAACTACGGTTCCTGGAAATGTTATACCACAATGGCAAAACATTATAAGAAAAAAGTAGAAAAACCAGAAAAAGCCATAACGGTTGCAAAAGCAATCCAAGACGATAACGCTTAGATTCTAGTTACTTTTATTTTTATCAAAGAACTGTTGATATTATTAGGATTATGGAATTAATATTTTACATATTATTCCAATTTTATGCCTATTTGTACCCTACATGAACGATTTGCAATTTCGAAAAATTGTGATACATGGTGCCTAATGCATTGCTGTGATTTCTTAATATGTACCAATGATGTGATTCCTAGTTTTAAGTTATATACTCACTAAAGCCTAGTCTTACGGCGGTTCATTTACGGAGTTTCACTACGAAAGAGAAACTATAATATCAGATGTTTTATCATCGGATCTTTAAAAAGATATGAAACCGTCTCATAATAAGAGATTATAGAACAAGACTGTGAATAACGAATACGGCTAGTATTCTCAAACATAATGTACCTGTTTTACATATGTTTCCAAAATACCTTACTTAATAAATATTAAGATAAAAACGGTATTTAGTGTCATTATTATTATACTATTATTATTATTACCTGAAAAGAAACTTGAAATGGAATCAAAAGGATAAGTGACAGATAAAATAAATTACATTGAACTTTAAAAGTCTTCCCTGTATTCTGGGGCGACAGGAAAGTAGTTCCCTTTGCGAGTAGGAATAGATAATTACCCGAGGTACTTACCTAAGTACTGAAGGGGAATTGATGTTCCTACGAGCCTAGGGCACTGTTTCCAGGTGCCCTAGGAGTACAGGGACCCACCATCCTTCCCCAGAGACAGACCTCCTTACATGTTCAATGAAATTGAAAATATTACACATATCAGAAAAATAATTGCACTTCCCTGTCGCTTAGCCTTTCATAATTTATTTTATCAAGCGGTATTCTTGCTCAAACTACTGACTAATCACATAGTTCCTCTTCCCTGTACTCCTAGGGCACCTGGAAACAGTGCCCTAGGCTCGTAGGAACATCAATTCCCCTTCAGTACTTAGGTAAGTACCTCGGGTAATTATCTATTATTTGTGGCGCCCTATGCATGGTGGAAAAAATATGTTTTTCACATCTTTACAAGACTGTTGTAAGGCTGATACAAGGCTGTTGTAAGACTGATACAATACTTTTAAGACTGTTGCAAGGCTGTTGTAAGACTGTTGTAAGGCTAACATGAGACTATTGCAAGATTGTTGGAAGACTGTTGTAAGATTATCGTAAGACTGTTGTAAGACTGTTGCAAGACTGTTGTGAGACTGTTGAAAGATTGTTTTAAGACTGTTGTAAGATTGTTGTAAGAATTACAAGATTCTTGTAAGAGTTACAAGATTGCTGAAAGACTGTTAAAAGACTAGTGTAAAATTGTTGCAAGATTGTTGCAAGACTATTGTAAGACTGTCGTAAGACTGTTGTAAGATTGTTGTAAGTCAGTTGCAATAGTGTTGTAAAACTGTTGTAAGAGTGTTGTAAGACTTCTAAGATTGTTGTTAGATTGTTTTAAGACTGAAACAAGGCTGTTGTAAGATTGTTGTAAGGATAATATGAGACTGTTGAGAGAGTGTTGCAATACGGTTGTAAGACTGTTGCAAGATTGTTAGGAGACTGTTTTAAGACTGTTGTAAGATTGTTGTAAGACTTGTAAGACTGTTGAAAGATTGTTGTTATAGACTGTTGCAAGATTGTTGTACGGCTGTTGCAAGACTGTTGTTAGTCTTTTGCAAGACTTGCAAGACTTGCAAGATTGTAAGGCTGATACAAGACTTTTGAGACTGGCACAGGGCTGTTGTAAGACTGATACAAGACTGTTGTAAGACTGTTGTAAAGCTAACATTAGACCTGTTACAAGATTGTTCTAAGAGTATTGTAAGAATTCTGGAAGTCTGTTGTAAGACTGTTGAAAGATTGTTGTAAGACTATTGCAAGACTGTTTCAAGACTGTTGTAAGACTTGTGAAACTGTTGTAAGGCTGATATGAAACAAGTCTCATAAAAGCCTTACAACAGTCTCATATATAGCCTTACAACAGTTTTACAACAGTCTTGTATCAGTCTTACTACTGTCTTGTATCAGTCTTGTATCAGTATTAAACGAGTCTTTCATCAGCCTTACAACAATCTTATAACAGTCTTACAACAATCTTACAACAGTTTTACAACAGTTTTACAAGTCTTACAATAATCTTACAACAGTCTTGCAATAATCTTACAACAGTCTTACAACAGTCTTACAACAGTTTTACAACTATCTTGCCATAGTCTTACAACAGTCTTACACCAGCCTTACAACAGTCTTACCATAGCCTTACATTGTAGTTACAACATAAGTGGAGGGAAGTTTGACGGGCTGGAGGCGTGGGAGTGCCGGTAGGCCAGGGCGACAGCGAGTGCGTATTAGACTGTCAACACGCACTCATAACGAGTGCGTATTAGAATGTCAATACGCACTCGTCGCGAGTGCGTATTAGACTGTCAATACGCACTCGCCACAGGTGTATATATCACTTGCCGTGCAAAACGAACTCACCCCGCACCCGTTTCTCTCTATTCGTGGTCCTACAGTGGATTGGTACAGAGCTATTGCCGCGTCTACATACTATCTCTGTACCCACCAACCTCCTCACCTATGTACCTGCCTAACCACTCACCCACCAACCTGCCTACCCACAAACCTCTATCCACCACTCTACTGACATACCTAACTTCTTACCTCCTAACCTCACCAACCATTAACCCACCAACCTGCCTAACTACCACTCTGCTGCTAGATCCTACCCACCAACAGACTTGTCCACCATCCAAAATACGGATTCATGAACCTACTTAGCAACATGCCCCGAACAATCTACCGACCCATCAGCCTACCGTCCAAACAAATCTTCTTGCAAGATATTACATTGCTGCATACATACTTTATGGATGGTCCCCACGCCAAAATTGTCCTGAACCTTTCTCACCATGGGCTTGCACGTATACTTGTAAGTGTGTTATTTTATCATCTTGAAAGAATATTTCCATTTTCTTATTTCCTTTCATGTCTATATTTCTTTTGAAAATATAATGAATATAAAGATTGGTTTCTTTGTCAATTTGTTAGCTATGAAAATTTCCTACTTAGTACGTCGACTTTTAGAGTTTACGTAGAACAGAATTACTTGGTTAGAGGCATACACCACAGATACCGTATGTGACTGAACCCGACCAACGCCTTTAGTAGGATTTATACGATGGGATTCCTGTGTTCCTCACCGGGTGTTTATCTGAGACAAATCTTGCTAGAATTCTGTACTGAAACACAATCTCCTCATCTGATTTCATTATCAATTTGTTAAGCTGTGGATACTTCTTATGGAACATTTTTGCTTTAAGAACCTACTTGGTTAGAGCGTACACAGTAGCGTGTGGGACTTAAAGCTTATATAAACCAATTAAGCTCTGTTAATGAATCAAAAAAATTAAGCCCCGCCCCCCACACATTTAAGCATGCGCGAGGCGGGACTACCAAGTGTACATGTACCCTGGACAACTTTGAGGCAATAGTCGTGTATGACAGCTCTGCTACAATGGTAATGTATGGGCAGGGTGTTAGGACATCGCTACCTGCGCCGATAGTCAGACTGGAGCTATAAAACCGACAGCTAGAGGGCTGAGGGCAGTCAGTCAGATCTGAGACTCAGCAGTGTACACACAGCCGTGATTACAAAACATGACAAGCACTATAGGCAGTACACTGACCACATCAAGAAAACATGGTAACTAATACACTATAAACACTATTTCTATGTATCTCTATATGTATCTATGTCTCTGTATCTGTAGTCTCTGTATCTGTATCTACATGATTTCTAATGAATTTACAAGGCCAGGTGAGAGAAAGGTTCAGGGCACTGAGGCATGACATGTGGGGGTCAAGGTTGTACTGACCAGTGTGTGTATGGGGAGGGGGAGGTATGTATGTAACTCTGTGTAATATGTATCCATATATCTGCATATGTATCTCTGTATCTTTGCATGTCTATCTATCTCAAGATCTGGTTTATGTCCCACTATTCCTTACACTAAATGAAAGACTCACAGGGAATCCATGTTCCGTGGCCCAGCTCTGACTTGCTGTGATCCTCGCATGTAAATGAGGTGTAGGCCACCCTCCCACCTGTCTTATATATACCCCCACTGACTGGTTCTGGTGACCTGACTGGTCGTGACATCTGATCCTTATCTCATCTTTAAGCTGACCAATCCCAATGTCCTAGCTCAGCACAGACAAGTAAAGGGTTGTTTGCCCGTCTAACGTCAGTGTAGCAGGTGTCTTTCCCGTAGGATAGCGCCACCTGTATTCCTGAATTAGACGTGGCGCCCTCTGCAGGAGCGTTTCTGTTAAGATGTACTCATTTCTCTGATGCCTCTACCTAGCGGTACTTTTACACACTGCCCGTCTTTCCTCGCAGGCCCGGAAGGCGGCGCTGGTGGCACGTACGTTCGGTTTGCAACTCGTGTATATCGGCGTCGGTCCGCGCGTGCGAAGTAAACAGCTGCAACTGCTAGCGGAAGACCCGGCAACTGATATCCTGCGGGCCCGCCACTATCAGGCACTACCTAAGCTGGCTATAGCACTGCGAGATCGCTTGTGCACTGGTAAGTGGATAAAGGTTGTCAGATACGACAATGATGGTAATCCAAAAGCCTTAGATGCAAATAGATGGTTAAAATTACTCTTTTCTCGAGTTTCAAGCTTGGGCCCCATATCCCCTTTTCAGAATGAGAAAATTATACTTGAATTAAGTGCTGGTCCTGATCCTGGTCTTTTTCACGATGCTATTGAAACGGAAGACCTTGCACTGACTCCCAAATTCCGTCTTTATAAATTCTTTAAGAAAGTAGTGGCCGCAGCTAAATTTAAAGATTAATCTTTAATAGCAAATACTCTGAGGTGTATCACACAATCAATTGATTTGGCTATAACTTAGTGAATGGCCTCTTTTCAAACCATGGTCATATTTATCTATAGAATAATAACCAATAACAAAAGAACAAAATGCATTTAGACTTATTCAATGATATTATATCGCCATATTTGCTTCTAATATTAGCCCCGCACTTATTTCTTACAGCTATTGTGAAACAGCTGTATTCACCACTGCGAAGATCATGGAATTAGTAATCGCCTTTTTGCCAACCATGTGCATTGGATGTACGACTATCGTCAAAACTATTAAGCGTAATAAATATGATCATTCTTTTTGAAAACACTCTGCATATGGATTTCTGAAAGATATGCCCTGATGAGAATGAGACATTCCCAAAGGACATATAGGACTGTGGAAGATTTTATTTTCTTACGCTGAATGATTTCCGAAAATGACACATTTATTGTCACTCTGCTACATATTCCGAAGGGGACGCATCGACCCGATTTGACATCATATTGCTGGATGTTTAGCTACGTTATATCACGTAAAGGAATATTTGACACTTTACAGTTTAACCACCTGAGTGAATTGAAAATATTGACAACTATTAGCTCAAACCGGTTCCTTGTGATATATTTCCATGCCAAAT
Organism: Alentia gelatinosa; assembly: GCA_950022655.1. Classification (NCBI taxonomy): domain Eukaryota; kingdom Metazoa; phylum Annelida; class Polychaeta; order Phyllodocida; family Polynoidae; genus Alentia; species Alentia gelatinosa. Next base: position 64,740,843 of record OX465579.1, on the reverse strand, counting down.
CAATAAAATTGTAAGATTTTGTAGAGTTTGTCCTCACCTAATTGCTTATACACATACCCATTTTAATCTTGTGTATGAAATTATAACAATATCAATCTCTAGGTCAAAAACTAATGTGGTTACCCTCCCATTTAAGGTTAATTCTGGAAAATGCCTTTGAGAGTTCACATGTAAGAACACAGCCCACAGGTACGCAGCCATTGAAGTGTCCAGCATGATGATGCGATACCGAAACCACACGTTGTTGAATTAGAGGGAATCTTTGTCAATGAATCGTGATGCAAACAACTAAGTATTTAGTTAATACTGTAGTACTAATATTTGTAGAAATTGATGTTGATTCAATTAATCGTGCTTGAAATATACTCAAAGACAATATATCAGTTACAAATCACGTATTTTCTCAATCCATTTCTCAGTGGGGGCTTGGGCAATATACTCTTAGTATATGACAAACCACCTGTACTGGAAATATGAGCGAAATAAAGATTTACTCACAAATGAGTCACCTATCTTTTTTTCATGACATGATAAAACCAAACTAACACAGAGCTCTGTGAAATTATTTAAGCCTCTTTGGGTTGTGTTTGTTTCCCACTCTCAGTTTCTCTGCCTCTCCACCTGTTTCTCTGTCTCATTTTCTATCGCCCTGTCTCTCCCCATCTCCCCGTCCCCCCCCCCCCCCCCCCCATCTCTTTGTCCCTCCCGCGGTCTTTCACTCTCTGTCCGTCTGTGCATCTGTATATATTTCCCTCGGTCTCTGTCCCTTCCTCCATGTTTCTGTCTCTCAATCTGTTTTTTGACAGTCTCATATCACAGCCTCATATCACAGCCTGTCTCCAACCTCTGAAACTAATCCAAGAATTGATGCGATGCATGGATGGTGGGGAAGAGGGGATTTTGTCGCTGGAGGAGAAGAAATTTGACTCGGGAATGTTTATCCCTTCCCCGGTTTCACATTTTCTAGACGAGTGTTCCTCCCGTACCGAATCGCTTTCAAAGTGCTTTGGCAAGAGAGGCGTTTGTATACTTTCACATGAGTCTTGACCTGTCGGTGTTTGGGTTTTGGAGGTGTGTGTGTGTGTGTGTGCGTGGTGGGGTAGGGGGGGGGGGGGAGGTGTAATGGGGGCGAATGGATAGGAGGGGTGAGCGGCCATGGGAAGTGAGATGTTTATGTGAGGGGGGGGGGGGGGGATTGATAGGTGCAGTTTGGTAGAACTAGTCAGGGAGGAGGGGGACGCACATACAAAGCTGGGGTTCTTTCCCGTCTACCTGAGAAGCAGAGGGACTAGTTTGTGCGTGCAGATTAATGCTAAGCCGTAATCCGTATAGACCTTGCCCATGGCGACGCGGGCGACACACGGCGACCGTATTATCGATGTGCATTCACTGACCCCCTCCCCTCCACTACACCCTACACGCTTCTAGCTGCGACTCCAGTCAAGTCTGAACCAGTGTGGTTTCCTACTCCACTCTTTTCTCAGAGAGAGTGTTGTTAAAGGAGAATCAAATATATCCAATTCTGTAATTTCTTTTATATGAATATTGTCGTGCGTCCTCATTTACATTATTGTATTTTCCCTTGCATTCGGTCTACTTATTTCATTGTATCCCTTATTAATGTCAGTGGTACTTTTTATCATTGGTTAACTTTTGAAGCATCTAACGAATGGAAAATATCTTTATTCAAAAATGTATTTCATATAGAATCCATCACTGTTTCACACCGGCTTCTAAATTCATGCCGTATTATGTAATCGTGTGAAATGTGTGCATAGTGTGTGCCATATTTGATCAAAGCTCACTTGGGTAGGGAAACTGGTTGTATCCTATAGCTTCGAGATTGATCTCGACATGGTAAAAAATCGTTAGGGTCAAATATAGCTTGTGTGTAAATACCTGGAGCTAGGAGTAATTAGCGATGCATAGGATCTATAACCCAATAAAATATGCCCGGTTATAGAGGAGGTAAGGGTAAATGAATACATTTTAGTATGTGTTAGTATGACACACATTATTTCACTTTATTACTCAATTATACGGTATTCACATTATTTGTCCTTATCACCTCACCTTCCACACTTTTCGAAAGGAACATAAGTGCCTATACATGTACCTATTATCTAGCTTTAATGGAGTCATACTCTCCACATAATCGTCGTTCCCTCGCGTATTTGGCTTAGTAAACAGGTTTTATATAACCCTAACTTCCAGACAAAATGTACGCATGCATATTTGACTAAGAGATGGAGAATATATACTATTCTAAAGAGCAAATATCACGCAAAAGCTGTACATAAGCTCATCATGTATGTTGTGAAATGTAATTGGAGATGCATGGCAATACAGGTGTTGCCGTTCACCGCCGACTAACTGTGCACTGTTGAGGCTGTCACTCGGACAAACACAGCTGAGTCCGACCTTACACCTCTAGCAATACATTACTACACAGGTAGAGTTTGAAAGGGGGCTGTGATTGCAAGACTTGGTTTTAAAAAATAAAATGGCAACTGGAACAAACTAGGACATTGTATTAACAAGTCTGGTGTGTCTAAACTTAAGAATCAATAATTGTTGGGGATTTTTACATATACCTAGATAGCTCCAATTTAGCAATATATATGATTTTCTCTTACAATGGTATCACTGGCAATATTGCATGAATTCATTAAGGTTGCACGCGGGCAAAACCTTTCTACTAATCCTAACCGATTGGTTGGTATTCCTTGTTTAAGGTTGTATTGAATACGATGGTTTTAGTATTATTCTCCTTCACCTGATCAATGATCTATACAAAAAAGAGAGATTTTCCTGACCAGCTGACCTGTTTCAGCCAACGAAAATATTCATATCTAGGCGAGAATACCGAAGTATGTTTCCCTGTAATCCTTTCCAACGAACCCTTTTCCAAGGGCCGCTGTCGCACCTCATCCTCTTGGCAACGTATACTTAAGCGTTAGATGACTGAGTATATTCATGAGCATATTTTTAGTCCATAGTATCTGTTTAGATTATTTCCAGAGGTATTACAGAGATAGCATCGTATTCTTTGGTGTTCCAGCTCCAAGTTGCTGGGTTGAATATGTATATCACCTCAATAATACTTCAGATATGATTAAGAAAACACAGAAACAATGCACACCAGTTGTAGATAACCAATGGCAGAAGCCTGACCAACATGGGTTATCTTTATCTTTGGAAAATCGAGACAGTTATCAAGTATAAAGTTAAGACAACTCAAAGTGATTAGTGCAATACTGTAGTTTGTCCAAGCAAATATATCTTGTCAAAAGCAACATCCCCCACGCTCACACCTACACCCCACACTCTAGGTGTAAAAGCTCTGAATCCGATACACACTACGCCAGAGCAACCGGTGTTTGACAGAGCGAAGCCCTAATGAAGCTACGCGCCGGCGCTGAACGGAAAAACTACAATTCACCAACGGTCTCGAGCTTTATCTCTCGCAACGTTGAACCACATATGTTAAATACACTATTTTGATATCATAAACAATAGATCAGCTTTCCATGAATATGTTATAATCGTCTAATTCTATGTCATTATTGTTGAATAGGCCAAAGTGTAGACTTATCAAAAACTCTCCTGTCCCAGTCATCAAGTCACATTCTAGTTCTGTAAAGTATTTCCCCAAAAATAATTGGATTTTGATAAGCAGTAATCCTTTCACTCATTATATACTGATCATCAGTTTGAACAAATGTAGCCACCTCATGTTATATAACTGTACCCCCTCTATAAGGTATCGAATGAGTAGGACAACAATGACCCCGCGTACCCCATGACCGTGAGGGTACATGTATTCGCAGTACTGTACAGAGCAACACATAAATAGTGACGCATTTTGTGTGTATAGCTAAGAAGGCATCCTATGAAATGAAGGAGAGTGAAATCGAATGTAATTAACTGGGGTTTTGAAAGACCCTTCGCCTTCTGGTAAGGCATGTATACAACCTAGCATATGTAAAGCTCAGTGATTACTAGTGGATGATTTGTACAACGGGAAGAATTGAAACGTCTTTCAAATGTTGGCAACACATAAACTAACTGCGCAAATCTTCTTATCGTTGCTAGTCAAAGAACAATAGCCTATAGAGGATGGAGACCAATTTCAGACAGGCCTCGTATGATCACTCTGACATGCACGTACTACTTGCTGTTGGGGTTGGTGGGGGGGGGGGGGGGGGGGGGGTGCGAGGTGGCGTGGCGCGTGGTCCAGCGAATTAATGCAAACACAGCCGAACAAAGCTGAGTTACGTCAATTCCATAAAGGACTACTGCTGAGGACTGGGCGGTCTAGCACTAACTTTCCCGCCAACCTTCCCACCAGACCTCCCGGTCTCAAGTCATACTGGAGAGCGAATAGAAACTGCAAGTCATCCTGATACACTCCTCGAAGTCTTGTGGGTGCACATTGGCCTATCATTGAATCTCTATAGCTTTACTTGGGTGTTCGCTTCAGAATGCTAGTACATGTACTGTTGGACCGATCCATGGTGGATATTTTCTAAATGGTCGGTTCTCATGAACTGTAGTCAACTGGGGGTAAAAATTCTAAGGTGTGATAGAATAAAATAATTATGTGGAAAACATATGGTTTTTTTTTTATTAGGGGTAGGATAATATCGAGATCTTATCCTACCCTGTCATATGTTTTTAACTTCATATGTCACCAGTGGCATATACATATTTTATGGCATAACCGTGGCACACAGGCCCACCATGTTAAGTCTATGGAGATTTATATGCGGGATAGGATAAATAAAGGTCTCTGGGAGGTACATCTATTATGTCTAAAATATTCCTTCTAGTTTAAAGGTTATGCTTTGAATCATATTACAAATAGTGAATATTGAAAGAATAGCTCATCAAATTCAATTGATAATGACTAGAAATAAAGATATCATGTAAATAAACCACAATTCTTGTATTACACATTTCAACTGTTCACACTATAGGGAGTGTAATACTTATTCCACTGACAGTCTGTCTAGATGTGTCACCCACTGTGGATCTCATCAAGTGAACTGGTGTTGTCGATCGATTATGCATATTTGCACTATTTAAACTGTGTCGGGTGAATGCCCCACGAGAGATACTTTGATGTTTGGTCACTATGCATTCTTGCTCATTACAAGGAATTTGAATTACAAACAATCTAAGGTATTTGATTATATAGAAATAGAGTGATGACGCCATTACATACTTACTTATTTCTCAGATAAATTTGTTCAGAAATCTTTTTACAAAATTCATCGGAAGCTCCTTGATAAGTATGTGAACTCATATTGGTGTCATTACTAAGTTTTTACATATTACCATGACATGTCTGATCATACATTGAATCACCCGTTATGCAGAATATTTAATGGAAGAGATACCTCTAAGCCATTGTAACCAGCGACAGGCCAGTATAGAGAATACTTCTGTGATAGGCTCTACAAGAAATGATCAACAAAAACACAGCAAATTAAAAAGAATTAAAAAAAGGGGAACCTTCACACTTACAAGAAAAAGAAAGAGAGAAAAAATACAGAGTGAAAACCCCCAAAGTACTAAAGCTAACACAACAAGCCTGATGGAACGATTTACTAAAAGTAACTAGATTCAAAACATTATTTCAAATTTCCAATGCAACAGGTAATAGGCCTTGCAGCCACTGTGCTTGAGTTGGTCTGTCGACTTGTTGCTACATGGAAACGGCTGATCACACTTTGATCACGTGATTAACGGGGCAAAGTGGCAGGCCGGTTGGGAGGAGGGAGGAGGGAGGGGGAAAGTAGGGGGGGGGGGGTGTAGGCGCGCAGCAACTGAAAACAAAGTTGAACTTGTAATTCTTTAGGCTAATTCTCCCGCTTGCCAGAAGGAATCGTGAACGGCGGGAATGGCTGGCATTGGAAGTTGACATTCTGTTGGGCATTACGTCATGTTATTACGTCACAGTTTTACGTCAGATGTCATGCCCACTATTGGGAACTTGATCACTGAACATTTGCTTCGATCCATAACTGGAGAGTGAAAGTGCTTCTGGGGAGCGACAATACGCTTGCTAATACATCATACGGGCTTTTAACACATGCTGGCAGGCATAGTGATACTCCTGATATCGATTAGGTATCAGTATTATGGTGAGCATGTTCTCAGACTGCATAGGATATAATTCATCCGGCAAATGGCAACACGTTTTATTTCTCTATATTTTATGGAATAAATTCATGAGGGAATAATATGAATAGTGGAATGCCATTTATGCTGCACCCCTGGCAGTGTTTAGTATTTCATAAACGTCCGGGTATGTAGTAATATCAATAGAGGAATGTCATCGGTAAAGGATGGAAACAAATGCAATATGAATTACTAGGAACTATGAATTTAATAAGAAGAGAGAAAATACACACATATGGAAATAAATGAATGGTTGTTATTTCTTGACGCGCTTGGATGAAGAGGAAATTATATGAGATCAATTGAAACAAGACAAAGAATGGGAAATTATGACATAAACGGAAACTACATTTGTATATCCACAAGCGTCAAGTGGGACTATTACTTGGGTAAGGGGATCTCCAGACATTGACATACAATACTACATCCGATGCAGTTAAACAAATCATTGGCTGCTCCTATTTGGCATCCTGTTGAAACTTTGGAGTCCACTTTTACTTTAGATAAGCCTGAATGACCTGAGCGCCGGTGGCATGAGGGGAGGTGTGGCGAAGTTACAATGTTGACGCGTTTGTTTGGTTTCCAAGCGTCTTGAGAAGCTATACCATAGTAAAGGGACCGCAGGCGAAGTTAAATCATGCAGAGAACGCGTTCGACTTGCTGCTGTTCCGTGAAGCGGGACTTGGACGGCGGCCTTGTAAGCCTAGATTAGACCACCTGTGACGTAATATAAAGCACTAGCGAAGCATTTCAGGGCCCAAGGTTCAGAGCTTGTGTGTTCTTTAGTGTTTTGGTATGGTTTATACATTAGACGTTAATATATATATGTTGATCGGATAGGAGTAGTCATTCCAGCAGACATAACTGGGCGGACTCTCTATGTCTGCTTAACATTTAATCAGCTCAGTATGCTCACGGCACCCAAAAGAAGCAAACTTAATGTGGATAGGGTTCAAGATCGTCACTGAGCTCCACACACCTGAGATCACGTTTTGTAACTACAGCAAGCAACCTTCTCGAACTGACTATTAACCATGTTTAATCATCCAATAAAGTCCAAATAGGTTGGGTTGCTCTTAGGTCTATATAGTAATTATTGGCTTTTACAGGTGTGTGGTACCCCCTGTTTGGTTGTAAAGGTATATTATCACGGGCCTTGTATAGGTATTTAGTAGGCCTACTGATCAGTCAGCTTTCACATAGTTAAAGTGTCTGAAAGCAGTCCTAACTGCGGGGCTTCATGCCAAATCACCATGGACACAGGAGTATCACAGGAGCAACAACAACCGCCAATATCAGAGGATAGTCGGAGGAAAATCCAGTAACAAGAGGGCAAAGAAAAATAACTATTAAGCTAAAAAGGCCTAGAACTTCTTTTTTAAAGAAAAGTCCTCTATATAGAAGCAAAGATGGCTGGAATAATCTTCCAACTGAAGTCCAGGATAGCTCTGTATACGCTAACAAAAATATATTAAAATTAAACTTTACATATATGGACTCAATTTAGAGCAATCATGATATAACATTAGGTATGGACATCTAGGAGAAACTATTTGCACTCTTTGGCTTTCCTCCCACGCAACACATTATTACCTCATCCCATTATGTACATATCTGTATTATCATCAGACGAGGCGTGTTGTCGTCCTGCATGTAAAACTTTTTTCAGCACAAAAATCCAAGTCCCTCTGTCTCTGACAGATGGGAACTTCCGTCAAGCTAATCCTGTAAATAAACCGTGAAAGCTATACACCTATAAAGTATATAACGTAGCTCCATTCGGTATACCGCGGTACCAATAACGATTAAGGTACCATTGATACAGCGTAGGCTTTACTGCGTGTAGGTAAAAGTTCAAACACCCATACCTTCATGAGTATCAAGACTCGTACTTTCTTTTACCATCCTGAGAGGAACTGGCGACACACTATAAAGCAACCCCTATTAGGATGTGTTCACTGTAAAAAAACAAACAAACCAAAACAAATAAATACATTCCTGTTATGTGATGTTCCATAAGGCTATTGTGTATTCTAATTTGGATTCGCCATAGAAGAAACTGCATTTTCTAAATACAAAAGGATATACACATATTTAAGAGAAGGTACCATATGGACAAGATCAAGTCAAATGATACAGATGGAATGTGTGATATAATTATGTGTGTTGGTCATACAAAATGACATAGGTGATCTGTACGTTGAGGATATGAATACATGTACATGTACGTTGCAAATCACTGAATGTTTTTACATGGCTATTAATTATACATATCAATCACCAGAATCAAAAGCACTGCTTTAAAAAAGAATATTTGACTTGCATCAGTGAATTGACTTTTATGCGGTAATTCAGTGGTTATTTCTATTAATGTAAAATTGCTACAGCCGTGTGCCAGGATTGCTAAAGGCGGTCTGTGCTTGTACTGCATTGTTGGGTGGGGAGAGGGGGGAGGGGGGGGGGCAAAATAGCGGCTGGGGTGACACACTCCTGGAGCGGGCCAAAAAAGGTGTTGGGCTCCAGAGCGTTGGAAAGGAGTAAAAGGGAAGTTGCATCGTACTCCTGTGAATGTAATGAAAACAAGAAGATCTAATCAAACCGAAAACCTATGTAAAAATCTGCCATGAACATCACTGATTAGTAAAGTAACCTACTCATAGAAGACATTCTATTGACCTATGCCGAAGGGAGGAATCTATACAAAACCCATTCCGTTGTTCTGATGTTAATATGAATTAGTTCAGTTATACGCTGATACCTAGAACTAGAAGGGACAACCTACAGGGTTCTCTATAAAAGAATACAGGCGGGAATCTTAACCACTAACTTATTTCAGTATTACCCGTACTCCGTTTAAATATCTCCTCTCCCTAGCGCTGCAGAAGGCCACACCTGTAATAATTTCACTCCGCGGTGGACAATAGATCTAAAATACCTTGTGAAATGTAAGAAAACATATCAAAAGTGTCATTCAGGTTTGATGTATAGTTTGTGGTCGTAATCCTAATATTTTGTATAAAATGTGATAAGTGATAAGCAATGATGTGTTCAGAATATATAGGTATGCACGCAAAACCCTTTTACATGTTGTCAGATTCAGGTCTTGTCAGAAAGGTAATACATGTACTCTGATTCGAATCCAACATGTCGCCCTGCTTCTCTCACGCCACTCCATTCGTTTCATGGTCTGTCTTGAGAAGGGTCCACTGCGCACAAAATGATGTTCGTCAAATGCCCTGTGACTGAGAACGGTCTCTGCACCCTCTGTGTTTTATCGATTCATATTGTTCAGCTCCGTTATGGTTTCTGTAGATGAAACCACATGCATTACTGAAACCCTTGCAGTCAGAGAGTCTCACGCAACTGAACGCGAAATCACTACAGCCTTCAGTCGCTGTGCGGTTGGAACTTGTCAATCTTAGAACTAAGCCTCAGGTCGCTTACAATTAAATTGCTCATATGCTTAATCGTTTAATATTCACCGAGTCCGCTGCCAAGGCATGGCGTCGCTAACACCTGCCGTGTGTACAACCGAATAATAATAAGGAGAACGTTGCTCGTTAGATTTACAAAGAGAAAGGGTGGGAGCTGGGGTGGGTTAGGGGTGGGGTGGTTATGCCGTGAATACAGTAAGCATAAACCTGATGGGCCCCCGGTCGACCCCCTCCCCCTGTCACATAATCCTCCATAAGCAAGCGGGGTTGCCTGTCAACCAAGGCAGCCGTCACTGGGCATGCGTGAGTAGTGAAATTTGTTGTAGCAACGGAGTGGGCAAAGGAGTATATAAGGCCGAGCGAGCGATGCAAAAGACGGACCAGCACATTCTACCATACCAAAGGTAAGTGGAGCAACTACTAGCAGCTTTCTATTCAGTAGTGCGAGTGAGTCAGCCATACTATGGCAAGAGAGCGGGAACAACAGGCCTTCAACAACTTCATATAGAGTTTAACAATTTTATATAGCCCGATACAGCTTTTTAAGCTTTACAGAGCCAGGCAATGCCTTCACTGATTTCTACAGAGCTCTATAGCATTACAGTGCATGCTGATAACTATTTTGCAAGAGTCAGTCTATTCGACTCATCTACAGATGTTTAGGATTTCATTAGGATCTTTCGTGACACAGGACTCCTATTACCACAGACATCTTCTTCAAAGATTGTCTCATAGGAATCATTTTGTAGGGATAATCTTACATGAGCGGCATCCTTTTCACATTCCACTTATTCTTGGAAGCATTGCATTCTTATGTTCTGTTGGGACAGTTGCTTTATGAGCATTTGTTATATTCGGGATGAAGTTGGACTTCTTCTCAGTCGGGACAGCATTGAAAAATATGCTTATCCAGATAGATCTTAGGAATAACTGTTGGATAAATCAACCAGGAGTGACCACATCAATATAGGAGATAATAGGCAACTATGCCTACATCTAAGCACTGGAATTATCTCTAAGTACTGGGTCTACCGATGAGGACTGGGAGTACCTACATACACTAGGACGAAGTATCAGTATAACTAAAAGCTACTGCATTCTATTGTTTTCATGTACGGCTTCATGATATGTCTACCTCACAACTAGAACGCATCCCTATTGCATACCAAACTAATAGAACAAACGAATGAAACTTTGAAGAAACTGTCCGCTACTTAGTGGTAATACTGGAACAAACCCATCTTAGAGAATCACCTGTGTCCATTCATGTGGAGCTAATTGAGAAAGGTTGCATTACTCATTCACCTGTTCTTATTCTTCTAGAGATATCCACGACTTCCAAAGTCTAACAAACAAAAAATCAACATGAAGGCTGTATTCGCAATTGCTCTTCTCTTCGCCGCCATGGTTGCCTGTAAGTACCAAACTAAACAACCAGCTATGAATTCAATCCGCATTGTGTAGTAAAATTGCCATATTAAATGATTAAGGATATCATATAACAAAACTAGCACCTCCAAAGTCATTGATTGCATTCCAGCTATAGAATACTCTAATTGATTGTCAGTCATGCTATATGGTATATTCTATGGTTGTGTTTTTTTTTCAATCCTTAAACGAAACCAGATTCTTCTCTTTACTTATGCCTTAGATTAAAATGTTTTGCACTGCACCACTTCAGACACTGAGGCTTCAACAACCGCGGCTCCATCGTCGGCCACGACCGCGGCTCCATCCTCATCGTCGGCCACGACCGCGGCTCCATCCTCATCGTCGGCCACCACCGCGGCTCCATCCTCATCGTCGGCCACCACCGCCAGCTCTGCCACTACTACCACCACAGCCGCCGCTACCACAACCGCTGTACGTACTGCTTATTCATATAAATACCAAATGCTATATTGATTTACATTCCTGATACATATATAGCAGCTCAACAGCGTAGAATTAAGCGATGCATCTTGGGGTGCACTAATAACTTGAAAGGGAGGATTCGAATTTTGGTTGGGATAGAACTTCCCAATGAAAGAAAACCGACGATATGTCTTGCTGATAAGTAGATTTCGGCATGTGTTTCCAGTTCATAGTAAAAACCATCCTACATGCACATGGACAAAGCATATCAATATAGATCTTAAGAAAACAATGTATAAACAGCCTCAGCCGTACGATTTTTACATGAATGGATCAATCACTCCATTAATTCATTGTGAAATAATCTGATGTTCTCTCCTCACTTTCAGGGAAGCGGAGCTGGTGCCATCGCTGCCTCCATGGGAGTCGTTGTCATGGCTGCCCTGGTTGGCTTCAAGAGCTTGTAAGAAGTTGTAAGAGCCCAAACGACGATGACGCCCCGCGGCTGATGAGAATGAAGTCAGGAGAGCTCTCGTCGTTGCAATTGACACCATTCAAAAACATACTCGGATCCATCTCTATGCATAAAAACTCCGGTCCCCGGTTCCCTTTTTCATCCACATCATCATGAAGATCCTATCAAAGCGAACTGTGATATTATGAAGCTAACTTGACGAGTGTTTCTTTGCCGACACGGTTGGTTAGAAGTGAATCGTTTGTACATGGATGGTGTGGGCGCTGATCGTACCCTGAAGGGTCATTATGACGCGTCAACACGGATCATTCTTAGTTCAGCAGTCACACTTTTAATGAACCGTGTACAAATTCATCTAAATTAAAAACCTCGCGATTAAAGATTTGTGACATTTGTGAATAAAACCTTTTTTAACACCTTATGCAATGTTTTTGTTTACTTTTCATGATTAGATTCTCTGACACTTCTATTAGAGTGACGACGTATCTCGATAATGTAGTAATATTAACCACATCTGCCAGGCCGGAAGTAATTTATACATCCTTTGTGGTCGGCTTAAATCCAGGTACAATACATCCACCACCACCTCATTGTTTCAAATAGGATATCATTAAACCAGAAAATAATTGAGCAAAATTGGCTCTGAACCTGATTAACAATCCCTATTGTAAAGCATATATATACCGGACAGGATATAGCAGCGAAACATACAATTGTAGAAAATTGGGCATTATATATAAAAGAATATGCTATAACATTCGGTATAATGGATCAACCTCTTCAGCTTTGCATAAACAACAGCTGATTCTAACACTAAAATTGGGAAGCTTATCGATCAAAAATATTCTTGGTAGGTTCTAAGTAAGAAGGGGTCAAAGTAAGAAGGCCGAGCCCAGAAGGCATTAGGTTCGTGCATGTGCTACTTGTGCCACTGTTAAGATTAAAACCATCCAAGTAGAGGACGATACTTCATAGTCAGTACACAAATTTATCTATCTATCTACCTATTTCATATGTATACAGATATATGAATAACACACACATATACACACACGCATAAAAATATTATCTTGGCGTAAGGCCCGGCGCCCACCTACTACGATATGGCTCCGATATGATCTACGATGCACCTCCCAATAAAAAATCAAAATAGCGTTGGAAGGTCTCCTAATATCGGGGCAGTTAACCACGTTTCTGCGATTAGACACCGATAAAAACCCCATACAATGCGTGGTGGATTGGCATGTCTAGACATACATGTATGTCTATGATATGTCTCCGATATTTGCTTTTTGAATCGGAGCCATATCGGTAGGTCTAAATTTCTATCGCAGTAGGTGGACGGCGGGCCTAATCGTGTATTTTTGCAAAACACACCCGATAAAAGAAAAATGTGTGGGTCTGTTCTGATCTAAATCAATGGAGGTAATGAATAGATCCGCTGGCGTAAGCGTCGATACTTCTCGCTCACGACTGTGGTGCCACTCTCTTCCGCCTTGTTTCTTTGAAAACACACCGGCTGAACCGCCAAAACGTAGTCAATGTTCGTTGAATAATAGTCTGACCCAACTTATAAATTTTCTTGTCGACACAGACGAACTGGTCCAGTCACCCGGTTGTTTGATGTCTAATAAGACTTCATTTCACATAATCCATTATTTGCAACCAGCTCTTGAATTTTTTTCTGAACCAACCGAAAGTACCTCTGATACAACTATTATTTGACATACATGTGTATGTGAAACTAATTGATCTCTCCTTGATGGATAAAATACTTTCAACAATAAAGAAAAAAAATAACACAAGACGGAGAATCAGGAATTTTCCCAAAACGGATAACAAATTCTCTCGCCATACTGTATTGTCTGAGACCTAACAGCTTATAATATATATGAGGAAATGAATAAACCCAGGCCGAGTACTGTCATTATCGTGGAAAGGGCCAACCTGTGGTTATCCTGTTCTGCTCCTGCCACACTGGTGTCTGTGTTGGCTATCCTGGCCCCGGGACAGAGAGCCCCCAGGGGACTGGGGGGTAGGATCCTATGCCGATTATGGCGGAACTTACACTTCTCCGGGGTATTCTTCAGTGTTAGCAAAGATGTGGCACAGATCCTCTGGGTCATACACCTTGTCCTGTTTTGCCCCTTTGGTTTGTGGTTTCTTGGTGCTCCTCCCAGCTTTACCTTTTTGGGAACCATGCTGGGTCTTTTGCTGTGAGGAGTTTGTCCTCTTGGGTAGCATCTAGAGGGCCTCGATGGCTGATACCCTGTCCCCCCATCGGTACCCGTTCTGGGCTTGCAACTCTCTGTAGCGGGTGTCCAGTTTCAGGACAGAATGCCAGTCATATTTGGCAGCCAGCTCAAAGACTCCGTACTTATTGCGGTAACACCATGTGTATTGTCCGACAATAATAAAACATGGCTAGCCTTTCAGCTTGCTTCCTATCTGTGTATCCCTACAACTACAGGCCATAACTTATAATGTTAATATTACGATCATGATCCTCTGATGGTGTATCTGCCCGGTGATGATACCATTTAAATTCTTTTGGAATATTTTGAATATTTGTTGACCAATCTCCAAAAATTCAATCCAAACCCCATAAAGCTATGAAGTCAGGAATCTGAAAAATCTCACTTCAATACAAATACCAAATGATTGGACTCAAAGTAATTTTCCTCTTCATTTTCCTCAATTTTCCAAGCCAAGCCTTGATATTGCATGTGTTCTGGTCTAGCTGGGACTGAACTATAGGTTTCTTTAATGTCCACCACCGCAAAAAATAAACAACCCAAAAACAAATTAAGGGAGGGGTACATCTAGAATCCCTCTTCCAAGAATCATATCAACAGTGATTGTTGCAACAGTGATTGTTCCTTAGCAAGCAAGATGTAAAGTCCAATATAACTAGCCTTATGAGGCAACGTTCATTAGCATATAGCCGCTTAGAGTATTTTTTGTGGGGACCAAAATTCCCCTTCTGGCCTATACCAAAATTAAGAAAGGACGGGGCTCTCTCCAATGTTTTCATCGTGGCCTCATCAGGCCTAATTATTACTACATTCAGTGTGTATAGTCTCTGTCCGACATAGCGTGACACATCAGGAATGTTGAGAAGAGCTCTTACACAGGACAGCATACAAAAGACGTGAAAATGCACATTGGACGTTAACATGAACGGGCACAAAAAACAAAACAAAACAAAAACAACAACAAAAAAATCGGGGGGGGGGGGGGGTGATGGGGTCGGAGTAATGATGTTAACTTTATTTTCCTAAACAACATCTCACAGGGATTATATTTCTGATAAACCATTCTTAACTCTTATTTACCGTTGTTGAGTCTTACATCATTGCCGCCATGAACACAAACTTATCCTTTTTGTTCAATAGCCCACATATGTGCCTCTCAATATTTAAGCTGTTTCTGAATTCTTTACTCCAATCATATACAGACAGTTGGTTTTGGTAAAACAGTCTCTGCGTATATATATATAGAACTTGACATGAAGGCTAAGATAATGAAACACTTCAGCTTGTCTGCCCTTGTTACAAGTGCCAATGACTAAATTCACCGGGTCAAGCCTCAGCTCATAGTTAATACATCACTTTAGCCAGACTTTGACCTGTCTCCAGAACAGTAAAACTTTGGGGCACTGCTGAATATTCACACGGGGACATGGGTAAGGGAAGGGGGTGGACTATCCGTATTATATGAAAAATCCAATGTTATATTATCAATTTTTATTATAAAATTATTCTAAAACCCTATTTATTATCTTTTCATTAAATACATATAATAAACTCAGTTTTTTTAAAAACGTTTTTTGAATAGATTTTACTTTTCAAAACACCACTCTTCTATAGTCATACTTTGGGTACTGTATATATAAGACAAGTTCTGTTCAGATTGAAGTCCTAGTCCCACTCCCTGCAAACTCTGTGTGAATGCCTACCTCACAGCCACCTTCACAGCCACCCTCGCAGCCACCCTCTCTGTGCACCACCAACACATCTGCTGCCGACACAGCTTTGACACCCGCCGCATTGACACCCGCCGCTTTCACACCAGTCTGCACACAGCTATGCACACGCCTGTCCACAGGGTGGGGGCGGGGGGGGGGGGGGGGGCAGGGGTTAGGGTTTCTCACTGAGACCACTGTACCAACACATGCATATATATATATATATATATATATATATATATATATATATATATATATATATACACACATCGCGCAGAGTATATTTCCTCTTGTATATGCCTGGCAGGAAATACAGCCAAGACGTGTCCGTATATAAGAGGAAACAGTCCTGTGTATGCCTCATACGCTGGTGTGAAATATAGACGTATTATCATGAAACATCACGAAATTTCATATGATTGTTTATATGGCATGAGTTGTTTTCGCGGCATGATATCAGGAAGCGTAGCTGAGTGATATTTGTAGCGGAAGATTAATTGTAGAAGAGCCACAGAAGGAGCAATTAAAAAACGAAACATGTGGACAACTAAAGTGGCAAACATAAACAGTTGAATCGTGCTCCTAATTCTTATACTTTGTCTTCCTGAAAATGTACATAGACTAGAATGAGGGAATGAGAAGAGAAGAGACTATTACAGTATGGCTAAACCAGTTATATAAAATGTGTAGGTTACAGAATATTTAAACCAATTATGATGTGCATATTCCAGAATATCTACACAAGTCATATAATATGTGCAGATTTCAGGATATCAGAATATCGAAATAGATATATGTGATACTCAGGTATCAGAATATCTACATCAGCAATATCCAAAATCAATACATCACAAAATCTAAATTATGTTTTATGAGTGTGGTCTACACACTCATATACCCATTGCAGGAGCTGCCAATCTTTACTTCTGTGCTCACTGTATGCTCGCTCAGTGAATATCATTACTGATACCCAGCATTGACCATGCACTCCCTCAGCGCGAACCTGTTAACAAGTAATGTCTTTAGGACATTGACACGCCGACTCTTCCTGGTCACACCATTACCTGACAGATCCGTCAGAATCGGTGATATAATTATGCACATCTTATAGACCTGATTATAATCGGCTCGGGGATTTCTAGTATGTGGGTAACGACCCACTCTGCCCGACCTTAGGTTTGACGGCATCGTGTCGGTGAGAATCGGTGGTAAATGTTTATGTCTCACTATGGGATTTATAACTATAATATATCAAAGCGTTGCTATTGCTTGTTATCTGTGGCAAATTCGCATCGTATTGAATATTGTTTATTCCTGTTTTCAGACCAAATAAACATACCTTAGTTTTTTAAACATCAATCTGCATATGTAATTCGTATTACGAAAGTTCTGCATGCATTTTAATTAACTACATATACTTAAAACCAGTCACACTAATCTTATTAGTCATCATAGATTACATGTTCAACCATAAAACGTTTTCCGCATCAAAACACGGAAAATGGCAAACGATATAGAGGGTGTCGGCTTACACAGAACTACAGCCATGTTCAAGAGTGGCACCTTTCTCTTAAATTGAATCTAGGATACGTACAGCTATATGAATGACACAAATGGCTATAGCTTTGCTTCAATTATTTGTAAACAGTTACAGTTTTGTTTCTAGATCATCAATTAAGCATAATTTTCCTCAGGAGTCCACCAAACCAAATCATTGAGCCTAGAAACCGTGGCAGAAATGTTGGCATAGCCTCGGGTCGTTGACCGACGAGCGTTTATTTGGCCCAATTTATTAAGGAAAAAACCAAAATAATATACCGAGTGAGACCTGTTCAGGTGAAGTGAAGAGCAGCAATTGCGTTTATTTCCATTATTTCTATCGATTCTTGTTTAGAAAAAAGTCATTACATGGAGAAAGGGCATGGAACCCAAGAAAAAGAGAACACTACAAAATCATAATACTGGTGCCACCAACAGTTTCAACATAGTATCAGGATAAGATATGCTTCAAGACATTAACCTAGTGGGCCATTTCCTTGGTGAAGCAGTGGCCTTGTTTGCTGAGGTAGAAAAGGGTACTTCACTAGAATCGTGCTGTCCACGAATTCTCATGCGAATCTTCGCGGTAATTTTCTTAGAACGCGGCTTGCTGTCCACTTCAGCATCATTGGCATTATCATTGCAATAATTCGAACCAGCATCGAGTAAGAGCTGGGCACCGCATGCAATCAAGCCTGCGAATAAGGAGAACGCTGTCCCAACAACAGTCAGGTGGAAGCCGCGTGAGAAGGTAACAGGGCCTCCCGCAACAAGACAGCGAGTCCGGTCCATAGTGCCTGCAAGCTCAGACCGGCCAACGTATGAATCCACCAGCAGACAGATGCAGAAGCCCGCTGTGATAAACAAAATTGAAATGGATTTGAAACGAAGGCAATACTTTTGTATCTGATAGATAAACTTTTACTACTTTGTTTTCTTTTCTGTTTCATAGATTCAGCACTCGGAGAGTTGATACCATTCAAGTTATGGTATATAGTCTAGCAGAATGGTATATGAAAATAGGGCGGTGACTTCATTTTAGTAAACAAGCATGAAACTTGGCAAAGTAGAATTCGATGTGTTGACCAGAATTACAGTGAAAATTAGAAGGCGAAACTATTTTACTTAGATATGGCTCTCAGATAAGCTATTAATGCCCTCCCAAGTGAATAGTCCCTTTTCGATTATATTTCGGGCAGTGAAATATTCAAGAAATGTGAAACCAATTTCTATGTTAGCTGGCAGAAGATCTTAATCTCTCATATAGAGGCATTGCTGACGTATAATGAATATGTTTGCCAATATGATATGGAATTTGTTATTAACCATAATGAGGGATATTGAAGATTTTTAGATACTTCAAACAGCATCATTGGCAAGTTTCATGCATGTGGTCCAAATTGGGATCACCGTGCACGAGTAAGCTGGACTAATATCTAGAACAAGTTCTTGGTGGGAGGATAATAGATACGATAGGATAATTCATGATAAGTCATGGTAAACTGTATACTTTAATATCTAAATAGATACTTCAATTAAACATGAATTTGTACATAAGTACAATCTCAAGTCAGACCTTAAGGTGAAATGCTAAGTACGGATTAAATCTACAAGAAAATGTAGCATTGAATATACGACATTAGTTTTTACCGGTTCCCAGTCCACAACCGCCCAGGCCGTGTGCCGAGCCCAGCGAGACAGAGGGCGGCACCAGACAGAAGGCAGACATGATGAGAGATGTGGCCACAGCAGCAGCCGCTCCACAAGTGGCCAGCAGGCGCGCTCCGCTCAGCCAGGCTATATGAAATAAACCAATACAACACCTACCCAATGTTCAACATATTACTACTTGTTTTACTTTTTTCGGAGCAAATTACAATGTAAAGTCTTACACTGTAACAAATTTCCGTAAAATATACAGTATACTACCGTAAACATGGACGGTATATCACTGTAATCTTACTCACAGTTCCATACCGTATATTTGATCCCAAAAAACGCTATTCAACTGTAAAAATATTCAGGACTGTAATCCGCCCAATCTACGGTCAGTTTACAGTATAAATCTGTAAATAGGGACATATTAGATACACTTAGATTAACTCCAATATCAGCAACAAATCAAAGTGGAGAATAAAATGCAAGAGTTAACTTCATCAAAATGTGTGATAGATATTCATCGATCTCCTGTGAAGTTCCTGCCATTTAAAGCACATTTATTCTCAAGTTGTCATGACATCAATATCATAAAGGAGATTAGACACCACTTTCATAGGACAATTCTAAAACATATGTAGGATTGACTTCATCCTACTATATTAAATGCAGCCTTGTACTGTCAGATTCTGATGAGTATTCCTGTAAAATAGTTTGCACTAATAACATTAGAGTTGAAAAACTTAAATGTTGAAATATAATTGATAATAATTATTAATGATACTGATAAGCCGATAGAGAATATATGATGGTAGCCAATACAAAATATTCACTTTTATATTCATAATGTCCTAGGGGCCATTCATAAAATGCCACGTGCACTGAAGGGGGGGGGGGGGGATTGGAGGGTCAAGGATTTAGGAAATTCTGCATATGCTCTTTCTTTGATCAATTGCATAAAAGTTTGGGAGGAGGGGTTGGAGGTTTGAAATTTCAGAAATTCTGTATACATACTCTATAGGTGGCCTTCTACATATAACAATTCTCAAGAACCTCAACAAGATTTCTGGTATATGTATAACGAAGGGCTGTGCATATAGTATATTTCATACAGCTTTGCTCCTCTGTATTTACAGGTCTGAACCGTTTTCAAAATAGTTTATTACAGTGAAAATTCATGGTCTGAAATATATTACAGGTTTAAACCTAATGTCAGTGTATACTACTAATAACCATAATTTCACCACAATATGATATCTTGATGAATATTTTGACGGCGATGAAATGCTTATTAAACAACAAAGTACTTGATTTTAATGATAACCACGAGGGAGCAAATTTGTTTTTTTTGTCGGCTGAATATCCTACGGTGTTCTCCCTTCATAGCTTCCTTATTTTGTAAATCTAAGGCCAGGCGTCCACCTCCTACGATATGGCTCTGATATGCTCTACGATGGACCTCCCGATACAAAATCAAAATCGCGGCGGAAGGCCACCTAATATCGGGGCAGTTGACCACGTCTCTGTGATTAGACACTGATACAAAGTGGGGGTCTATGATTTCATTTCAATGCAAAACCCGTATTGTATGGTCTCTACAACATTTAAACATGTTTAAAGTGCGGTGGCTAATTGGGAGCATTGCAGAGCATTCCATTGGAAAAAATTAGTCTCACGTTTGAGATACTTATCAGCAATCTATGAAATTTTGGAATTAGATGGACGATATATATGCCCATATGCCCTGCTCCATTGCAACATGTTTAGATGTCATAGACACCCAAAAATACGGGTTCTTCATTGGAACGAAATCTTAGACCCTACTTTTTATTGGTGCCTAGTCACCCCGATATCAGGTGACCTTCGGACGCGATTTTGATTTTGTATTAGTCCCGGCGTCCACCTACTACGATATGGCTCCGATATGGTCTACGATGCACCTCCCGATAAAAAACAAAAATCGCGTCGGAAGGTCCCCTAAAATCGGGGCAGTTGGCCACGTTTCTGCGATTAGAATACATCCCATACAATGCGTGGTGGATTGGCATTTCTAGACATATGTCTACGATTATGCACCTTCCCGATATGTCTCCGATATTTGCTTTTTGTATCGGTGCCATATCGGTAGCTCTAAATTTATATCGTAGTAGGTGGACGCCAGGCCTTAGGAGACCATATCAGGGCCATATCGTAGTAGGTGGACGCCGGGCCTAATGCTCACATCGATAATTATCTCGGCTTTTTAAACCATGATTTATTCTTGCTCTCAAATCATGAGGAATCAGGAACAGTTGAACTGGAAATCACATTTTCAGTAATTCACACCTCGAGGGATTGTAGGTGAGTAAATCATAGGTGATTGCGATTGAGGCATATTTCATACTGCTAATTGTAATTGCACAGGGATCCTCTGAGTACAGAAAAACACATAACACAGAGGTACGTGGCGTCGAAAGTATACGGTCGGAACAGACTATAAATAGATAGGAGACACATAGATAGAAAGGAGACAGGGTTATGCAATGGAAAGAGACAGAGAATGAGCACAAGGATAATATGAAGAACACGGATACATAGAAGAGAGTCAGTGACAGAATGTATACAGCGCAAACTGATACAGATAGATGAGACAGGAAGGATGGACACTGGGAAGAAAAACAGAGTCGGGAGAAGGACAATAGCCTATCGGACCCTCGTATGGGGAATCGTACGCTATTATCTGTTTTTTTAATACCATACCTGGAATATGTCCACCTTGAAGCATATCGTCGACTCCCGTACAATGGAGACCATCACGTCTGCTGTCGTTGAACAGTAGGCATGCCTTCCACAGCCCCAAATCCAGCACCGATCCTTCTTCTCCTTTGCCGCCACATGGAATGCGGAACCAGGAGGTACTCAAAGCTGCCGTAACTAGCAAGCAGGTACCAGCAAAAGAAAAGAACGTCACCACGAAAATCCAGATGCGATTCGCCATTTCATTTCACAAAGAAGAGATGAAAGATGGGTCTGGTCAGAATGAGGCCACTTCACTGGGTCATCAGGGGATGGGCATTGAACCATGCCCGAAGGTCTATATATATATGATGTGAGCATGCCCAAAATAGGCTTTCCCCTCCACGGCTGGCTGCATGCCGACAGGGCAGTAGGTTAACCCTTTCAGGACGAATGATGCCTTGAGGCATCAACCAGCCCAGGCCGAATGATGCATTGAGGCATCAACCGGCCCAGAGCCCTCTTAAATCTATAAAATTGTTTTTGACAAAGAAATAATTTATCAATATACATGAAATCTTCAGAAAATGTAGAGCTACTATAACATCAAAATTAACATTAGTAAGCTAAAATAAGTGAAATATTATTGATTACCAATAATATCACGTGAAGGGATATCAAATTATGACTTTATCCAAAATGTGTTCGTCCTTTAGAGATATACACTATCACTAGCACCCGTCCTTATAGTGACAGCTCTACTACTGGTGGCCGTCCTTAAAGGGTTAAGCGCAACTATCATCGGCCATTATGATTTTATTAGTGTTGTCAGTACAATGTCAGTGATCGTAAGACGGATCTATATCAGCAAAAGGCGGGGTTTATGCGAGTGGAAGATGGGTATATATGAGTGCCAATATGGTATGAAAAAATCCCTCCCAGGGCCCCGTTGCTCCTGTTTTTGTGGTTTCGCTAGCTATTATAAGATCGTAATTTTATTTTTACAATTACTTTAACGATCCAACTAAAGAAGGGTTGCTCCCGTAATATCAGATCGTATCCCTATATTCACGCAGTATCGCTAATTATTATGATGCGATAGGAATACAACAATTCAGGGGCACATATTGAATGAAACAGGGGAAGTTTCATTAGTTTTTCAATTAAATACAGATGACACCAGAGTTAAAACATCTGGTGGTGTGGATCGCCATTTTCTATAGGTCAAAGATCAAAAGAACAAGGCGCGGGGCATGGTAGTGCCAAATGGATCGCTATTGCGAATCTCACACAAGGCTATTTCTAGCCAAAGTGATGCGATCCGCAGACGATCCGCACTGGTGTGAGGATCAGCGTAAAAGGTATCGCTAACAGCTTATTTTACTCGGCGATGCGCCTATGTGATTACGACACGATCCGCACAATTTCAGGAGCAACCTTGAGGCCCTCGGATAGCAATTCTGCGATCCGCAGCTCTGTCATTAACGTGGAACAATGGGGCCCTGACCAGCAAGTTAGTAGGTCCCTTTTCCCCATGGGGGTGTGGGAACCATTCCTTGCTGAGTAATCTTGTTTCTATACGGGTGAAGGATGGGGTCTCTATGTGATGAAGTATGGAGAAGAGGGATATAATAGTGTTCAGGGTGGCTTGCAATTGTGTTTACTTCTGAACAGAAGACTAATAGAACATATTGGACATTAAACTACCCCAAAACAAACTTGTAAGCACGGCCTAAGGCCTGGCCCTGCTGGTACGACGCGATCGTTGCACACGTTGTGTGCCCCATTGGCCATCAATGGTATTTATAACCCCAATTGCCATGAATTCATGGCACAAATGGATGGAGGTTTTACTTCCGAAACAGTATTGTTCTGTGGGATTCGGCCTAACTTTATTTATACAGCAGAAGCTGTAATTGGATTGTACAGGGAGACTGGCATGGGTAAAAGATAGGCAGGGAGATGGTGATTTTCTTCTTTTTATTTTTTTTTATTTATCGAACAAAATTCGCCATATTTGACGGTCTTACATTTCGCACTCTGCGATCACAAGTGTTCGAGCTCTTTTGTGATTTGATGGGCGTCCGAATGGGCGGAAACCTGGTCAGCCGGGCGATTTAGAAAAAAAGAATTTCAGTCAGGTTCAAGGCATTTACAGGTGCGGTCTACCACCTTCGCACTTCTGCTAACTACCTATGATATCTTGCTTACACGAAATTTACAAGATGATATCTTTTTTTTGTCTGACTGAGAGTTTTACAGTATGAATCAACACATATTACAACAGCTCACTAGCAGCTAATACAGAAAAGTACAAAAATACTACAAGGAAGGAATGAAATAATCGGATAATGATGTTAAAACAGTAGTGTTGAAAATGATATAATGTTAGTAATACTTTTACAATCAATCATACAATAGGAGGTGTAAGTAGATAACAGGTTTGTTTGGTAGTATGTTTGTATTCGCCTAGAGGTTGTTATGGTTATCGAGTACGGTGCTTACAGTGGGTTATTTATTGAATCATCAGAATTATATGTATCTTAATTGCTGTTTAGAAAGCTCTTTTGGTTTCAAGTCTCTCTATGGGGTCGAATAGTGCATTCCATAGCTGCCTTCTACGATATGATTGCGATTTTTTTAGTACAATAGTTCCGTTTTCCCCGGAATGGTGGCAAAAAGGTAGGCAGAAAATACAAGGCCAGGTCAGTGTTGGTATAACGAGCCTGTTAACTGACAACGTATACATGTATACATGTATATCTAAAGGACATTTTTCTATCATATTGAAACAATGTGTACGCCAACGTATCTATCATAATGACGCAATGTATACGTCGGGCGTGAAGTACTACCATTGTTTGCATACATACGTCATACAAAGGTGCCGGGTACGATGTATACCAGGGCAGACAATACAGGCATATGTATAACAAAATATCAAAAGACTGGCATATAACAGAAAATACGCAAAGACGGTTAGATTGAGAAACTCAAAGTTTCGTCCCGCAAATGATAATGCTTATAATTGAGGTAAACATTTCGTTAGTCAGCAAATGCACACTGGTTATGAAAGAATTGATTAGTGTATGATATCAATAGTACTTATATATGTCTATGTATATGCAGTACACACATATGATAATACATATCAATAGGTTTCCATATGTATAGTATGGCATATATAATAATGATCACCATTATTGATAGTCTCTCTGCAGGGGTCTGTTGCATATCTGCTTGTGGTGTTAGTCTGTATACATGTACCTTTTGCGCAGTTTTCATTACTTTCACATTTCAAGATGTGCCATGCAGTTGACAGCTACTGTCAGTGGGGCTCGGCTCCACTGGCGCGAGGCAATGGTCGCAAGTCGATATATAGTCCTGAAGCAGTCTGTTTGGTAGAACATGCGACGTTTTTATTGATTCTAGGGCGCATGAATCTCCTCATTCCAAATCTGCTTCATGCCAGTTAGAATGGCCTCAGCATTTTGAGATTTGAGCATTTTAGATAAGACGAGGGGAGGGGGATCTACCCCCAGTGCCCCCTCCCCGGACACACCCCTGTTTAGATTGCGAATGAGAAGTATCGCAATGTTAAATTGTTTCAGATATGCCAGCGGTCTGCCCATCAGCTGCACGACAGTATAGAGGGCATGCATAGAAGGTGGGCCATTTCCATTGTACACATGTTCTTGTTTACAAAACAAAATCCTGCCACACATGATGTTTTCCACACATGGAACTAGTCCCAAACGCGGAGCGAGGTTTAGAACGACATAGAACATATATACAAGAATAAGTGTATAATGTACATGCATGAGTGGTCTTCTCTTTTTCCTAATAGAATATATATTTAAATTACTCAGAAATTGAAACACATAGAACTGGAATGTTACAGTTACACTGGAGCGGAGACACTCGAGACCTGGGAGGTGTTTTTAAAACTAAGAACGATAAAAGAATTGATCTTATCGTGGTCTTTGTTTCATTCTCGTTACCTAAAGTGATCCCTCTTTATAGAGGACAGTCTAACAAGACGATCAGTGAAAATATCTTTATTCTAATTTTTGAAAAGGTCACAAATTTTACCGTATTTTAGGTCAGATTTTAGGTGGTTTTGATCCTTTATAACAAATCATCTTCCACTAAGAAAGAAAAAAAAAGCA
Organism: Alentia gelatinosa; assembly: GCA_950022655.1. Lineage (NCBI taxonomy): Eukaryota > Metazoa > Annelida > Polychaeta > Phyllodocida > Polynoidae > Alentia > Alentia gelatinosa. The sequence continues at coordinate 64,714,848 of OX465579.1, read as the reverse complement.
AACAATATAAATTGCAAAAGATATCCTGGCGTTTTGCAGACCATGTTTAAAAACGGACTGACACTCCGATTGTGGTCACTGTCGTCTGAGGTTAGTCCTAATCGTACTCTTTCATCCAATATCGTTCTTAGTTTTAAAAACAGCCCCCAGGGAGGTGTTTGTAAGACTAAGAACGATAAAGGATTCGATCTTATCGTGGTCTTTGTTGCATTTTCGTTACCTAACCGGATCTGTCTTTATGGAGGACTGTCTTACAAGACGATCAGTAAAATATCTTTATTCTTAGTATTTTGAAAGATAATAAATTTTACCTTTTTTCAGGTCCGTTGCTAAGTGGGTTCGAATCTTCATAACATAATCTCCCTTAAGAAGGAAAATAGTATAGATAAAAACTGCAAAAGATTTCCTGGATTTCTGAGGGCCACATTTAAAACACGGACTGCCACTTCCATCGTGGGCACTATCGCCTGAGGTTAGTCCTAGTCGTAATCGTTAAGCCAGTATCCTTCTTAGTTTTAAAAACACCTCCCTGCAGGTGGTCGTTTATTTATCCACCCCGACGATACTTGAAGGTCCGAGGAGATGTCTTGGGTTTGGGTTTATTAATTTGATTTATCTTGAGTAAGGACAGTTGTGGACGGGGATCTATGATGTATCGTCCATTATGCGTTTAATAATCTATCATGGGGGACTGATACCTCGTGAAAAGTGTCCTGGACCTCTCCTGACTGGTGACACCCCCAGGAGTATCCTGGGAGAATCAGAATAATATGAACAGCTTAAAATATCAATTTAAGCCAATGGACATATGTTTGTTATGGGGGAAAAAACCCAAAAAACTGGCAGAGATAAATCGAGAATGTCTTAGATATTCAACGAGAATCATACATAATTATAGATCAAGAAATTGTTTATTAAAAAGACCACTATATGGCGCCACCTGCAGTGTTTGCAAACTCTTGTTCAAGTGTCCCCGGACTGTCTTGGGAGTTTATTTTGTTCTGAGACATGATCGGGGTCACTCAAACTAGACTATGACCCAGGATTTCTCTCCTCATGGAGAACAAGGGGCTGTTTTTAAAACTAAGAACGATATTGGCTGAACGAGTACGATTAGGACTAACCTCAAACGACAGTGACCACGATCGGAGTGTCAGTCCGTTTTTAAAAGTGGTCTGCATAATTCCAGGATATCTTTTGCAATTTATATTGTTGTTTTTTTCCCTTTCTTAGTGGAAGATGTTTTGTTATAAAGGATCAAACCCACCTAGAATCGGACCAAAAAAACGGTAAAATTTGTGACCTTTTTCAAAAATCAGAATAAAGATATTTTCACTGATCGTCTTGTTAGACTGTCCTCTATAAAGAGGGATCACTTTAGGTAACGAGAATGAAACAAAGACCACGATAAGATCAATTCTTTTATCGTTCTTAGTTTTAAAAACACCTCCCAGGTCTCGAGTGTCTCCGCTCCAGTGTAACTGTAACATTCCAGTTCTATGTGTTTCAATTTCTGAGTAATTTAAATATATATTCTATTAGGAAAAAGAGAAGACCACTCATGCATGTACATTATACACTTATTCTTGTATATATGTTCTATGTCGTTCAAGACGATCAGTGAAAATATCTTTATTCTAATTTTTGAAAAGGTCACACATTTTACCCTTATTTAGGTCCGATTCTAGGTGGGTTTGATCCTTTATAACAATACATCTTCCACTAAGAAGGGGAAAAAAGCAAACAATATAAATTGCAAAAGATATCCTGGAATTATGCAGACCACGTTTAAAAACGGACTGACACTCCGATCATGGTCACTGTCGTTTGAGGTTAGTCCTAATCGTACCCTTTCAGTCAATATCGTTCTTAGTTTTAAAAACAGCCCCCTGGAATAATTAAACGCGGTTGACGAGCCATCGCTGAATTTATCGTCGGTGGAGGTATCCGTCGTTCGCACTGTCGACCCACAAGAGGCCTCAAAGTTAAACGACCCCCAGCGGACTGTTTAATTTTACACCCCGGCGATACTTGAAGGTCCGAGGAGAGGTCATAGGAAGGTTTGGGTTTGATAATTTGATTTATCGTGAGCAAGGGCAATTGTGACCGACGATCCACGATGTATCGTCAAATTTGCGTTTAATAATTTATCGTGGGGGAATGATACCTCGTGAAAAGTATCCTGGAACCCTCCTGACTGGTGATACCCCCTTGGGTATCCAGAGAAAATCAAAATAACAAGGACAGCTTCATGTACCCATTTAAACCTACTCATATATGTTTTCTATGGCCTAAAAACAAACTGGCAGAGATAAATCGCGAATATCTGAAATATTTAGCTAGATTCATTTAGAATTTTAAATGAAGGAATCACCACTATAGGGCGCCACCTGCAATGTTTGCCAACTCTCATGCAAGTCTCCCAAAAACTGTCTTGGGGGTGTATTTTGTCCTGGGACATGATCTGGATCACTCCAACAAGACTTTGACCCACGATTTCACTCCCCATGGACGACAGGGATAATTAAACGCGTTTGACGACCCCTCGTGGAGATTGTCGTCGGTGAAGGTCTCCGTCGTCCGCACAGTCCTCCCCGACGCCACCTCAAAATTAAACAGCCCCCAAGGTATTACAATCTTTGTCGTGTGAGCGTTGCGATGCATGTTGACTAAAGACGACTACAGTGTCTCAAACGTGAAGACCCAGTGCTGGGAGAAGGCGCTCGTGACTGCCTCCTGGTGGCCATTCTGCTGCTGGGACTTGGTGCCATTGATACGGCGCGGAATTCTTTTTGTGGAAAACCAGCGCTCCTGGTTATCGTTTTGTTGTTGTTTGAGTTGGATGTGTTGTAGGCATCAGAGAGGGCCACGCAGATGTGATCCCGCAAGTAGCGTTCATACTCAGCCAAGCTGTCCATCTTGTCATTGATTACTCGAGACAGAAGCGAATTCACGCCCGCTAGAACCTGCAGCAAGATGGTCGTCACAAACAGGTATGGCCCAAAAGAGTAGGTTACACGGCCCCGTCCACAGCCATGCCCGGCCGGCAGCAGAGGGTCCAGCGACTCCGGCGTCGAGATGCCCGAGGACAGGTTTAACAAGCCCGCCGTCAGCAGCGCAGCTTGAGAAAATAAGTATTGAAACGAAATAATTCCTACCAAGCCGAATCTGGCAAAACAATTATACTGGAGAAAATGAGAATCAATCTAGACCAAAACGGTATCCTCTAAATAATCAGCATGTGATAAAGCTTCTACAGATCTTGATTTGAAGGTACTCTTCGGTTCGAATAAGAGGTATATTTTGGGGTGGAATTGTGAATCATTAAAACACAATTCAGGAATAAAGGGTAACAACGAAACGTATCTATCATACTATCTCTCTAATTTTTGGAAATTAAGGTATTTTAATCTAACATTGCTGGTCTAAAACACACCTGGCGTGAAGCAGAGAGCAGCGATTCCATGAGACACATTCAGTGCCAGCGATGGTGGTGCCCTCAAGTAACCACAGAGTAGAATCAAACACAGGACGGAGCCAATTCCACTAGAAAGTATGAGGACGTCCGTACCACTGATCCATGCTGCAACATTACATACACAATTGACACAAGCGGGCATAACAATGTATCACAGGATTATTAACTCAGAAAATAATATCAAATATCAATGTGAAGGATACGCAGAATAACATATAATTATATCACAACATATATTACGAGAATAAAATGATCAAATATATATGTTTTTTTATGAAACCAACCCACACACTGATAGGCTATGGAATAGTGACTTCCTCTGTGCCAAAGCGCTCTGGATAGCGGTTTGACGTCATATCTTTGGTAAATATTTCGATAATTATGAAGATTTGAAACACATTGACCTTGTTCGGAGTCGTGCTGGGGGTCTATACCATATTATTATATACCTGCACAAACTCAGGGTAATTTCGTACTGCTGCCTGGGGTGTATTAATACTGTACATATTGCATGATACACCATGTACCTTTGTACTTCAATACATGATTATTGCATACTTTGAGCCTTAGGGAGTCTTCAATAATTATGGCCCAGGGAGGGCGCACAGTCTTTAGGGGGGGGGGGGGGCAACTTTTTTTTTTTTGTATTCCAAGGGGGGGGGGGGGGGCGGGCAAATTTTCTTTTTGTATTCCAATGGAGGGGGGGGGGGCAACTTTTTTGTGTATATTTTCATTGGAGGGCACATTTTTTTACTAATTCTCTCACGGGGTTGACATTTTCAGCTGAACATGAAGGCAAACTCCGATATTTGTGTTCAATGACAAGAATTGATGTTATGATATGCATTGTGTCGACCCTCCCTCAGTCTGACAGACTTATGTGGAGGGAGACAACATTGGATGAACACTAACATTTGTCCAAGAATCAATGCAGTCTCACAAGATCATTAGTTTTTTCTTCAACATTGATGAATTAGGTGCATTTGCTACAACATCAAGTGCTACAAAATGCCCCTGTTGATGCTCATTTCAATAAGATAACCATATTTATAGAAGAGCACTATGAGCAAAGAGAACTCTTTATAGACTAGTCAATTTAGGGTTTGACCCACCACAAATTGCAATACAATTTTTTTCTTCACAATGCAGTTCAGACAGGTCCCCAAATTAACATACTAAAAATCTGCCAAAATCCCCCTTGGGGAAATAAACTTAATTGGTTAAAATCAAATGTGGCCTTCAAAACACCTACAGATGTGGACAAATAGACATAAAACAACTTCTAGATGGTATTTTCAAGTAATTTAAAAAGATAAACTATTTATTTTCAGGTGCACAGCCTCATAGAATAAGTATTTACATGATTTAACTGCTCATCAAATTATGAAAATTACATAGGTAGTATTTTCTAATAGGCTCTTCCCAATGTACTATAGTTCCAATGCTTATTTCTTTATATCTAGTGCAGCCTATCACATTACATTTTCAATCAATATTAAAAAATGGCTTTTATAAGTATTCTTGTATCTGTGATCTCATATGAATCTTCAACTGAATATCTTGAATACCCACAGACTTTACCAACTCCAAGTAATGAGATCCTATATTGACACAAAGACAGCCCTCAAACTATATAAAGCAACAATTTTACCATTTATGGATTATGCTGATAAAGTACCCAATAATCTGTTAACAAAAATTAAAATTCTTCAAAACAGATGTTTGAAAGCTGTCTTATGTGTAAACAGATGTACAGAAACAAATGCCATACATGCTATGACCCAGATGCCGATACTCAAACATAGGAGACATGCCCACGTGTTAGACGATGCATACAAAAAAGCAAAAAATCCTGTGAATTTCGATTATCGATTAATCAGAACCAGACAGAATGATGCCCCAACCTTGAAATTCCCAACGAGCAGGCATATCTCAAGAGTACAGAGTATGTTTGTGGGACATCATGGAATAGTTTACCTGCATTGGTACGTACCACAGAAATCTTAAAGGAATTTAAGAGCTTAACTAAGCAAACAATGCTTGGTACTATCCCTATTTTTTCATGTTTAAAGTCTTCAGTTACATCCAAATTAATGTAGCCAACCCCTATTGTATGATATAACTGTCCTGAGAGATCATGTCAACTAAAAGATTGCATTCTGTATCAATTTATGCACTTACTATTGGAAAACCCAAATGTATCAAAAACCTATGTGGTGAGTGGAGAGAAATGACCTGTAATAGCTCTCATCATGTTATATAATGTTGGGATCCGATTGAAACCAGCTGGACCAACTCAGCTGATGGATTAACCCACTTTAAATGTATCGCGCTATGCTGTCCTTGAAATCATGTACAGATTTCATGTATACAAAATATATATATAATTAAAAAATGTTTTAAAAAAAGGTCCTCACACCCCCCCTGTGCTAAAACATTCCATTTAGTGACCTTGACCTTAGTAAAGGCTAATAGCACTGTAAAATATTGATCTTTTGGCCAAATATGGAAGGGTTCAACATCATATATTATTGAAGATATCTTAAGATGTTCTCAATTTCAATTTCAATCTCAATTTCCTATCAGATTTGGTGTATTTGTGATTTCCTATGGAATATTACCTTGACCTTTGACCTTGTTCTCACTTAATGATATTCAATTTTTTATTTATTTCCAAATTCTGTTGTAGTACAGGTCTTCCATTTGGAGTGTGCGTTGCGTGATCTCAAAAACAGGATAAGGATACTTATGTACAATTCACATTATGTATTTAGTGCAGGATAGAAGAGTGTTGTTAAATACAAAGGGTGTTTAATGTGAAGGGAGGATCGGGGGTTTTGTGGGGGGGAACTTTATTTTTCCGTTGAGATGATACATTTAGTACGATATAGTAATTAGGAATTTCATCCCCATACTTCCAGGTCTGGATAATAATCTGAGTCCTCTAAACTTTGGGGATTTTTTATAATTAGTAGTACGATGGTAGTGCCTTGTAGAACAAATTTTACAGGATGATCTTGTATGTGATTCTCGTGTATGTAGAAGGTCAGTATTTTTTTACAGCTTGAACATGAATTTAGATAATTGTTTGTCTCTTCTATCCTCTAATGATGCATGATGGGAAAACAATTTCACAACATTGTGAGGTCCTGATATCATTTTTAGAAATATGGGATGCAAGATAAATTACAGGTATTTTGAGTCAATTTATAGAAACTACTACAATTTGTAATTGGATATTTGGTCAAATTTTGAGAAAAACATTCCTTTTAGTGAGCTTGACCTTGGAAAAATGTTTGATTGTTGGAGAATCTTAGAGCATCATGGAATATTAATCCTTGTCTCAAATATCTAAGAGATTGGTGAAATATCCTTAAAGATATGACAAAATATGTTTCAATATCAGTGGCCTTATAATGAACAGATACCGTGACCTTTGACCTCACTGTGGCTTATTGGAGCATAATGGGAAGACTTGCTTTAAGACATTGCTAGGGTATGGTGCTGGGTATCCAAATATATTATTCAAGTTGAAATACAAGTCAAAACAAGTTATAGAAACTATTGTAAATCCTTATAGGAAATATTGTGAAATTTTGGAAGGAGACCTTCCATTTGGTGACCTTGTCCTTGGAAAAAAATCAAGATGGTGACACAGGCTGATAGCTCCATGGCATCCCAATAGTTTTGCCAAATATCTAAGGAATCCACCAAATACCTTTTGAGAAATGAAAAAATATGTCTCAATTTCAATGGCCAATGTTGGTCTTTTGTATGAACATATATGTTGACCTTTGCCCTTGCTGTAGCTTAATGGTGCATGATGGGAATTCTATCTTTAGGGCTTTACTATGGTATGGTGTCAGGTATCTAAATATATCATTTAAGTTGAAATTCAGAAATATTAGAACAAGTTATAGAAACTATTGTAAGTCCTTATAGGAAATTGGGTAAAATACTGGGTGGAAACATTCCATTTGGTGACCTTGACCTTGATAAATATCAAAATGGTGACAAAATCTGATAACTCTATAGTATATCAATATATTTTTCAAATATCTAAGAAATCAACTTAATACTCTTGGAGAAATGACAAAATATGTCTCAATTTCAAAACCCTCTGAAATTGATGACCTTTTAATGGGCATGTTGGATTTATGCAGATTAGACATATTTCCCCAAGGGAGATTTTGGCGGATTTTTAATATGGTGTTTTAGGGACCTTCCTGAGATGTATTGTGAAGAAAAAAATTGTATTGCAATTTGTGGTGGGTTAGGCCCAAAAATGTCATAGATTGACTAGACTATTATTAAGAACTCTACATTGAGTACTTAAAGGGGTTCTGCATGCAAGAAAATGGGACTTCCTTCTGTAGTGCCACACCATAGATGGATCCACTCAGTCCAAAGAAAGATCCCTCACACCAGGCTAGACTATAACAAATTGCCAGAACATCCATACTTGCATGTCAGTGATACTGCTACAAGAAACAGTCCTTTCAGATACTGCTAGGGAGCCTGATGACTACCAACTGATGACACAAACGAGAAAGCAGTTGCTGCTGGATATTTGAATGTGAGCAACCAAGTCTCAATAAGTGACTTCATTGAGAATTAGGTTCTAGGTAGTCAAGCTTTTTGATTGATTATATGGGTACAGGAGAGATGGGGGCTTCCAGCAAAACTGCTAGCTGCCAACTACAGCCTCAATTTGACAGTGGTTGCATCACTGATTTCAGGTTAGAACATTAGCAGAATCTTACAATTCAAATCATGTATAAGATTCTTACAGAATCTTACAATTCAAATCAGGTATATGATTCAAATTCATATGTTAAAAGCAGGACACAGTAACCTCTCATATAGGCTCTCAAAGGACTCTCCTGTAAAACTGGCCAAGGAATACCTAAGGGGTGACATTATCTGCTATTGGTTGCCAGTGGTGCAACTGTAAGACTCAAATGGCAATGACTGACATTGAAACTATAGTTACCTTGTGCATTAATTAAAAAATTGTTGCTCTCAGTTGCAAGGTAAATTCATCTGTCAACAACAGATGTTTATTTGCTACTTGTTTCTTTTATTTTCATTTTTAAGCGATTTTTATGAATTGAATATTGTGTGTACAATCACCAAATTTGGTGGTACAGCCATTCTACCACTCGTGCCCTAACCCCTTACTCTTTATTCTAATGGCAGGTGTCAAGCCTAAAGAGCAGTGGATACTATTTTTGCATAAGTAATTGGTATAACCCAACCCGAGTTTGAACCCATGACCTACCATGCTTGAGGTGAACACCCCTACCACTTAGCCACAGAGATTGGTCAAAATTTTGACAAATGACTGAATGTAGCTGGGTTTGTTCTAAAGCAAAGAGGGAAAGCCTTATGGAAAAAATGCCACGTCAGTTTAACCTCCTCTGTACTTTTACCCTATTCCTACCCTATTTTGGGGTATTCCCATGAGGGGGGCCAACTTCTTTTTGACCGATCAGTATTGATGAACACTCCTTTGCTACGGCATGCTTTGAGCTTACTACGGCGTGCGTGGTTTACGGCTGCCTGTCCACAAAAACACCGATTATTGTCTATGTATTAAACAACACCAAACAGCCATAAAATGTGGAGCTCTATTGAGCTCTATTGTGGTTTGGAGTACATTAGCCTATTTTAGTATAGGAATCCGCATTCAGCTGTCATTTGAGACCATGCCAAAACGATAGGGGGCGCTACGCTTCACACCTCCTCTGGGGCAATACCAAGTAAGACAGGTGAAACTAAAATTCATTTTCGGACATCAGAGAATGAACTTGTTGTTATCAGTTGATTTCGCATATTCAACTTTTATAAACTGTATCATGTGAATGCCCCACATTAGTTACCTGGATATATTGTCATTACACATATCTCGGAATTCACGAAGAAGTGGCGGTCTGCGTTGCGAACGTCATCTTGCCGTGGTTACCAACTTCCAGTATTCGTCTCTGCTATTCAGTAAGCATGTGTATAACAGAAGATATAATTGGAGAGCAGCTGGTGGATACACACTCTCTGAATCCTAGTCTCTTTGATTAGCGGTAAGCTTGAGTGAACAGAGGATACGATTAGAGAGCGGGTGCTTTTACTGTCTTAGTTACACCAACTGGAGTGTGATTCACATGAAGAAACTCATGTACCTGAGACTGGTGTACTTCACACCTTTTCTCTAGTCTCAGACAATTCTCGTTTGGTAAAAAATTCTCATGGCTAAGTACTTTTATCAGTCTCAAGGAAAAATGGCGAATTTGATTCACATGGGAGGACACACCTGGTACATAATCTCAGACATAGTCACAGTGACCCCTCACCTTGGGACTCAATTACCCTTGATGTGAAGGGTGTTACAAACATGTAATTATGCTTGCTGGCCTCCTATTGGCTAGGGCAGGTACATGGTCGCAGCAGGTCCATTTGTCTCACCAAAATGTCCCTATAGATTTTAAACCTGTATAAAGTCAAAATCTCATGAGATTCTGTTCCTTGTTAGGGGTGATTGTCGCCGACAATTGCAAGGGAAAAAAGTTGTCTCAGCAAAATGGAACCCTGTCATTCACACGAGGAGATTGTGTTCCAGTACCAAATCTCAATAGGATTTGTCTCAGACAAACACTTTGTGATGTACATGGATCCCACCGTGTGAACCCCGTTTGACAGTGGTGGATCCCGGCTGGTTCAAAGCATCGTATTTGCAAATGGGTACAAAGCTTACCTCGCAATATGTGCGTCTCAATACACCCCCCCCCCCCCCGACAAGCAAGAGGTGAGTAGTTACCTACTATATCTAAAACGTTAGAATTTCGTCGAATCCGCTTGAAGTTTAAGTCTAAGAAGTTGAAGTCTAAAACGTTAGAATTTCGTCGAATCCGCTTGAAGTTGCTCCCGCACATAGAGACATAGTCAACCAGACCTAGGGCTGGAAAGTGCAAACATAGCGGGATGCGAAACAACGATAACGCCAACTCCGCCTATCTATCTCCTAGCACTTACTATGTTAACTTTTAGAACCAATAAACCAAGAAACAAACAACCGCAATCAACGAGTAAACAACTGACAACAATTTATATGACCACTAAACTTTGATTTCGGCATGGCTCGAAATAAATCATAAGAGAAAAGATATATCTGCCAATAGATCTAAAAAAAGAGAAGAACAGATTCTAGTTTTTGCCTGCACGAGATTCTCACTCTCGTGGTTCCTCAGTCTCCAGCCCTAGGTCTGGTTAACTATGTCTCTATGTGCGGGAGCAACTTCAAGCGGATTCGACGAAATTCTAATGTATTAGATATAGTAGGTAAACATCTGCAAACAGACGACAACACGACGCACTGCTCTTCGAACGACTTGGTCGCTTATTTCGGCCTTATTTTCGTAAAAATTGAAATTTTTCAATTTTTTTCATTTATAATTACGGTAATATTATTTATCAATTATTATCATTGCTTTGAAGTGATTTTCTATTAAATATGTGGGTTTATTAGCATTTCTGACTTTATGTTTACATTTCGACAGGCTAGCTTCCGCGATGACGGTGCTTCGCCGAACAGCTTCTAAGACACTCTTAAATACGGGAGTTAACTCATTTATATTAATTCGTTCTTTTTTTATTCGCTCTGTTTCAACATTTCATGTGTACAATTTGTATTTCGCTCCACTTACTGCTGTCATTATTCTTAACGATAACGATTCTTTTTAAAGCGTTATCGAATCGACGTCTATGTCGGCCATTTTTAAATATCGACGTCGTAATCGTATCCGTTACGACCGTGAAATTAACCCTAACTAACTGCACGGCTGTGCCGTACATGGTGGACAGCAGCGTGTAGTATTTACTTCACTTACGGCAGTAGGTATATAGTAAACTGACTTTGTGCATAGGTATAACGATATGCAACTCATTTACTTTGTAGTGGTACAAAGTAATAATCTTTGCTATGGGACCCTAACCTTCATCCGAATGATAAAGATGCTGATAAGGTAGGCATGTTTTGTCTCTACGTTATTAGTCTAACTGATTGACTGCAGCCCCAGTATATAGATTGACTAGTTTTCCAGCTAGGGGTCACCTTTTCCCTCATTGTTAAAAGACGGGTAAAAATCTTAAGAAAAATGATATACCGCCTGTGAGGAATTATGAGGGATGCACAAACCTGGTTGGAGGGATTTGTTTAGCACGAAGCACGTCACTTCTGACCGGAGGACCTGCCACATGAGAACGCTGGTGTTGGTGGTGCAGGCCGAGTGGAGGCCGACTGAGAAAGTTCGGTCACTGCATGTGACCTCCACCATGCAAGGCAGCCATCCACCTAGTGCCTGGAGGACAACAGAGAGAGCCACAAGAAGTGTAGCCACCAGGAGCCATGCCCTCCTATTCAGCAGTTGCCCGTATCTAGAATATATTGATACCAAAGAAGACATGTAAATAACCGACTTGGGAAATCTCATAAGAAATGCAAAGTATTTCAAATAGAAGCATATGCTATTATTCAAAGGGAAATTCAAGGTACTATATAGAGAAATATAAATAAATATTACTTTTTTTTTAGCAAAAAAAAGTCCAAGCATTTTACAGAGGTTCTTGCGTTATGCTTCATCAAATGCTAGGATATGTACTAAGAAATAGGTCTTCATCCAATAGGTAATACCATAGTCTATATAAAGAAGTACATCTTCATTCAGTTTAAAAAAAAAGAGATATGAGATATGTGTTATGCCGATAAGGCCCGGCGTCGACCTACTATGGTATGGCAGTGATATGGTCCACGATGCACCTCCCGATAAAAAGTCAAAATCGCGTCGGAAGGTCACCTAATATCGGGGCAGTTTACCACGTTTCTGCGATTAGACACCGAATAAAACCCATATGATATGTGGTGGATTGCAGGTCTAGACATATGTCTACGATTTTGCACCTTCCTGATATGACTCTGATATTTGCTTTTTGTATCGGTGCCATATCGGTAGGTCTAAATTTGTATCGTAGTAGGTGGACGCCAGGCCTTACATGATACGAGCTTCTGAATCTGGGGCTCTGTATTTTTTTACCCAAAATAAGGCCCAAGTATTTTATACCGATTTGTAGGGGAGATATATACGATTATTAGAATTTGATTCTTGGTGTGCCACATTCTCCTACTATGAAATATACGAAATACTCCATACCTATGCAATGAATCCGTCGCACATCATGAACATTTCAAGATGTGCGATGCGATGAATCCATCGCATCGCACACAATCGCACACGCGCGCAAGTCCGGCCCCACAGGAGCGATTGTGTGCGATGCGACGGGCGGCGCAGTTTTTATGACCCTCCCCGGCCGTTTATGACTTTTTATTGACTTGCGACAATCGCATCGCACCAGTGAGGCATGGCCTTTATAGGCTCTAGTCATCAAAATGGCGTCTTACATTATTCTAAAGTATATAATAATAAGCAAACTCCTGGCTGTGGACAAAACGCTTCTCGTTCTCGGCCAGTCGTCGATGTTAAACGGTCTTCCACCTATGGCGTCAGGCCGTATGAAATCAACGACAATGGGAAAGTTTTGCCCACAGTAAATACGTTTCCATATATAATTTGAATTATGTTATTTGGTGCACCTTGTCTATAATGAGGAAGTAAAATGCACATTGTGACATTGGGAAGCAGTGTAAATTTCAATGTCGACGGGGAATTATAACATACATGTACATGTACTTCCAGTGAATATCGAATAGAAAAGTTCTATTAGTATCATAAGCAGAACATAGAACAGATAACATCCATAGTTTGATCATAATATTGGGTAGAAAATCCTGTAATATTACTGTAAATAGAAAAGACAACCTATTTATATTATTAGTTATAACATAAAACAGAACATGCTATGCTATTATTATTGCCACTCACCTGGACATGTGTAGCCGTGTTGTTTAGCTTCTCCGCTATGGGGAATGGAGTATTGTAGAAGTTGAGCTTTACGTAACACGGTGCCTGAGGGTGAGCGTGGCAGCGTGCGGGTGAGGTGGGTATAGGGGTCAGTTGTATTAACCAAATTCAATCGGCATTCCCGTTAAACCGCTTTTCACTCACGACCTGGCCCTGTCAGCAGCCGCATGCTCATGGGCTGTGTGCCCATTCAGTCTTCAAGAAGGCTACAGTGGCGCGGGCACCCGCATACTTGAACCGCTTAAGGCAGGTAAATGCACGCCTATTTCATACAATGCGACCGAAGTATTTAAGAACCAGTGGCATCGTGTATAGGCAATGTCACGGGAAAATGTACAATTAGGATCCAATAGATGGAATTCAGGGGTATGCAAAGCTCCACAGGTATTATTAGATTCCTTGATTCGCATAAATCTAATGACACCCTTTCTTTAAGGAAAAGTACAATACCCTTCCCCTTTTCTTAATGGTGTTTATGATAATTCATTTCCAAAGGCATATTTCCAATATCTTTTTAAATTTCTTTTTATATATACGAGCTTTGCTCTTCTTTATTAATCATCATTTTGGATGGAGTTTACAGATAGGTAATCTAAAAGTGAACATTTAAATATCTGTATTTGGCTACGTGTGTGTTATCTATTGGAGAACAATGTGAAAGCTGATTCAAGAAAATAATTGTTATTACACTTGCAACGTTTAAAAAAAAGACATTTCGGTGGTAAGCCTCACCATTCCATTGCCTCCCTTCCTATGGTGCAACTTCATGTAGTTTCAAGATTTCTGTCTTCTCCATTACATGCTCCAATCCTTAAAATATGTATGCTTTACCAATGTTAAGTACATCTCAAAACTGCCTGGTTTTATATTTCATACTTGTCTGGGAAATTATCAAACATGACTTAAACAGGAGATCAGTCTTTTATCAAATCAAAGTGTTTTGCGAGCTTGCTCTTATTTTCGGTAGTTTTTACAAACTTTTGTATCTGATAGGCTCTCATGGGTTTCTTTTATTTTCATAATAATTTATAATAAAGTACTAAATGGTACAAAAGATAGGGTTAGGGAAAAATACCATAGAATAAAGTGACCTATGATTTATCTAAACAATATGACAACAACATAGAATAAAAAGATGGAGTCCTGACAGTAGAACTGGTGAATCCTGTATGTGCTTATATTGGAAAATTTCATCTAATTCAACTAGGCAAATTGTTTCTCATCAGACTACTTAAAGCAACTCCCTTTTCTGTGTTTCAGTGAATTAAAACGTCCCATGTGTTAATTCTACGCAACATTGTAATCGGACCTGGCCGGGTGAATCGCCACGTGAAAATACTCTCTATAATTAAGCACAGGAGCCACTGGTACGACGGGATCATCGCAAGTCGCTGGTATTAAACGCCGAGCTGGTAGAAAGCGCCCGTCGAATCGCACACAATCACTCTAGTATGGTCGAACTTGTCTGCGATGTGACAGATTTGTCATTATTTGGCGCATAGTAGTTATTGCCATAAGTAGTGAACATGTATCTTTTTACGTGACGCTCCTAACAAGGATTGCCGACAATACAGGTGTTCCCGTTCAACGTCACCTAATGGGTTACTCATGGCATTTGGTCAGGGGTTGTCATTGCTCCCCCTGGTGTCCCCCTCTAGTCGCGCCTCACGGACGCCCCTCCTGCCACCTCGCGGCTTTCACACTTACTGCGCAGCCAAGGGCGTCCTTTTGCCACTCACCTACCCCTCACTTCTGCTCTCCACCTCATACAGTACACACATACTACACTTTTTCGTTCCACCCACCCACAACCCTCTTTATCTGTTCCTACTCACGTAAGGCTCTTTTTATTATCATGTTTATTCATAACAATATTCTATTGTTATCATCATAATTGACTCAATACTCTTATTGTCAATTATATATTATATTATCTATTATTGTACTTCATATTCATAACCTTATCTCATATGTCGTCCAATAAGGTCGACAAAAACATTTTACTACATTTTTACTATGTATAAAATTCAATAAAATTGTATTCTCCCAGCTACTGCTTCTCTCCTTTCATTCAGGGATGGGGTAATGGTAAGTTCCATAGTTAGGCCGGCACTCGGACCAACACAGCCGAGTCCGCCCACATATCTATAGAGATTTACAGCATTCACAGCTAGAGTGTAAAGCATCTAAAATCTAAACTTTATAGTTGATAATTGTTGGTTTCAATTTGGAGAAAGATAAGCATATATGATAGCTAGACCTGCCAATGTATTATTGTGTATCCAATTTCAGTGATCCTGTGTTATTTATGCTATATCTAAAGTAGTATTCAGACAATATACATGTATAACATACCGGATTTCAGCTAGAATGCCATAGAATACGATGCAGTCGTTATTATTTCTTTGGAATTAATGTACACGGGTATTACAAATGTATTACTATCATACACTCAGTGATCCAATGTTAAAGAATCCTTTGCCAGAAGTTTGTTTGGAGCCCTGCAAGCATTGCGAAATCAGGCAGATAAGGTGTAAAGCCAGCCTGTGAAAAAAGGGTCTATTGACAGATTTTCCAATTTTTGAAATATTGAATTTGTATTCCCAGCCTCCAAACATTTTGTTTTTAAAAATAAAATGAAAAGAAATCAACATTTCTTCAGCAACGGCGCCTACCTGTACCCGGTGATGCAATGCCATACCTGTTCCCTTGCCAGCTCACCACTATGGTAGACCATCTCTGTTTTATCTTTAAACACTAAAAGTAACAGTGCCATCACAGGAGATTGGGATACATACCAACCAATGGCTATTCTCATGAAAATTCAGTCTACAAATATCTTTTATACAGCTTATGATTTCCGATTTTTCACTCATTTCCAACTTTCAGCCTCGATGATATAATAAAGGCAACAGTAATTTTTCTTACAATAGTCAATACTTAGGCCTGCATATCTCTGCTATAAGTTATCAAATATTGCATATCACAGGAGAAGTGACAATGTCTTTGATCGATACAAATATATTTCTATATACACAGCTTTTAGTTGGTGGAAACATATGTCTATATATCTTACTTAAAAAGGCGGCGCTCCACTGCAGCGGATTGAGGGGCTACTGAGAGGCGATCATTTAGTGGTTGGTTGATCGGTGCCTAATCTTCCCCAATTCCCGGTAGTGGAACTGCAGTGGAGCTAGGGACAAAGTTTTTATCAACAAAAATGAAATAAATAACGGTCAAATTTGGGCAAAGAAAGCAAATAATCGCTAAAATCGCTGAATTCTCAGCGTAAAAGAGAAAAAGATGATACGTCGCAGTTGTAATTAACCATTAAAGTATTATATACATTAGAAAGTAAATGACATTGATGAACTATGTGTACAATGTATTTCTTATTTGGTAGACTTCGAATAGCGTTAATGCCGGAGATGTGAGAATTTTACTGTAATAATTTCTGATACCTTGCTTAAATGATCTTTTCCCAGGCATGAAGGCACTGAAGAGTGCTTTCTGTCCATGGATAGTAATTGAAAAAAAGTCCTATATAACCCAGCATTACTAGTACTATGAATTCCGCACATAAGTTCACAAAATTTGGCCCCACAAACCGACAGAAACCACACTGACAAAATCATATCAATTTGATTTCATCATTGATGATTGGTATCAGTTGCCAGTATATGTCTGTATCACATTTTAATTCTGTTTATATCTGTAGGTGAGTAGAAATATACCATGTCCCTTGTTGTCACTGATAAATCTCTTAAGGCTCACTCAGCAGCCCGATTCTAACCATATATGAATTAATAACTGGGGTTTCTGTTGGTTGATACAAACTTCACCTCAGCTGCCTGCCAACCTACACAATGAGACAATGAATACTTTGTATGAGAGTTATTTATTGAACTTCCTCTCGGATTACTCGGCGTTGCAGTCAGAGCCATATCAAATATGTACACAAGGCAACTCGGATTGGCAGGTATATGAAAACTTGCGATCTTTTCACCCACTATTTAAAGAAGAAGGCTGAAGATATATGGCTGCTATCCGTTAGGTAGGTAACTTGCAATGTAATGTCATGTGTTTAACCAGTTTATAGATGACCACTTATGCATAAACATACGTTGAAACAGGAACAGACATTGACAAATCAGACACAAGAGGATTAAAGACGGTGTAAGGAATTAGTTTCAAAATGGTCAAGTAGAGTTGAGGTTGCATCTTCAAGTGTAGAACCAACTTGGACAATGTATACATGTATGCTTATTACGTCATTACCTCAATTTAAGGCGAAACCACTCAAGCAAAGAAACGTCCCTCTCATAACCTCACTCAGACTCTATGCTATTTCCCCGTACTATTAGCATATCTCATCCACCAGTAGGTGATGGGAATAAAGTGACAGTGGGCAATACATACACAATATTGACTGGTTTCAGATACAACCGCTTGTATCTGAAACCAGTCTATATTGTATTTATTATCCACCTTTGCTAGACAAGTCGCATGTTGATATCAGTTCGTTTTAGTTATGCACTATTTTCCCTCATGGACTATTTTTCCGTATTCACCACCCGCAGCATACAACATATCCGTATGCGTCGGGTATGTCCATACACACTCCCTATGTGTTTTCTATGGACACTTTGTATTAGGTGGATAATAAAATGTGGCGCCATCACAAAATTGCTCTTGCTCACTGTGCTATGATGAAGGTAGTAAGACATCTCACTGTATAGAGATGAGTGAGAACTTTGTTTTGGATACCTCTAAAACCTTCTCACCTTCTCTAAGCAATTCCACTGCGAATTTCATTGAGAAAACGGATTAGAGGATGTGTTAGGGTATAACAGGGGTGGTTTGAACAGAGGTAGTGATTATAGCTCTGGCAGTTCCTTACAGATGGCGCCGCAAGGTGGTTTATGGTTTTCATTAGAAATACCTACGGGACAGAATAGTTGGGATACACCAATTTCTGAGAGGTTAAAATGAGATGGAATAAGCGGGAAAGTTTTCATTCAACCAAATTTCGGAGTATCAACTAACTGTCTCCCGAAGCTTGAGTTAAATGATTCATTGAGGACTATTTTGAACTGCTCTTTTCCGAAAAGTTAATAACGCTACATCAAAGTTAGTCACTGACACCTGCCTGGAACACTAAGGTCGCCAGGGATCTAACTTTGCAAAGTATTACACCTATATTTGAAAAACAGTATCAGGTGATGATGCATTTCTTACTTGTCAGATTGTTCAATCTCGTTTCTGTCTAGTTCCTAGTTCCACATCTATTTCAGCCTTTTACCTCATGTATAATTTGGGTTATCATTGCCTAATGTTTACCGCTTGCAGGGTCGCGGTAATCACTTTCCTAATTGATAACAATACAATTTGGCACCGCCAACTAAAAAGAACTGCACCGACAAAGTAAATCTTTATCATTGGTGAAATGAGTCATAGCTGCAGAAATGTGTTCGTAGGCATGTGGCTCGTTGAGTGGAGGGTCAACGATAAAACACACTACATACCGATATTTTTCTAGGAAAGAACCAGAAGTCCTGGAGCTGTATTCGTGGATAGGAGAAATGTTTTGACAGGGCAGTCTGAGGCTCATGTTGCCTGAGAATAAGTAACTACATCCTGTTCTAATCTACGAGACGAGATCACGTACTGACCTTCTGAACCCCAGCAACAGACTGTCTAACAGATCGTCCACAAGGTCAAGCAGTCATGTCATGGCCAGTCATGAAAGGTCTGGTTAACCTACTAATCTATGCCTATGGAGAGGCCAGCAGGCCACTCAGCCAGCGTTTCTCAAAGACATTGAGAAAATCCATTTTCTAGCAATGTTATGGACTAGAAATTGCACCATAGTGATGAAATTATATTTGAATATGGATATAACTAATAGCTAAGGTTAGGTCGATGTTAAAGATGATAGACAAGAATAGTCAGTTAGCAAAGTGCACAAATTAGCAATATCATAATATCAAAATTTCCTCATAGTTTCTTGCCGTGAAAGTTCTAAATGAAGAAAGTATATTTGACAGATACTAAATGAGAGTAGCATGGAGCGGTGGGGACTCAGTAACATTCTAGAATTTGTGGAACATGATGTTTCACACTTTACAGATGATGTAATTCCGCAACACATTTGTCCCTGATCTATATACTAGTATATTCAAATTAATGATAGTTTCTTATTTCTAAGTTGTATTTCTGTCCTTGGTATAGTTATAATAGCACTCCTTTGATAACTTCTCACCGGCTCTGGGCCTTTTTGTCAGTTACATTTCTCGTCGGTTTTTAGGTGGTGAGAAAAACACTAATGTGGACAGGAAATAATCTAACAGTGGCAGACGGCATTTCATATCCCTCTTGGAAAGAAAACATCCATTTATCCTGTATGCTACTAGAAGGCTCCGCGGGTAAAATACATCGCTTGACTAAAACATATACGATATCCTGAAAAAGGTATGAAATTTGTATACAGAGAAAGACCAAATGTTTCTAACGAGTACATATCTAGAGAGAGTATATTCGTACGTGAAGATATAAAAAGACAGTAAATAGAATAGCTTATTTTGACCTTAAAAGAGAACCTATCTGTAGCAGGACGTTCAGTTTGAGATATCATCTCTACATTGATGATTGTCATTGCCGTGCAATGTTATGAAATTCAGTATGATGGGAGTGCCCACTCTACCTGCTGGGCTCTATTGATATAGTATCTAGCGAGGAATTTATACAAGGCAACTCCAGTTAGTTATACCATTGAGATATTCGAGGGACTAACTTAGCAATCTGGAGTAACATAGCAAATCATGTTTATGCATTACAGAAGCCATACCATCTATTCAAAGTCCTTTTCTGGATGGACAGTGTAGAGGTTTCTGCAAGTTACAGAAATTTTAGTATAGACTATAGAGTAACGACAATAAGGTACATTGTTATTGTAGTTGGCAATGTGAACATAAGGGAGACCAACAAAGTTGGTTTTCACTACAAAATAACTAGAGCTACAATTCAGAAGCAATTCTTGCCAATCTAATTAAAAAGGTTCATCTCACCGCAGGTCAGATCGTAGTGAACTTATGTAATGGATAATGAGGAAAGTGTTACAGAGTGTTGCAGATGTAAAGATGTCAGGTTTAAGGCCGGGGATTGTGTCACCTCTTCAACGTGCAAGGGCTGTAAGTAGCCTCTTTCAATGAGTGTACATACAGATCTATATTAGATTAACAGGTTTATACATATCTACTATACCATAAACATGCATGCGGAGAGCTGGAAGACTGGATTTCATCTGGATTGTGACATAGGCCTTCCGCGTCCTCCCAGTCTGATATGATCAATTAAATATAACGACCTGTCAAAAAGGATGTATGTGCAGTATCGGATCCGACAGTATGGCCAAACGTTCCTATAATATATAAACATTGCTTGTAGCATGTTTCTGTCTCGAGCATCATTGGCATTTCAACTTGGCTAAACTGAAACAAATGCCCTCGTCTTCAATCGAACCTCCTTAGTACACTGCCATAATAACCAGTTGTGCAGCATGTGTGAAAGTCTCTATTAATTGTCATATGGCTATAAGAGTGGATTATATATACTTGTACTAAGAACGTATATACTTTATATGCACTCATCTAACCCCTGGAATTTTTTCTCCATAGGCTTAACATTGCAAACTCGTATCCAACACCCATGAGATATTTAGGAAAAATATCCAATGGGGGATTAAAGCCCCGCGTCCACCTGCTACGATATGGCTCCGATATGGTCTATGATGCACATCCCGATACAAAATTAAAATCGTGTCGGAAGGTCACCTAATATCGGGGCAGCTGACCACGTCTCTGCGATTAGGCACCGATGAAAAATGGGGGTCTACCCCTGACGATGCGTGGTGAATTGGCATGTCTAGACATATGTCTACGATTTTGCACCTTCCCGATATGTCTCCGATATTTGGTTTTTGTATCGGTGCCATATCGGTAGGTTTAAATTTGTATCGTAGTAGGTGGACGCCAGGCCTTACATGATACGAGCTTCTGAATCTGGGGCTCTGTTTCGCTGGGGCAAATGTTAGCCCATTAGTCAATATGAAGGGCGAGATGATTTCAGAAACCCATTCAAGTTTATAGTCAGACCTCGATCCCATCTCATTTGAATCGCTTCGTAATTCATGCGGCTTCGCCTTGTGAATTACTAAGTGATTCAAATTTATGGAGAAGTGAGCTCTGACCCTAAACTTCCATAGGTTTCCTCTATAATATCCACACACATACTTATTATATATGTACAAATACGTGCATTGGGGATGCTTGTGGAATACATGTAGTACATAATTTTCAACGAACTTTAGATTTAAGGCAGGATTATGTGGCGCTACCACATATGTTAGTATTCATTGAATTTAGCTCTCTAGACTGTTATCAGGCTACTGTGTCACTGATATCCAATATTTTGCATGACCATTGTTATAAAAGAAATTGTTATGCATTCCCACTTGATTCTACAAGGTCTTCTTTGCTGCATAGGTTAGCATCAAAACCACGGTATGACTTGTAAATCTTGCATAGACAAATTGTGACTATATGACCGCCTATTATCGATGGTCCACCAGAAACCCATTGCTCGCGACGAAAATTACTGCGAATGTACATAATCACTGAATGGTCACTGAGGTACGGCAACCTATATCCCTTAACTGATCATCCAGTTTGCGCATCGTCAGATTGGACCTGATTGTAAAGCTGCGTAAAGCTTCCATCTCAATGCTACGCAGATATCATCCGCACTTATATAACTTGCATATTTTATAGTTATAATTGAGCAACAAGAGCAGGTTTGGCCTTCAAGGTCTGTATTACAAGGGTTATCACATGTAAACCATGAGCGGCAAATAGATTCGGTTAGAGATTTGTTAGTTACCTTTACGGCTAGTATGTTGGTAAGGAAATTCTTAAAATCTTAGATTAAAGGTAGTGAAATGTTCAGAAAGCTTCTAAATCAGGTTATTTTCGTCATTCCCCACGGTTGTGGACAGAAGGAATGCTGCTAGTATCTCTATGTTTGTGAAGGGGCTGATCATAAGGAGTACGCTTAGGTACAATCTTTTACCAATTAACGAAAACAAGCCGTAAACATGATCCCAAAAGATATGTGGAAAAGTCATAGTGAAAAGCTAACCCTATGTCTATATGGAGAGGAATGAAAAAAGGCTATACTGTCAGTGTCTTAGCGTGTGTACTACAACCATTGATCAGTTATCATTATAGCCTGATGTATAGGTGAAGGTGAATGCATGATGAAGCCTAAGGCTCTTAGACCTCACAATCACATTGACTGTCTTTGTGATGATTCCATGCTGTCCAATTTCCTGAAACCATTCTCCTCCGGAAGACCTTCGGCAGTCTCTACAGGATCTCACCTACTTGTTGACAATCTTCTGAAAAGGAAGCTGATAGATGAAGACTCCCAGGGGCCTGTAATCTGTGTTGTCACGAATTCCCAATCGTTGCTATCTATGGCTGAAAAACTGAATATATTACATGATAAATCACCCTAATACCACACATAGCTTACCCTGTTTTCGCATGCATCCGCCAGGGGGATCACGTGAATTTCCGGTGTGACCAGTGCACATGGCACCATTAGTCAAGGGCCAGCTTCTGTTATATTCTAGTGATAATCGCACTTGCCATCTGATGTTTTGTTTGGCGTGGGAACAAATGGCCGCCCCCATAATTGGATAGCTATGTGCAATGAGGGACAAGGAGGTGACTATATATATCCCGTTAGGACTGATGAATTGATCCTATAGCGCAATGAGAGACTATATGACGTGACTACATTTTGCCCTGCGAGACTAAGAAATCACCCACATGGCCCATTCTGTATAGGAATGTGACCACAAACACACGAGTGAACAGGGACTGAATCGCATATCTCTAGGAGGAGGTGTCTAATTGGGATAAACAACCAATAGACACCGTGCACGAAATCCTGCATATATATGATCAGGTCCGAGACGAACGTCGGCTGTGGCTGTAATTATCACGGTAGTGTGACGTAGAATTCCTTGACGGTGACGTCATCTGCACAAATGCCTTCTCTTCCGGAGACATCCGGCGGGTGCCGTAGTCTGCCGAGCCTCGACTTGACACGGAGTCCTGACGCCAAGTCATCGGGTTCCCAGGTGGTGGCGCCCCCTGGTGCAGGTAGCGCAGTGGCGACGACTGGCGGCGCATCGTGGCGGCGTGTGGCAGGTGGTGATGGTGGTGACCGACGGGAGGGCCGGCGACGGAGGCGGCGGAGAGGCGGCGCGGCACCGGCTGGTGGAGCAGTAGGCCGTGCGGCACGCTCTGTGACGCCGGGATTGTGCACACCGGCACACCGGCGCTCACCGAGTTGCTCAGCGACGCCGGCTGCGACGCGTTTCCCCCTCTCCGGTTCTGGAATGAAACCTTCTTCTTAGAGGAGGACGAAGAGGAGGTGTTCTTGTGCTCGCACGGGTACGGGCAGTCGCTCTCGTACACGCTGTCAAAGGACAGTGGCGTGGACTCGTTGTCACTGATCGTCGACGGCGGAGACGGCGACGCGGGGGGCGTGATGGCCACTGAGTCTGTGCCCCCTGCAACCCCCGTGACCCCCGCACCACAAGCCGCCTCCTCGCCTTTCCGATTCCGATTCTGAGGTGCGTCGCCTTTTTCTAAGATCGAGGCCAGCGTTGCGACGACTCCCGCGACGCCGAGGAGCGACACGGCGACAGAGGAGAGTTTGAAGGAGACGTGAAGGGTGGACGTGTCCGCGTCACACACCACACCTTGCGGCAGCACGGCGGACACCCCTCTCCGTCCCCCGCTGATATTAAACATCCCCACGATAATGAAGCCACCTGGAGGGATGGGTTAAAACAAATCTGTTTTAGTGAGGCGGTGTCAAAGTCACATGGGTGGATGTGATATCATAATACATCATGTTGGTGTGCGTACATGAAAACAGTGTTTCGTTTTAGGGCGTGTGAACGAACTGGTTAGGGAAGTATATATGTGGGGGTGGGGGTGGGCGGATGCCAACGCATCGCAGAAGCTATGCCACATCAAGGGCTATAAATATTGAGCTCCTGGACTTCGATATATGAGTCCATGCTGGTCTGCAATGTCCTGCAATGGGTACAAAGATATGCTTCAAAACTAAATGTACGTTTAAATCATTTGAGTCCCAATCCACTTTTCATATGACCATATATGGCAAACCCTGTTTCCATGTACATGTGTTATAACCTTCTAATGGCGGGAGGGTGAAAGAACGGTGATAGTGCCAGTGCACAACGCTTGGGGAAAGGCATATTGTCGCTTTAACTCATAATTTGAGTGATAACGTGATACGAAACGTTATCTTTAATCTCGTCTAAAAATCTCAAATACGATGTTTTATCTACAGATTATAAAGACCTTTATGTTTATTGATTCACTATTGCATTGTAGAAATAATTTCGTAAATCTCAGAGAAAGGATGTCTCGGGACATCGTTCGTCCTGGGCCGGATGATGCCTCCGGGCATCATTTGTTCTTGAATGGTTAAGGGATTATCTGAATGTTATATTGTTATAATCAGATGCCTATTTTATAATATGTAATACTTCTAAACCTTTTGACTTGGTGTGACATGCAACAAATTATTCTATGTAATATTGACGCATATAAAGAGATTCTATGTTGTAGTTAGGAGGAGTTTCTGCAGAAGTTCCTAGTTGGTATACGTACAATGTGGTTCAATTGTGGTAAATTAGAAATATATCACAGTACCGGAAGTGAATGATGCAGCTGCGAAGCCGAGCGCAACCTGTAGGGCCATGAAGGTAGGCGCGCATGCGTAGAGTGTAAGGAGGAGGGTGGTGATCGCAGTGCAGCCCAAACCCATCGACTCAAGAAGCTGAGTGGCCTCGAACCAAACTGCAAGGAGTAAAGGTTTCTGGTACTGTTGTTTTTTTTATCCGGGATGAGACATAATTAATGATAAACCACAGACAGAAATACCGGTTTATGATAATTCATATAAAAGTAGGGGCAACGTAAAACTACTATTCATATTGATAGAGGAATAGAAGGACCAGTAGATAGAACAGAAGAATAATGCAGCTAGTATTGATAGTTTATGAGAGTAGATGGATGATAGAACCAGAAATAATAGTATAAGCTAGTTGAGCAGTAACGAAATTAGTAGTTACAGTTCATAATATTAGAGGCAGAAGTAGAATCAAATGCAATAGTTTCTAGTAGGCCAACAAAGGTATAGAAAACAATAACTTTTTCAGAATAATAGAGCCAATAGCAGTAGCAAATAATAGCATATCATATGGTAGAGCAAAAGACAATACAGTGTTAGAACCTTCTGTGCCTCGGGTCGTGTACAACATATGGTGCAAGATATCACCATGGCCTGGTAGAGAGGAAACACCCGTCATGGCTGGGGTCACTAGTCTATGAAATGGTATTTCGTATCAGGGATACTAGGCAATGGACCCGTCATTCTCATTCTAAGGACATTTCATGAGGGGGACCTGACAACACTCCATAATGGAAGGGGGGGGGGGGGGGGGGGGGGGGTAAGACTAAGACAAGTCCTGCCAATAGAGATAACGCAGACTACCGTAAACCCCTGACTGTCGTCTATGCATACTATAATCTCCATTTCATACAATGGGCAATATCGAGGAATGCCAAATATAGTGTAAATAGAAATAAATCACTTCGCAAGTCCTTCATTTATACTGTTTCCTCAACTGGTAAGATATTTATGTTCAGAGGTATTAAAAAAACGTTATTTTGGTGATCTTTATACATTTCTGGCAGTTACGGGGAATGATTCAGTTCGCTGGCGGGTGTTTCTCTTATTGAGCCTGTGTTTGGGATGGTTTCTGAGTGACCGATCTCTCCCCTCAGTCCAAATGTCTAATTTACCAGCCGACTGCGTATGCGCGGAGGTCGCGTGGCCAGCAGGCTGAATCCAGTTTATCGATTATATTTCAGGTTGTTTACCAGGCTTGGCCATACGAAACAAATAAATAGCAAGGATTCATGACAAAACAATAGTTCAGCAAATGTTGTAGATTTTATCATAGATATATTCAGGGGTGTTTGTTGTTACGAAATATGACAATCGAGCAAAATCGAGCAAGGACATTCTTTGAAATATAGATCTTTTTGGATATATACATTCAATGCAGGCACCATCTTCTCGCGCGGTATATTTACTATTGAAAAATGGACGTTTATAGGACAATAAATACATTATTTATAGGTTTTGATATCGGGTTATTCACAGTATATGTTATGGAGCTATCCATGTGGGATGTAGTATATTTATAACCTTTTTCTTGAAGTAGGCTTTCATCAACCTACAACTCATTGCAGCTCGATCATCACACATGTTTTATAGGCCAACCATAAGCTGAAGGTTCGGGTATGAATGTGTCTGGGGGTGAGAGTGAGGCTGAAGGTGAGGGTGTGACTGACGTTATATCTAAGGTTGACGGTGGGTAATGTGTTTGAGTGTGATGTCATGGGTTTGTTGAGGTTGATGGTGAGGACAAAGGTGGTGACCTTTCTGAGACCTAAGGGTGAAATTGACGTTGAGGGTGTGACAGAGGTTGAGGACGTACGACAGTGTAATGTTTAACTGTCACTATGATCAAATATATGATAAAACCTTCAGTGTCTTGTATATGTCACACCTGTTTATAGGTTCATTATAAAATCATCATCACCCGTTGATGATAGGCATGTTTATAAGAATTGTCATACATGATTATTTATTATGCTTGTTATAATCTCATCTGTCTTTGATATTTACGGTTATTCATAAACTTATTCCGGAAGAGGTCAACGCATCCCACCTGGATAGGAGTGGTCCACATCCGGGAATACCTTGATACAGTCATCCCAAAACAAGAACGAGACTGGCTTCCTCTCTGTAGGTTCTTCGCTGCTTTCCGTCGTGTCGACCGAGCGCTTCCTGCTCTCTACTTTCAAGGTCGAGTTGAGCTGTACGCTGATTTCTGGCGTCCGGAGTGGTGAGGTTATGTTGACAAGCGGATGCCCACAAGTCATCCACAGCCCCACCGTTACTGCACCCTGGTGACAACCGACCCGAACCCACGAAGGCGTCGCCACCGCCAGCGACTGCAGCGCCATAGCAGCAACGAGTAGAGTCATAACGACAACGAGCCAGACCTTGTTAGCTGAAAGTGGAGATCAGATGTCATCTGAAGTGAATTCTCAAAATCATGAACATCCTGGAAATATGTAGTTCTTATCATGTTTTTCATTTTAGAACTTTTTAATCTGCCAAGTATAGTAACAGCACAAAGTATACTGCTTTCTCACGACATTGTTCTGGACCAGCAATCCCAATGCCCAGAAACCGAAAGGAGGCAAAAAGTACAGTCTACAGGTAGAGTCAGTAAGGTTTCATCGTTTGGATTGAAATTATATCTATAGTATAATATTGATAAATACGCAAATATCTTTTTGTATAACTGGAAATAAACTTTTGACATTGGAACTAATTCAGTGTCCATAAGGCCAAATAATCTATATCATATGGGTAAAGCATAATTTGATTTATACATAGATAAAGTCAACTGAAAAAAAGACAAACATACGGACGTACGAATATGTAGTGGATTTATGCTCTGTTTTATCATTTATTTCGACTTAAGCTCTGAGTTTATATGGGATTTGAATATAACCTTAAACGAGTTCGTTCTATTTGCTTTACAATTAGACCTTCTTATTGGACCTTCCATAATTTCCCACTCCTATAGATTGCCGACCGAGTTCCGCTCTAGGTTTAGGAAACTTCACTGGTGCCTTCGTGCCTGACCTCAACGACCGCTCTTGGAGGGGTCTTATTGTACTTGGAGGGGTCGGTTGAATAATCTAGGCTCGTTCATGAAGACCCTTTTCGGTACCTAAGCAAGGGTTGTCGTTTAATGATATTTATGTCGGTTCGCTAAGACAGACTTAACTGTCTATTCTTTTGTTGGTTTTTTGTTTGTTTATTAGTTATGTCTCTCACGATGGTGAGTTTTTCAGCCATAGGAAAATATAAATTCTTCCATGGGTCTCTTTGGCGCACAAAAAAGGGCCTTCAAGTAAGATCCTACATTATTCAATGGACCCCTGGTTCTCAGCAGGTGCAAATCTTACCAGTTGCCTTACGTCCTTTAACACAAGCTTATCACTTTACCGCTGCAAAGTCGAGGTACTTGTCAGTGAGTGCAGCTCATGTTGTGATACACAACACTGGTGTTGTGATGAACGCAGTCACTTGAATTGTGATACATGTATATCGCAAAATACTTTATCAGGCACACAGCCATTCCCTTTAGCTAGACATAGAGAGATATGCAGGAGAAGGAAAGTGTCTTTATTGACTGATATCAAGGACTCTGTGAACCACCGTCAAATAACCAATTCTGAACTACTTACCTCGTAATTTACCATTTATGGATATCGGGAACTATATTTCTGTCCACTTATTCTCACCTAAAGGCGAATGAAGACCCCAATAACAAGGATAAACAGCATAAAGCCTATGGTTAGTTATGAGAAGGGTACATAGGCAGACCTTTATGACCAACCATCAGTTCCGCTGAGTGCGTCATGGAAGACCACAAACCGATTAGCTGAGGACAAAAACGGCACCAATTCCAATCCCATTTGTTCATCATCACTGCCGTGCTGACCACAACCTGTGGGAGTAGATGGTCGGGCCGGACACTGTCTGTCCCAACGGCCTCTCACCGTCTGCCTTCCCACAGGGCTGCTGATGGCATTGGTGTACATGAGTAGGTCTGGATGAGTGCTAATGTCGGTCCGACATTGCAGTGGTCTACAGGGAATGTCCAAGCAAACACAGGTTCATTCGCATACCTCGGCAGTGGTACACCACTCATTATCTCACCCATGCTCTAAGTTTAGCCATAGGAATAACATTAAAAGATTATACACATTGATCACCAGACCAAAGTGCCAGTATTTTGCAATGGTCGTGGCAGAGTGATGCCACAGTATGTCATAATCGACTGGTCAATAAGCAGCCAGAATTTGAGATAGTAGGCAAAACGTCAACATGGATATTTATACCTTGCTAACTTGAGTTGTTCAAGCAATTTGGATTATTCTGATATTGTTATATTATTTAATGTCCTTGAAAGGGGTGAGATTAATCCAGAACCGCACTCGAATTGTAAAATAAACAATACTCAACTCGTTTGGATGCACTGTTTTCGTCACTCTGCTTTGCCTCAATGATGATGACTGTGCATCCAAACTGATGGAGTAGTGTTTGTTTATACCATCTTTGATCCAGGAACATATATAAGAGCATAGGAGTGTGATTGTAAACTAGGGTATGAGTGGTAATTGCAGAGCCAGTACTGCCTGATATAGGAGTGCGATTGTAAACTAGGGTATGAGTGGTAATTGTCGAGCCAGTGCTGCCTGATATAGGAATGCGATTGTAAACTAGGGTATGAATGGTAATTGTCGAGCCAGTACTTCCTGATATAGGAGTGTGATTGTATACTCGGGCTTAAGTGGTAACAGCAGCATCAATACTCTCTGATGTATGAGTGTGATTTTAAACTTGGGTATGATTGGTAATTGTAGCCAAGTGTGATTGTAAACTAGGGTATGAGTGGTAATTGTAGCCAGTACTCCCTGATAGAGGAGGGTGATTGTAAATTCAGGTATGAGCGGTTACTGTAGAATCAGTACTTCTTAATAAAGGAGTATGATTTTAAACTCGGGTATTAGTGGCAACTGTAGCCAGTACTCTCTGACATGGGAGTATGATTGTAAATTCAGGTATGAGTGATAATTGAGGATTCAGGGGGTCATCTAATTTTGAAGTGTCTTGGAAGAGGACAGTGCGGACGACCAAGACCTCCACCGATGACAATTTCTACGAGGGGTCATCAAAAGAGTTTGATAATGCCTGTCGTCCATGGGGAGTGAAATCCTCGTGATCGTCTCATTTGAGTGACCCTGATCGTGTATCAGGACAAAATACTTGAACAAGGATTCGTAATCACTACAGGTGGCGCCCTATAGGTGCATTTTTAATAACTGGTTTCATCTTTTATAATTTAGATAAATCTATGTGAACATTTCAATTATCTTCAATTCAACACTCCCAGTTTGTATTCAAATCCATAAAAAATATATTTTCGCTGGTTGAAATTGAAAAAATGCTGGTCTTCGATTCACCCATGACACCCACGGGGGTGTCGTCTGCCAGGAGAGGTCCATGACACTTGTCACGAGGTACCATTCCCCCGAGATAAATCATTAAACACGAATTGGACGTTGCCTGGGACCTGTTTCTGTAGTTTCGTGACATGTCTAGATGGCGTCTGTGACACCATACGGACAGATCACATGATTGCAGTGGATGACACACGAAGTTTCACTCACTTCTCATGGGAATTAAGCAATGACACTTTAACATGAGTAGGGGATTCATATAATCTATAATCGTTCCAAATATGAAGAAGATTGGTTACTTCGATCTTCTGATATTTGCTAGTCTTTTTCCGCTGTTGCTTGCACTGTTGGTGCCACTGTTGATGTCTGTCTAGACCTAATGTCACGAGACTATTGAAACAGGTCCCTGGTGGATCGTCGGACACAATTTTCCTTCCCTACAATAAATCGAATTATCAAACCCAAACGCTCCTACGCCCTCTCAGTGGATGCTTAAATATAGTTGGGGTTGGTAATTAAACGCCCCAGTTCTCTCTTGTATAGGAGTGTGATTCTAAACTCGGGCCTGACTGCTAAGCGTATATATACATCCCATGAGACCTGTCTCAATGTTGATGGGGTTCTGTCAGATAGTTACGTCACGGGTTTCGTAATTGCAACAAAGCGCTGTAATTTCTGATATTTGGCTCTTCCTCACGTTCGTCATATCACTTCAGACAGCAGGCCATCTGATTGAGAATGAGATATGAATGTCTAAATGGGCAACGATTGTCACTAACAGGAGAATGCACAGCAATAAGGGATAGATTACTGAGGATATAGAGAACAATAATGAAGGCAGAGATAGTGAAAAGTATACGGACAAATTGGCAAAGCAGATCCGTACATAGGTATAACTTGTATGTTTTCCTGCCATGCAACTTGCATACACAATTTCTTTTTTTCTCTTTGATCTTTATTGCTTATTGTTCGCTGGTTATATTTTAAGCGGTCTACCACTATACCCAGAGCGGCCTTTATATCCTTTAGCTACTTCTTCTCGACAATACATCGGAATCTTGTCAGTTGGCTACAATCTGTCTTATATAATGTGGCACAAACAAACAGTAAATAAATAAAAATATAAGTACATCAAAATATCAGACAGAAATTACCTAAATAATCAAGGTGATAGATGAGAAGACAGTGTAGAGCAATGAAAAGATATGAAAGTGATGAAAAGAAAGATGAAACATATCGGGATCTGGGGTGATGTTAGATATTACGAAATGAGTTGGCATGTGGGGTAGGATGCTGCCGTACCCGTGTTTCGGTTCCAGACTGGTACGTATGATTAGTTTCATTTTACTATAAGTGACACCCGTTTTTAGATGTTCATTGTTTGCGCTATATATTTTAGATAACTCGCTATTCCCCCACGGTACTTTACCAAGGTGGTAGTGCACAGACATCTTGAAGTGCATAGACATCTTGAAAATGTGTCTTCCATATTGCGCCGTGTGATACGAGTCAAAGCATCTGGGACCGTGTATATAGCAGTGTCAGCAAATGGGTCCCCAGTGAACGTTTCACCCTTCCCCAAGAACCCTTTCACCAAAGTTACCACGTAAAAGGCAAGATGAGGTCAGACAAGAGACAGGCAGGAAACGGGAAAAATAAGGATAGGATGCGTGAAGGAAATGAGGAGACATACAGGAGATAGGTACAGGAGATAAGTAGAGGATGCAAAAGAGGCAGGCACAAGAATGGTTGGAGATCGACAGGAAAGCGCCGGGAGATGAACAGGTGACAGGCAGGAGACGGAGATTGGAGATGGTAAGGAGGCAGATTATGGGAAGAAGGGCCATGAAGTGGATGTACAGGAGATGAGCAAAAGATGAGTATGAAATGGGCAGATGGACAGGTGGCAGGCAGGAATGAGGCTTGATATGGACAGGGGATGGACTAGAGATGAGCCGGGCAGAATATGGGTAAGAGATGCGGAGGGGATAGCAAGAGATGATGCAAGGATATGAATAGAAGACGGACAGAAGTCAGGCCGAAGAGGGCCAGGGGACTGGCAAGAGATGAGGAGGAGATGTACAGGAGAATATAGGCGGCGGAGACGGCGGTTTGATGTAAATGAGACCCTGGCGGTCCTGCCACGCGGTCATGAACTCCCTTTAACGACAGAAGGGGGCGTGCCTATGTCAGATAACGGTCCTTGGGGTAAAGTGATCGTCTAGACCAAGACCACCCTGCATAGCATAACTACTGTCGTCCCTAACCTGCTAGTCTGATCCACTACCACCTTGTATATATTTGAAGGGACAAAGCTAAGAAACGCTGATCATATTCTATCTATAACGATGCGCATTGACGTTTAGCTATAGCACTGCGGCTCAAGCTGATTAGGAAACAACTGTTCATAAATCAGTGACGCAGAAGGGAAGAAACAACGATCTTATATTCCCTTTTGGAAATCTCACATCAGAATTCATGGGAAGACGACACTAATGTTTCTGATCCAAGGTACAACATATTTATTATCCATCGTATACAAAGCCCCCATTGAAAATGTATGGAGACTCGGTAAACCACGACCCATTGTATACAAACTGTCAGATACCATAACTGTGGTATACGGATTCAAACCTGTGGTATACGGCCTCAAAACCATGGTATACGGGAAAAATAGTCCCTTTTGCTATAGTCTAGCATAGAGCAAAGAAAGAGTCCTAATTGTTATACCATTTGATATGGCAATTACTGGGTATAATTTATTCGAAAAGATGGATAATAAATGCAACAAACGATGATTTTGTGGATAGGCGGCTCTGTAAACCACTCGAGGTTGACATCGTAATACATTCGCTGGCGCTCGTGTATTACTACGCGTCAACCTCTCGTGGTTTACGGCCGCCTGTCCACAAAACCATCGATTATTGTCTATGTTATTTCTCTTTATATCGATGCATAATGTTTCCTGCATGTACAGTACTCGGATTAATTCCTACAGGCTGAGTGCTGTTCTTAACATTATGAGTCTCACAGTCTCTAACCTGTGAGAAATGTAACAGAGGGTAAACAGTGCAATACAGCCGGATATAAGCGACACATTTGCCACCAGGGACAATTCGTCTTTGTCACTGGCTCTAAGACTGAATAGTAAGAACTTCTCACTGCTAAGATGCTGCTGAAAACATCCTGTAGGAGCCAGAGAAATGTTATGAGATGTATGGTCCCCGCTGATATGTTCCACTCCGACCAGCTGAGTGCGGCGTTGTGCTATGATCACCCTCTGTATGGTAGGCACACTAACCGCCTGTTTAATACGCACAGCTTCAATATCCGTCTCTGCAGCACATAACTCATCCTCCCTTTCAGGCCCCTCCGGGTTTTACGTAAAATAGATTTACAACGTGTGGGAGTTAGAGCTTTGTATAGAAGCTTGATGATGTGAGGGCTGGTGTAGATTCTGTGATGGGGAAGTGATGGTGGTGATGGTATATGGTGGTGTGGCTGTGTGATGATGGTTGTGATCTTATAGTGCAGTGGTTGTGGTAGTGTGTGATTATATGATGGTCCTCGCGGTAATGTAGTGTAGTGGTAGTGGCATGATCGTGTGATAATGGTTATGATGATGTAGTTTAGTGGTAGTGGCATGGTTGTGTGATTATGGATGGGATACTGTGGTGTAGTGGTAGTAGTGTAGTTGTGTGATGATGGTTGTGATGATGTAGTGAAGTGGCAGTTGCATGGTTGTGTGATGATGGTTCTGATTTTCACAGGATGGCAAATATCGAGGATGACGTATGATATCACGGAATACACCTTCGATTTAGCTGTCAGATGTCAATGTTCCCGTCCCATAGAAGTAAACACTGACACTAGCATCCGTCATTAGGGGGTTAAAGGAAAATAAAAATATATCGCAATTACTATTAATTGCTGAAAAAGAGACTGTATCTTATTGTCAGTTAAAGTCGTTAATCGTGAATATTATTCATTAGGTGATCCCTTTACTGAGGGCTGTGTTTGTATGCGATGTTTTTATGTGAAATGTAAAGGGTGATGTTATCATAAATAGCACGTGACACGTTGTGGGTCGTCGGCTGTGCTACCGCTGTTCATAGGCTGCATTTTGACGTCACTCTAGCTGCGTGACTGTGATACTAAACATGACCGCATTTACCTAGCTCTCCTCTATCACCGAGACTTTCTATGCGTGGTCTTTCCTGGTAACATACCGAGATAATGCAGCTCCATACAAAACAGCTGCACATAACAATAACCGGCTCCACAGTTCACAGGCCATCCTCTCCAGCATCCTATAGACCTCACACAATACTCCAGTTGCCGACGAGAACCTGAGGCCTGGGCGCAATGATATGAAATGACTGGATCTATGCTTGTTGAAGCTCGTATCAGACTCTTACTCCTAAGGTGCTCTCAGTCGCCGGCCATTCGCTACCAGTAACGTATGCGTTCTTCTCGTGTAAAGTCTGTGGCGATACGAGAACTTACTTTTCTAAGTGCTCCTACGTCAGCGGAAGGACAATGAAATAGTGTGTCCGCTATGTACAGACATGCTTGCATTCATACATACATACATATACATACATACATATACATATATACATATTTAGAAGCATACATTCATATATATATATCATCTAAAATTCTTTTCCGTATTATCTCGGATGCCTCATCTATGATGGTAATGTGGGGACAAAGGCAAGTAAATGCATGCATGCATGCATGTTTACATACATATAGACATACATATAGACATCCCCACGAATAATCATACCCACTATGCAGTCAGTCTTGGCGTTAAGCTATAGAGCCCTCTCATGTCAGTGGCCATTTCATCCTGATTGTGCTGAGCCTGACACGAATCTGATGTAGACTGTTGCACCATATCTTTTACCTTAGCGTCATGAGTAACAGAGTCGCTCTTTTTAGAAGCTGTTATGATGTGAATGTGATCAGATACTTTAGAGTTGCAATTTGTGGTGGGGGAATTGGGGGTGAGCAGAAATTTCTATTTAGAAATTTTGGTGTGCGACCTCAGTATCGACAGATGGAAGAGCGATTGCAAAGGGAAAAAAAGAGAGCAATATGAACCCCTTTTGTGGTATTACTTTCATCGCTCATACTTC
Organism: Alentia gelatinosa; assembly: GCA_950022655.1. Lineage (NCBI taxonomy): Eukaryota > Metazoa > Annelida > Polychaeta > Phyllodocida > Polynoidae > Alentia > Alentia gelatinosa. Next base: position 64,678,976 of record OX465579.1, on the reverse strand, counting down.
TGATAAAAATATCAAAATCAACTGACAATAAAAAATAAACATTCAGTTGGTTCTGCCCCAATAGCAGCCACTTCTATTTTGTTTAGGAACTCTGGGATGAATTTGGAAACGGATGTGGGGTGTTAAATGAATATCTAAATGTAATTAAGAGTAATAGGATCTCGGGTACATGTGTTGGATAGAGGTCATGCAGGGATTGCAGATAGCTGAGAGTGGAGGCCATCTGACTAAACATCGCCGGTATCTGCTTCAGGCTCGGCGCCAGTTCTGCTGGTTATCACTCAATCTGACATCAGACCCCCAGTGGATCTTACTCTACCACGTCTGACATCATTTAGTTTGTGTGGAGCAGAGTAAGTAGGCCTACCTCCGGCCTAACTCTGGCCTAACACCAGCTGTGGTGGGCAGCTCTGTGTCCCTAAGGAGTGGAGGATGCGCCCTTAGCCAGCAGGCCTCGACTTCACGACGAGTTTGGACCGGCATTCACCTAGAAACAGCTTAGGAACCACTGTGTATGTATAGTTAGATTGCTTAGTGTCATAACCCATATTTAAAAAGAGAATATGGGAAAGGGCAGTTCACTAAGTAATAAAGTATGGTCTACAAATGTTTAGGCACTGTGTAAATCAGCCCCCTTCACATCAACCACTCTTCTATGATAGAACCCCAAATACCAAGGACAGCAATACCAGTTATGTCCCCTATCACTGCAAACAGGCAGTATGACCAATAGTTCATTATTACCACAGATACACACTATTCCCAATAAACCCCCAATCATATTAGATAGACAGTATGGCCAATAACTAACCTGTTACTACAGATAGTGTAACCGACAAAACCCCTCAGTACCACAAACAAACAACATGATAAATAGTATGATAAATAGCCCGCCCTGTTACCTTAGACACGCGGGTTAATACTTTGATATCCACATCAATGTCTAACGATGCCATTAGTGAAATGCATAAATAGAACTCAATCAGATTAATGATCACCATTCTCTCATTGCTGACTAGCCCATCACGTGGCACTAATGTAAGGAGTTTCTATCAGAAGTCAATACGGATTTAAATCTGCTATAGGTGAATGACATGTCACCAGATACATGTGAAAATACGAAAGTAGTTCTACCTGATGACTCACCTCTACAATGTGTACCTCGATTTCTAAGATACCTCTTTATTAGTTATCTTTGTTATTTATTAGTTTCTGACTATTCTTTTAAACGTCAACATATCTTTTAAGGCGATACAGCATATGTGTACCCTCTTCTTCTGTCAGATATGGAACCTCATCGACGATGCCTTTACAGTATCCTTCAGCACCTTAATAAAGCATGAATATCATTTCCATGTGTTTAGTGACGATGATATATATAGACCGACCCTCAGAAGAAGCAGGATATGGAGAGGTTGAAGCAAATCAGCCTCCAGAATACCTAGGATATGTTAGGAGATTGTAATGCAAATTAGCTTTCTGAAGAACCGGGATACTTAGGAGAGTGTAAAATAAATAATCACTCCGAAAAACTGGCATGTATTGGGAAAATGTAATTGGGCCTCTGTTATAACAATAGATGTTCGGAAAGTGTATGGAGTATTTGCATACTCCAGAACGATGATATGTTAGGAGAGTGATGGTGAAATGGCGTCCTGGCTTCATAGACAACAAGCCCATATCTATCTAGAGGATCTTCACGATGATAGTACTTAACGCAAGCTGGTCCCTCGTGGCACACATTACAATGTAATTACTTCAATGTGAAGCACTAGGGACCATGGTCTTGCTCAAGTCTTTGATTATGAACATTCTTTAAGAAAGTAAACTAAAATTGCAATATGCATAGTTCTTCTACCGCCTGACAGGCCCAGGAATCTAACCTGTGGCAAGTTTACAGGAATTACATAATTATCTAATTAGGGTCTAAGGGGAAAAGGGTATTGTTACATCACATAGTGATGCCTTCTATATGAGCTATAACCTGATTTAAAATCTGGAGCAGCAGCTACTAGAAGTTCATACCGTTTAGTTTCTGACACAAGACATGCCTTATGCGTGGTGGACTTTAATCTTAGGGTATAGTCACATAGAGCTTCAGCTGGGGATATTGCTAGGCCCAAATTGTATTTAGAGTACCTTTGATATTCATATTATATTGGACGACAGAATATAAAGTAATGTGGCCGACCAGCCAGGAACTATGACTATAGTCGTCAGATGGCGTGACAATCGTGTATTGTTATCAGCTTATCATAATGCTCTCTATTCTCATTCCTAGTGCCCCAGCTCAGGAACAACGTGAAATCAATGTCATAATCGAAGATTGATATGGAGAGTGATACTAGGGATGGAGTCTAGAGTAGCGGAAAGAGATCAGAGGTTCCTGAGGCACAGGCCATTCGTGTTAACGAACACTCTATCTTCTCAATGCTGCCATTGTTGTCATAAAATCTGGCAGGACAGCCAGCGGAGATCATTGAACAGTTCCAATCCATGAATAATCAATGGAACAACCTATAAATGTGCCTGGAACTTAGATGGAACGTGAACTATAAACAACAAAGCCTATACCCGACGGTACACAGAATTATCTGACAAATTTGTGACAAAGGCATCATTGAAAATGTATGGGACCACAGTAAACCACTAACTATTGTTTCTAAGCGAGTAGAAACCATGTCCATTGATTAGAGACTTCACACTCATTGCTTACGGGCCTCAAACCCATCGAGTACAGGAAACACACGCTGCAAACAGATTTTTGGTCTCTTTAAGCCTCGATCTACATGCTTTCATTCATGAAAGTGAGTACTGAATATAATGGGGAAATGCCTTTTTGTTGGGACAATCCTAGACAACTCGATGTGTTCGACAAAATGCAGGCATTATGCTCTGCTCTTGCACTGTGTTTAGTAATGATGCCGTTGTTTATGCGGCATAAGTCCACAAGTCTGTTGGTTGCTGCGTCAACCTACTACGGACAAAGTCGTAGACCTTACGCCGCAAAACAATTCAGAATGTCGAAAAACCTAGACCATAGGGAATCTGTGTGTCAAAGACAAACGTCTAGACACGGCACATCGCGTGTATCATACTAGGCACTAAGAATTTGCACGTGATAACGGTCCCACACACCTCATGACATAACCACCAACATGTTGTAGACACCCCATGATTAAGCCTTTTCGTCGGGAACCAATCGTGGACCGGTGATGTGAACCGTAGGGTCATTGTAGACACATGATCAACTGCCACGACTTTAGCTAACCTTCCAACAATGTTTTTATTGAGCGCGGGAAAACGTGCTCATATACATCATTTAGAGGTTAGAATGCTCACACAGGCTTCCAGCTTACTGCAGAGAATCTAACACTTCACTATAAATGTCCCAACTATAAAGGCCTGGTTATATGAGCAGGGGTCCAATATCAAGCCTTACCATTCCCCCTGCCCTACTATTGACTTGATTCCTAAAAATAGACATTTCTGTTTCTAGTCTTTTTGAAGACAAAAGAATTCACTATGTCAGTCCTTTCAAGAAATGATAAACACTTAGTTATGGCTACTGTAATCTGCTACTATTAAAGGAAACTATTACATGATAATATTGTCTAAATGTGGTATTTACATTTCAAATTTGATGGGACACATCTAAATACACTGTATTCAGAGAGTCAGATCTGATGGGACACATCTACGTACACTGTATTCAGACCCACTTTGTACAGACCTGACAAACCAGTTTTACTCCCTTCAACCCTGTCATCAAGCCTTGCACCTGAGACTAGACCATAGACTTGCTGAAACCCTTGATCATCGATTTCCATGAAGACAGGGAGGGAGACACAGAGACACAGAGAGACAGATAATGATGCAGATGATAACAGAGACAGGAGGGAGACTCACACAGGGACAGGTAAACAGACAGAGAGTCAGACATATACAGATAGGGACAGAGACAATGAGACAGAGATGCAGAAAGACACATACAAAGCGAAATAGTCAAACATACATGCCAACCAACAGGGACAGTGACAAAGATATAGTATGACATACATATGGACAGACAGGGACAGAGACAAAGATATAAACAGAGAGAGTTATATATAAAGTATATAGACAGGGATAGTGCCAGGGAGACAGACAGAGAAGCAGAAGGCTGGAGACAGAAAACAGACATAAACAAAGAGAAATAGACATATTTACTATATACCCATGCCTTATATACTGTAAATACGCACCGTTTTGGCATATGACGTAAAAATACTGTACGGACCACTGGTCCGTACACTAAATTACAGACTACCTAGCTTTACACATTTATTAAAATTTTGGTTGTGTAGCAGATACCCTCTAGTCGCTGAAAGTGTATTACCACTCTCCACGATCGTCAGTCGACCAGAGGTTCCGAGACTAGTCGCTACCCTGTATCTACCGTACAGGTGGGTTCGCCTTTACCCACTGGAAAAGGGAGGGAGATGCAAGATCTACCAACTACCGCTTAACCACGAATAGAAAACCAGACTCCGGACTGTTTCAGTTCACCGTTCTTTATTGCAGGAAAGTTTACACAATCTGTTGGTGCTGCGGGGCACCAACTAGCGCGGGAAGAGATACTGGTCTCTTCAACGTTGAAAGGTGTTCCAACACAACCTAACCAACTCGTGAGGCTTCAGACGTTCACTCCGTAAAGAGGCACCGTGAGAAGTCCTGTCAACCCGCTGTGGACTCGGCCTTATATAGTGGCCGAGTTACGTAATGTGGGTGAACCTGTAGCATTTGCATACTGCGGGTCCGCCGGCCATACCGCACAGCAGGGATCGGCACTCATGCCACCTAGTTCTAGAGTGAAACAACGCTGCTCGACTGCCCTGACCCCTACAGTTGTAAAGAAAAATGAAATTAATTTTTTTTTGAATTTCGGGTATATCGTAAATATATAACGTCCAGCCATGCTTGTACAAGTCACAGAACTCAATGTTTGTACGGAACTCAGCATAAACGCCTCATTCTGTGACTTGTACAGCATGGTCAGGACGTTCTATATAATTACTAACAGACAGGGACAGAAGAAGATTTAGGTATAACACACTGGACCTGAAGCTACTGTACAGTCATGCCAGAATAGCCTTTGCCCCTTCACCCCCCCCCCCCCACAACCACTTCTACTTTACTGACCAACTAGCTACACTCAAGAGCCTGTTTTTTTCTGGCTCACTGCTCTCCTACCACTTTACAATGCATGTACATTTCAAATCTGATGGGACACACCTGACTCTTTAGCATTGGAACTTACACATATGAAGGGACAGACCCTTCACTATGCTCTTCAAAGAAACACAGATCCAGTAAGGAGGTTGGTGGAAGGGTAGGCATAGACAATAATCAATGGTTTTGTGGACAGGCGGCCGTAAACCATGAGAGGTTGATGCGTAGTAATACACGAGCGCTAGCACTCGTGTATTACGATGTCAGCCACAAGTGGTTTACAGAGCTGCCTGTCCACAAAATCATCGTTTGTTGCATTTATTATCCATCTTTTCGAATAAATTAAACCCAGTAATTGTCATTTCAAAGGGTATAACAATAGGGACTATTTCTTTGCTCTATAGCAAAAGAGACTATTTGTCCTGTATACCATTGTTTTGAGGCCGTATACCACAGGTTAGAATCCGTATACCACAGTTGTGGTATCTGACAGGTTTTATATAATGGGTTATGGTTTACTGAGTCCCCATACATTTTCAATGGGGGCTTTGTATACGATGGATAATAAATATGACTCTACCTCAACCCAGTCAGTCCATATTAACCCTTTCTATGCCGGTAATGCCTTAAGGCATTCCCCTAGCATGTGCCGGTGATGCCATAAGGCATTCCCCTACTATACGCCGGTAATGCCTTAAGGCATTCCCCTAGCGTGCGCCGGTAGTGCCAAAAAGCATTATTTTTTTTTAATATGTTAGAAAGTCTTTGGCAATAATGTTTATACACACGAAATAACCCCAGAATCGTTTTCTCCATACCTTTTTATTATTATTAACGTTAAAAAACATTATGTCATTGCGATAAAAAAAAGATACAGATCTTCGTAAGTGGCACAGTGCTGTATTGAACCTAGCCACAGGCTTGTGTCAATGGAGGCGAAAAAAAGTCTTCCCGCATTTGGAAATATTAATATAATTATTGAATATCGATCTAATCAATAATTAATGGTATGGCAATAAACCTGAAGTCTCCTCTTTTTTTCGGTATCATTTAAATTATCTAATTATTTCTCTAAGTTATTTAAATTTGATAATTAGTAATGCACCCCTCTGCGAGTTTAGCCATTTTCTAATGCTTGCAGAATGGGCCGGCGTCTGAGAGGTCATGTGTCAGGCGTGCGGCGTAGTAACACAGATTCCCGTAGTGGGGCGCGGCGATTAACGACGTGTACACACGCTAGGCCCGGCAAGGAAAGGGTTAACACCTCTCCCCCACTCTCACACACACACTCCTTACCTTCATCCACTGACCAGGTTACTGAACCTGTTATACTCAGACCCATATAGGACTTGATTCAGAGACATTTTTAATTCATTAGGATGTATACACTGATTTGAACACCTGAAATTAGTTTAATCAAGTAATCCTGTTCATGACACTTGAGAACGACTATCATATAAATACTCTAGGTTTAGAAAGTATGGTAGGACGAGGCGTGTTGAGAATCTGAGTATGACTGTACAACTGATGTGGTAAGTCGTTTGAACCACAGGATTTAGTGCATTTAGGCTGATTTTCGGTTTTGCTCCTTCCCTGATTGGGTGAGACCGTGGTTGTCTGTGGTTACTTGTACATACTGTTGTTTAGGGGTTGTGGTTGGCTGTTTTGAGGGCTGTGTCCCTTTTGGTTGACCTTCACCATAGATCACTGTCATGGTGGTCTGTTGGTGTTCCTTCTCCCCTTCCAACTTATTTAAACTGTGCAGTTTCACCATCATCTGGCTCATCAGATACATTTCGGACCTGTTATAGTAAGTGAAAATGTTATCCTACTTGTGTGTATATTTTATGTGTGCCTGTGTCTTTGTGCCACAGGTCTGTGTGTGTTTTTAGGGGTGTGGGTGGGTGTCACATGGTGGGCAGTGTTATTGTTTTGTTTTCACTGTCCCTGTGGTTACCTGGTCAGGATGTCAGGATAGTGAAATTTATGTTTCTAAATTTCTAGATTACTGGTCATAGATGAATATATATTTCGAGTTTGTCTAAAAACTTCATCTACGAGCATCCTGAGACCAACAGAACACTAGAGATCATAACTGGATCCATTGACTACAAACTGTAGCAATGTATGGTCTAAACACAATGGACAACAAATATCGATGAGAGACCTGTAGAATCCAGTCTATTTGTAACAAAACCGCAAAACGCGGGCAGGTTCAATTATATGGGAGCGCTAGTAGAAAGGTGCCAAAACAGCAGCCGCCGATGCGGGTACAACGCGTGGCTACCAGGGTACCTGACAAACAATAAACAATGGACAATAGAAGAGTCGCAGTTAGCAATCCGCAATCAAAGCCTGGCAGGTTTACATACCAGCATAAATGCGCCTGTGATCTATAATGAACATGTCTAGGCATTATTGCATTATGTACCCTTTGTAACATGTGGGTCTGGCAGCTGCCACCCTGTCCTGTAGTGGTCCTTTTGTTCTGTAAGTATATAACCTGATATATGTTCCTGATTAAACCAGTAAGTTCCTAGCAAGTGTTGTGTTCAGACTTCTTCTGTACTGGGCAGTATACGGCAGTAAACCTCGTTTTACAGTGGAACCTCCGGCAGGACTAAGAGAGTACCCAGCCTAGTAAAACGTAGGTTAGTTCCCGGCGCTGCATCTTCAGGATGGATGAGGCTCAGTTCAAACATATAGAGGAGCTGAAGGTACAACAGCTAGAGTACATCCAAAACGGGGCATAACATACCAAGTTAAGAGACCATGCCTCCCGGATTGACTCCACGATTGGGGATGACCTTGACGCACTACGCAAGTGGCTATGTGAGGTCGAATCGGCAGCGCAGGGGTCCCAGGTAGGAGACACCCTATTGCTAGACCTGGCACTATACCTGTCGTGCGGGAGCCTACGGATATTCATCGGACAAATGATCAGCCAACTACCCACTGCTTCAAGGACGTGGGAGAAGCTAAGGAAAGAAATATCAGACGCTTTCTTGGGGGAGGAAGAAAGACAGGTCCTCAGAGAAGGAGTAGAGAAGGTCATCAGGTTCCCCAAGGAACCAGTACGTGCATTCGGGAGAAGATTCTTGGAAGCGGTAGCCGAGGCCTACTCAACGCAGAAATTACAAGACAAGGACCATATCGAGAAGCTGGTGGAAACATTCTGCGATGGATTGAACGATATCACTGTACGTAGGATAACTCTGTGTAAAGAACCCCAGACTCTAAAATAAGCTACAGCCGCTGCCGTAGCGGCCGCCAGGATCTGTGGGTCGGAGAACATGGCAGTGGTAGCCGCCATGGCCACCAACGGGACGCGCGCAAATCTAGACCAAGAGCTCCCCCCCCTGTTTGAATGGGACCAGGTCTCAACCAGCAGACAGGATACGGATATGGGCCAGGATGGCCACAACTATATTACGGGCCACCACCGCCCACGACCGGAAACCAGACGTTCCAGGCTCCAGGTCCCATCATCAACTACTACTACGGCAACAGGGGCAATGGAGGTAACCGGAGAGGAGGCAAAGGCAGAGGAAGGCCTGGAGGTAACGCACAATGGGGGAACCGGCAGGAAGATGGGTGAGGCAGAGGACCCTGCTATGACTGCGGGGAGATCGGCCACCTAGCGGCCAACTGCCCCCACAAAAACAACCAGATACAAGCTGCAATATCTGCCGCAATAGATCAGGCCATGCAGGCCCACCAAGGAGATGCAAACCAGACCTAAGGCCAGGGAAACTAAGGAAGGCACCGGACGGCCTAAAATTGGAAATAGTAGCCGACTACGATGCCAGCCGGTAGATGATCCGACAGGATGTTTGGGAGGAACTGTGCAAGAGGCAAAACATATATCCCTGTTGCGACCCGGAATCAAGCTACGCTCACTGTCCCGCCACAAGATACCCACCGCGGGAACTGGATCACTGGCCATCTGGGGTAATTCCCCCCCTATGTTCGTCATAGAAGACGTGCACCACGGGATGTTATTAGGGATAGACGGCATGAAGACACTGAACGCTAACATCAGCTGCATAGACTTTACGATCACCTTAGCAGGACGTACCTTCCAGTGGGTAGAGGTAGCGGCAGATCCCATGCTGAGCGGAGTGTTCAGCAAAATCGACGCATGGCTGGAGAAGTAACCCCATGCATTTACAATGGGAAAAGGGGCCCTTTCAATGACCGACCGGGTAACAATGACAATCGACACAGGACGTGCCCCTCCCCGAAGAAGCCGACCATACTGTACCCCACTAGCAAAGAGGAAGGTGATCGAGGACGAAATCAACGACCTCCTGGAGAAGGGAGTGATACGCCTCAGCAGCAGCCTGTGGGCATCCCCTATCTTACTGGTCCCCAAGCCGGATGGGTCATTGAGATGCGTGGTGGACTACTGGCAGGTGAACAGTGTAACGAAAAAGGATGCCCACCCGAGTTTATGTGAATGCCAATGGGCCTCTGCAATAGCGCCACCACATGGCAGTGCTTCATTAACTCTGTCCTTGCCCCATTCATCCCCAAGTTTGCACTGGTATACCTCGGAGATAAAGTCGTTTTCTCGAGGTCACAAGAAGAACACACCGGGCACCTCGACAAAGTGATACAGGCCATCGCCAGTAGCAGTCTTACACTAAACCCTAAGAAATGTGTGTTAAGGGAGGACTTGGTGAAACTCTTGGGGTATATAGTGAGTAGAGAGGGAATAGCACCTCACCCAGATAAGATGGCCGCCATTAAAGAAATGCCGCCACCAGCCTCCGTGAAGCAGGTAATCCGATTCTTGGGAATGGCAAACTACTATCGCCAATGCATACCGGGATTTGCAGTGATAGCGACGACATTGATCGACTTGACGAAGAAAAACACTAGATTTGTGTGGAGCAAAGACAAGCACCAGGCATTGGAGAGCCTAAGGGATGCGCTAATATTGGATCAAGTAATGACTCACCCAGACCCACGAAGGGCTTACCAACTATACACTGACGCCTCGGACCACTGTGTCGGCGGAATCCTCACTCAAAAGGACCATGAAGGGGTAAAACGGCCAGTACAGTTCTTTTCGAAGAGACTAAAGGGGTCTCAACTCTGTTGGGCCACCATTGAGAAGGAAGCCTACGCCATAGTCTACGCGCTTACAAAGCTCCGCCCATATCTATTTGGAGCACAGTTCACAATCTTCACTGATTATAATCACCTCAAATCGCTGTTTTTATCCGAGATACATTATACGAAGATACAGAGATGGGCAGTGCTCCTAGCGGAATACGGAGCTCTGATAGAGTACCGCAGAGGGTCCGCAACCGAAAGAGCCGATATGCTCAGCCACCTAGACAGACCAAACGGGCAAGAGGTAAGCGTGATGATAGCAAACGGGCAATGGAATGACCCTGTACTAGAAAAGCAACGGTTAATTGAAGAGCAGAGATGCCTCCCAGAGTATGACTGCAGGATAAGAGGGGAGGACGAGTATGTCCTATTTGAAGGGGTGCTATACTAAAATGAACCCCCGAGTGGACAGCCGGAATTCTCCTGTATAGTAGTCCCGCCGCAATTCAAACAAGCCCTGGTCAGGGTGGCCCACAAGGAGGGCGGAGCAAATAAAGAGGCAAGTGCAGAGCATGATAGAAAAGCAGCAAGGACGCAACATGGCCCGCCTAAACAAAAGGCCGAGATGCGAGAAAATGTCGCCAGGGGACAAAGTTATGCTTTTCCAACCCACGCCAGCATCTCTGGATCCCAAGTACTAGAAATTGGCAAGGCAACAGCAAAGATATTGGGAAGCGAAAACACCGTGAAAACTGTCAACCTAGACCGATTACAAGTAGATAGGAGGGAAGGACCGGAGAGACGAAAAGGACTCTCCAGAACAGGTACATATTCCCACACACAACGGAAGTTGAAAGGGAAAGGCTAGAACAACCAACACCGGGGGAAGAATACACTGAGGCGACAGAAGTCGGATCGCCAGACGAGCCTGTGGACCAAAATCCCCCCACCCCCTTTCCAGTGGCAGAGGGCCGAACAAACAAGCCTAACGATCAAAATAGAAACCACCCACAAGAACAAAGAAATGCCAACAGGCCCCCTGGTTGTAGCCGCACCTGGGAATTAAGGTGAAACCCCCAACCCACCAGGTGGTACACTGCGGAGAGGGACTACAATAGATCACGACAACTAAGTGACAGAAGCATTGACCGTGCAACAGCTCAGCCGCCGACACCCGCAGCATGTCATAGGGGCAGGATTAACGTGACAGAAACAGCTCCTGCCAGGGAGGGGAGGTATCGACTACCACCACTATAACGCAGAATGTACATATAAGCCCACCGGCGGGTAGCAAAGACAGTCGTGAGGAAAGCCCAGATCGAAATTCACCAAATCTGAACAGTGCCACAGAAGACGTAACTGACGAGGGAGTCCTAGTCAGCCAATCCGGGGAAGCCCGGGTAGTAGCTGGAAAATGGCAGCTGGCGGTAGCCATACAACGGCCAAGGGTTCCTAATACAATCAACTGGATGACACACATCACCACATCACTGCACACGCTAGCTAGGTTGGTCCCCAAAAAGGACAGGCTGGCATGGGATATGAGAACTAACAACGTCATCGCGAAGGTCAAACTAGGGGAAAGCATACTCGTGGATAGAAGATTGGTGGAGCTGCCAGCCCGAGAAAGCAACAACAACAATATAGTGAAAAAAGGATGGATCTACGTAGTGGGGCACGCACAAAAAGTAATGTTTGGGGTAGCCACGCAGTCAGACATCACGCCCCTCCTCCGCGAGATCAAAGCCCTACAAAGCGATGACAGCATCTCCCACCACAACCAATGGGCCCTGCTGTCAGTAGTAAACGCCACCAGATTGTACGCCAAAGAAGACGACATCAGCATATTAAAGAAGGCTGCAACAGACATCTACACGACAGGATCAGGACACTAACAACGGTGGTCAAAGGGGTACAGCTGAGCAATCAGGTGAGCGCATACCTAGACGCCATGTAAATGGTGGCCGAAGCCTTCCTAATGGAGGCCAGCATCTTTCAGAGACAATACATAATGCTGGAGTCAGAACACCTAACCAGGCTGGTGCTACCAGAGTCAATGCTCGACGAGGTACGTCTTCACCCAGCCAGGCCGCCTTATTGGCACACTGGTACTACCGCAACGCACCAGTACAACCCCTGTGGGAAGATGGCAACAGAGAACTTATCTTCCATATGACACTGGTAGCAGTATCCAACGACATCTTCCACCGAATCCAGCTCTAATTCATCCCCGTCCCATGGAAAGAAAGCATGTTCAGGGTATTCTCAGCCCACCACACAGTAGTGATAACCAACATTTCTGACAATGCGATCCTCCCTGGCCACAGCCATTGCGCCGGACATAACCCAACGGTATGCATGGCTGTGCCATCCGACCTAATGGCATCATGTGAGGTGGCAATAGTATGTGGACTTAAGCCAGCAAGTTGCAAGGTATCAGTTTTTAAGGACGAAGGAAGAGTGATAGTGGCCTGCGTCCAATCGAACTTGTCAGAAATTGTGGTATCATCAGCCAAACTAGTAGATCTAAAGTATATCTGCACAGGGAAGTTCCCAACTATATGGAAGCATGAGGGAGTAAGGCGATATGCTCTTCCGCCTGCTTGCACACTGATCACCAAAACATGGTCCCTAGCAGGTCTCAGAGTCCGCGCAGTATCAGTAGCAATCACAAGGACTCCCCTACGAAACCTTCCAGGGCTCAACTTCTCGTGGCCGCAGGAGTTGCCAGCTACAGTTAACTACTCCCTCAGGTTCAAGGACCGCAAGCCCATTGACCTTACCGACTTGCTAACCCAAACTCCAGGTAGCAACCCCTGACCAAGGAAGGAAGAGAGCCTGGTAAAACCTGGGAACAGCATGGGTATAATAGCGTTGGTCAGGGGACTACTAGCGGCAGCGGCAGGAGGAGGCTACAAGGTGCACAACAAGTATAAAGGAGAGAACCAGGAAAAGAGAGAAGGAGGACGGGCGGAAGAAGGATCGACGATGATAGTAAAGAATGTAATTAAAGTAGGAAACAAGGTGGAACAAGAGGAAGAAGGAGAAGACCCACTGTTTCCTAGTTTGAACCTGGATAAGTAAAGAACACTCCTAGACCAAGTGAGCAAAAGTATCAACCGAGGGGTGAAATATCCAGTTACATTAAGTAGTTTTTCAAACACTTCAAAATTCTATCTCAGGGAGTACTGTAGAATCCAGTCTATTCGTAACAAAACCGCAAAATGCGGGCAGGTTCAATTATACGGGAGCGCTAGTAGAAAGGCACCAAAACAGCGGCCAGAGATGCGGGTACAACGCGCGGCTAGGTCTGTGTGTGTTTTTAGGGGTATGGGTGGGTGTCACATGGTGGGCAGTGTTATTGTTTTGTTTTCACTGTCCCTGTGGTTACCTGGTCAGGATGTCAGGATAGTGAAATTTATGTTTCTAAATTTCTAGATTACTGGTCATAGATGAATATCTATTTTGAGTTTGTCTAAAAACTTCATCTACGAGCATCCTGAGAGCAACAGAACACTAGAGATCATAACTGGATCAATCGACTACAAACTGTAGCACCGTATGGTCTAAACACAATGGACAACAAATATGGATTAGAGACCTGTAGAATCCAGTCTATTTGTAACAAAACCGCAAAACGTGGGCAGGTTCAATTATATGGGAGTGCTAGTAGAAAAGTGCCAAAACGGCAGCCGCCGATGCGGGTACAACACGTGGCTACCAGGGTACCTGACAAACAATGGACAATGGAAGAGTGGCAGTTAGCAATCCGCAATCAAAGCCTTGCAGGTTTACATACCAGCATAAATGCGCCTGTGATCTATAATGAACATGTCTAGGCATCCAGCCTTGTTATTATTGCATTATGTACCCTTTGTAACATGTGGGTCTGGCAGCTGCCACCCTGTCCTGTAGTGGTCCTTTTGTTCTGTAAGTATATAACCTGATGTATGTTCCTGATTAAACCAGTAAGTTCCTAGCAAGTGTTGTGTTCAGACTTCTTCTGTACTGGGCAGTATACGGCAGTAAACCTCGTTTTACAGACAAACCAAGCCACTTTAAATTATTTTTAGACAAACTGGAAATTCTTTAGGTTTATTGAAACATTCTTGATACTTAATTTTCTATCAAATACAAATGGCTCAAATACATAATTTCTTATGATATTCTCTTACTTTTATTTCATGAAGTAATCTAGGTATACCGCGCTCTTCCATTGTAACTCCTAGTTTTCATCGTGAGGTGCATCGGAAGGCATATCGTAGATAATTTGCAGTTCCGTGGACGTGGGACCAAAGCAATAAGAGCGCATGCGAGTATTGATATCTTGATGTATCATGATATAGAGCGAGGTCACACGAGCTGTACCCACAGTGGAAGATCTGTTTGTTTGAATGAATATGACAAAAACGAAGAAAAGAGAAATTACTGTTTTGTCCATAATTGAGACTCCCAGGATTTGCCATATCAAACATGACTGTCTGCCAGTACTTGCTATTGAAGCGTCAGCAGGAAAGGTCCCACAGCTGTGGTTAAAGGCTGTCATAAAGCTTACGTGGCATTTACCACTTACGTCACCACGGGAGGCTGGTCCGAGTTCCCAGAAGAGGAGGCGCTTAGCCTTTCTCGTGAATATTGCTCATGGCCCTTTACCTCATAAGGATTATTTTGGTAGTGACTGTATCGTAAGATTTACAGACCAGAATGGTATAAGAGACAAATTGCATAGGCCCTATACATAGTTTAGGAATAAAATGCATCATAAAAATATAGACTTACACTATACCAATAAGATACAAGTGTAGAATCTTTACATTATCAAATCAAATCATAGATATAGTTCAAAACGGAACAATTATTGCGTAGATTGTTTTACCGAAAACAACCTACATCCGTATTTCAACTTACTTCCCCAGATCATTATATATTTTAATCTATAGAACCACAAGAGCAAACGAAACGTGTGTGTGTGTAGGTGTGTGTGTGTGTGTGTGTGTGTGTGTGTGTGTGTGTGTGTGTGTGTAGGTGTGTGTGTGTGTGTGTGTGTGTGTGTGTGTGTGTGTGTGTGTGTGTGTGTGTAACTAGTGACCTTTCATTCTTAATAAGGACAAGCGCATATACATGTGTATAACTATCCGAATAAATTTAACTTCCCTAGGAAATAATAAGTCTGGGAGTGTATCAAAGTAAATTGTCGTATGAGAACTGCTATTTTCCCCTTGAGTGTGGCTATGTATACAATGATCTATGAGGGTGGAGCTTTCATATGACATCCCAGTCGTGCATAATTACTGACTCTTAGTGGTACGTCCCTTTTTCTACGGCTACCAACAAGGCAGTCTAGGATTCCCTACAAATGACCATAAAAAGAAGACTAAGTACCAAATAGCAGAGCAGCAAGCTCAGATAGAGGGCAGCCTGCAAGCCGATACTTCTTGGTCTACGAGCCTCCAGAGACCTCCAAGAAACCCCAGCGGTCATAGCTTATAGATTCTTTAGAACGGCCTTCTCTTTGATACAAAATAACACTGATTTGTTTACTACATTTTATTATCCTGTGTGTTCTACTGAAATATTTTGTCCCTGTTGGAACGTGATAAATATAAAAAGTAAAATGCTATTTCACATCAACTCCTCTGCATATCACCTGGTGCTCAGTATTACCACTCCTCTAGGTTATATACATTCCAAGTGTAATCAGGACCTTGTAAAGATGTGATGAATGTTATTTAGAGTAATATGCTATGCCGCATATATATACGGAAGTATGATCTGACTTGCAACGTATCATATTATATATACTAATATTTGTTGTTCGTCGTAATCACAAGTTCTACATATAGTTGTTTGGTAAAACACTATCATATGTACATTATCACCATTGTATTCCCATGTTGGTATTCTACCATTTCGACACCTTCACCCACAGACGTGGAAGACCGACGATTTTTAGTCGAATGTCTTGTGAATAAACCAAATAAATAAGAAAAAATAATATTCCTTATCTCACCACGGTATTTTTCTCAATATGCTTAGCGTTAGGAACTCATACTCCACGGCCCTGGAGGAAGTGAACTCAACACTCAATGGCTAATTTGTTAATTTATTCTACTAGTCAATCATTACCCCAGATCCCAGGATAAAACAAGAAGAAAGCTGGTATGGGCTAATACAATTTGATTAAATTTTATAGTTCTTATTGATATTAATAAGGTTATACAATGAATATCAATAAGTGTATAATTGACATATGTATATTGTTGTCAATTATGAAAAGGTATATGATAACATAATGAAATTATTATGTAATATTACATAGTTGTGATGAACATGTAATAATAAAATAATAGAAATAGCCAAGAAGCCAATAGTTATAGGGAGAGGTGGGTTGGGAGAAAAATAATAATAAAAGGTCACTTTTTGAAAGAAAGAGACTGGATTAAAGACTGGTTGACTGTCCTTTTGTCGGTGACCTTGATGTACGCACGGTGTGTGTTGGATTTCCACCCTCCATACCTCTGGATTTGGAGTTCAGGAATGCCAGACTGGAAGGCCTGAGTCGCAGCGGCTTTCCTGAGGCTATGAAGAGTGAAAGTCTTAGTCGGTTGGCCTGTGGCCTGCAGAAGGCCGTCCCATTCCCTGGTCATCATACGGGACGTGATGGTCGTCCCATCGGGTAGGGTAAGGAACGGGTCTCGTAGGGTAGCCGTAGGGGCCACCCGTAGCAGCTCCCGAGTCGCCTGTACGGGACAGAATCTGGAATCGTCTGCGGCCTCCAGGCGCATCACTTTCTGCTCCCCTACGTGCTGGAGGTTTTTGGCGGCTTTGACGGTGACTGTCACGTGCCGTGCGCCGAGGACCACGTCCCCCCGTGTCAGATGGCGTGCCGGGTCGAACATGTGTGCGGATTGTGGCGCCACCTCCCCCTGCCGCAGGGCCGCATAGTAGATAAGCAGCAGGCCCGCTCTCATTGCCGTATGGAGGGGGGATGCCGCGAGTGCGTCGAGAACGGCCTGGAACACATTCATCAGGACTGGGGGCTTTACATTCGGCACATAGTTCTTGTTCCTCCTCATCCCCTCCAGGGCACGTTTGACGCGATAATCCTCGGTCGGGCGAATGTCCCCCCCCCGTCAGTCGCAGATGCGCACGGACGTGCGATATATGGTTGGCCACGGTAGCTGGCGAGGGGGCGTGGTCTGCCACATACTCCATGTACGATGTGATGAGGCTCACGGTCGGTGCCCCGGGATCCACCATCATGTGGGTGCAAAACGCCAGGTAGGTGCCCACTGCAGATCTCTGGTTGGCAAGAGTGCCTGGGGCACGCGCCTCTAACTGTCGGGCAGATGCCTTCTGCTGGAGTGAGAGAAGCGCCGGATCTGCAGAAGAGATGGAGTATTGGTACATAGGAGTACAGGGTACGATGGGGTACAGTTCATGGAGGTGAATGAGCGCATTCGCCCTATCGTAGTCCGATGTTGAGAGATGAGCCCTGCTCAAGGCATCTGCGATGACGTTTTGCACCCCGGGGATATGGGAGAAGACTAACTCGACCTGTAGGCGTGCCTGTACCATCCATGCCTGGCGGGCACACTCCGCCAGGACTCGGTTTCGGGCACGCCCGCTGTTGAGGGTCTGAACGGTCCCGAGGTTATCACAGAAGACCTCGATCCGGGATCCGCGGTCTCTGTCTGTGATAAAGGTGTGGAGAGCATATATAGTATTCAGCGCCTCGAGCTCTGAGATGCACTCCACGGGATCCAGAACGGGGCACACCTGGCCCGAATAAGAGAAACGGCCGTCGGTACCTCCCACTCCCGACAGGCAGGCATCGACTGTGATGCGCCTCGTTGGTGGGCCTCGAGGGATGAGTGCACGGCCATTCCATCCCTGAGCGAATTTGACAAACCAGTCCAAGTCCTGACGCATCTCCGAATTGATGTTCAGGTAGAATCCTGTCATCCCTCGCAGAGCCTCTAGGAGTTTGGAGACGAAAGCACGTGCCGGTTTGATGCATCTCGCCACGTGCAGGATTCTCCCCAGAACCGATTGTAACTGTCTCTTGGTGAGGGTCTGGCGTTTGGAGACGGACGACACGTGAGTTCGTATCTCCTCCAACTTGCCCGTGGGGATAGAGAGCGTCATCGTACAGCCCAGCTCGGCGAATAGATCCCGTGCAATCTTGAAGTCAACGGCTGCCTTACCTCGGTCCTCGGAGAGGATAATCAGATCATCGAGGTACATCGCGGCCGTGACTCCCTTTGATCTGAGGATCCCCACGATGGCCTCGGCCACACACTGCATGTGAGACGAGGAGGCACGGGCGCCGAACGGCATGGCGGTATCACAGTAGTGCCCGCCCTCCCACGTGAAACACAGCAGAGGCCAGTCGAGGGGATCACACCTGAAGTTCTTATATGCACGTGATACGTCAATTGACGACATAAAAGACGCGGTGCCTGCCTTCACGAGTTTTGACACTCGTCAACCGTTGGGAGGCCGTTATCTCATTCCAGTCCGTAGACTGAGTTCTTAATAACGAACGAGTTCACGCTACGCTCCCGCGGAAAAGTCATGTCCGTTATGATCCGCCTATCGTCCGTGCCCCGTTTCTCCCGTGTTATTAGTGCCGACATGTGACACCACGGGGTGAAAGGCGGCTCGTCAAAAGGACCCATCATATTGGTAAAGGAAGCCTCCTTCTGCAGGAACTTCTCCACCTGACGCGGGTAACCAGTGGCACTGGGGTGGTTGGCCACGCCCCTTGTGTCGCTCTCCGGTCCGAGGTATCCTAGTGGGAAGCCGTAGTGCAGAAAGCTCCTGAGCCCCTTCCACACCCCCTAAATAGCGATCCCAGGCCGGCAGATGTAGATCGGAGGGCACCTGAATCCTCGCCCGAGTGCGTTTGGTAGTCCCGTGTCGTGCACGGCCCGGTATATCTCTGCCTGGGTACCGGCCCCTACGGCCGTGAAGTCCGGCCACGTCGTCCGGCAATGATCCCGGAAGGCGAGCGGGTCCGTCCTGACTCCTTCCTTATGCACTCCGGTTTCGCACACTTCTTTTAGTGCGTTGAAGTCTGGAGTGTTAGTTTCCTGGTGGCCGGCCGGCGCAGTAACACTAACACCGGCCACGCAGCAAGACATCGTAGGGGCGGGGGAAGCATTGGTACTCTGATCCGGGAGTGTATTCCCCCTCCCTTTGTTTATGTATACCTCGCCACCCCGGCCACGTGCCGAGGCGGTCACGTGAGGCATGACGTCACGGCCCCCCTTTGATCTTCGTTTCGCGCCTTGCTTAGTCGCGGGATGCCCGTTTTTTTAAGTCGGCTGGTGTTGAAGCACGCTCTGGGGTGCCGCCGGCTTCGTCATCTGTAGTTGATATCCCGCCTGGGGTGCGCGCCGGGGTGTGGGCACAGGGGGAGCCGCTCCGTTGTTGTCGTACCCGTGCCCGTATGTCAGCTTGCGGTTGCACGCATGGACAGAGTGACCACACTTCCTGCCTACTGAATCACAGAAGGTGCACACGTGCAACCACCGGATACCCCCTTCGCTGTGGTCGTTGCGGTGGCGGCACCCCCTCTCACCATTGAAGTCCCGGCACGGGGCCTCGCTACCCCGAGCGTGTCCGGTCTCGGTGTTGTTACTGCTGTTGGTGGTGTGGGTGGATGTCATTGCAAGCCGGACACGCTCTTCCTGTATCCGGCCGTGCTCCGACCACTGCATCCTGCCGGATTCCACCTGGTCGAAGACGTAATTGCTCCACCGTCTGACTCCGGCCCACGGCCGTGCCTGCGCATTGACCGTAACTTGATGGAGATGGCGAAACATGTGTTCCCTATCCTCGGGGTGCAGAGCGCGCTCATCGCTCAACAGGGCCACAAAACAACTGATGTATTCAAGTGGCCCGAGGCTCTACCGTAGTTCCAGCTTCTGGTGAAGCGTGTAAACGCCGTCCCGGTCCATAAACATATACGGTTTGGCGGTCAGCCTGCGGGCATTAAGGTCGGACAGTAATGAGTTCTTACCCGTGGTCCTGTCGTGGCGCATGGCCTCACGGCCGAATTCCCTCTGTAGGTGCTCCTCGGACGTGTAAGTCTCTCTCAATTGGCGCGGTGGAGGCAGCAGGCGTTCCGTCTGTTCGTGGGCCCAGTCCCGTGTCCGTTCGGCCGCCGACAACACCCGTGAGCCGCTCCTCCTTGACGCAGGGCGGGAGATCTGCATTATGGCGTCCATCATGCCGTCCATTTGCCGGGACATCTTAGATACGTCCGACTTGACGCCTTTCATTTACGTCGGTCCGTACTCCCCCGAGGTTGGCCTCCAGAGCAGTCACCCGTGAGGCCCAGGACCGTCCGCTGGTGCTTGTCCCTTGCTGGGATACCGAATCGATGTGGTCGCTCTCGGCCACTGTTTGCTGCTGCCGCAGAGTTATTTCTGAATCCGTCTCCGTTGCCGCGGATGCCGCCATAGCACTTCTAGTCAACATATTTCACCGTAAATAAATCAAACTCTGTCCTGGTATCCCTGTACACGGTCACCGTTTTTCAGGGGAATATGGAGACCGGAGGTACGACGGGCGGAATAGCCAAGGTACGCGAGAAGAAAAAGTATGTGTGTGAGGTATGAAGCCTAAGAAGCGAATGAGGCAGAGTACAGTGTCGACCTAGCGCACTTTGATGTTTAGTGCGGCCGACAGGGGAGAGGTGGCGCAGGGGTGCGCTAGTACAGAGGTGTTTCACCAGGGGGGGCAATGACCACCCCTGACCAAAGGCCATGGGTAACCAATAATACACGGGCCGGGATAAAATCAGAAACTTACTCGATGAAAATAACTTGGTTAGTACTCCACCTCATTCTAAATATCAACCACTCTGTATGTATACTTCACCTCTTACTCCACATCAAATCTTCAAGTAATATGAAATTCCATATCAACCCTGCTGCAAGTCAACTGGTATTCAAGAGCCATATCAACCGTGCAGTAGGTCACCTAATATTCTATATATCAACGCTTCCATAAGTCACCTTATACTATATATCAACCCTTCTGTTAGACACCTAATACTCAGTGTCATAGGCAGATCGGACAATTTGGCTTGAAAATTAAAACCAATATCATTTTCCTAGATGTTGATTATAATGATCTCTACGTATTATAGAACGCATATCTATGCTTTTTAATTGGGGTCACCGTGCTCGTTTTTGATTTAGAGATAAATTTTATGATAATTTAATAATATGATATACAGAAATTCTACAAAGTTGATTTTCATATAGTAAAACCCATGTCATTTTCTTCAAACTTTCACAGAGCATAGTAGATATATAGTTCTACACATTCAAGTGTTAAAATTCAGACATCCGCCCCTCCGCCTATGGCGTCAGGGCGAATGCCCACGATAGGTGACCTCAAACTAAGACATAGTTCGCCCACAATTAGGTCGTATTCTCTTAGTGTCAACTGCAAGTTGTTGATTAGAAGCTGGTATTAAATTATAACTGTCACGATGCATTAAGTAGTGTGTCGGGTTACCTTAGTTTGACAAGTTTCATCGATCGGCGAGTGTCAACATGTCAAAATGGCAAATAGCAGACTTATAAAGTCTTACAACGCCCCTGTTCCGCACGTTTGCTCATTGTTCTACCTTATAAAGAGGTGATAACCTAATAGTTATCCTAAGATTTAAAGCCAAATAATAGGTATTCTTTCTAGTTCTGCTAATACTGTAAAGCAACGAAACACCCACCACCCTAGGCCTTTATAAGTATCGTTTGAAGGCAACACACTCCCCTGCCTAAATATAACATGAATAACAATTAAAAGGTTTAGGTTTCATTCAGTCTATAGATAGTTTTTTGTAACCCACTTGCACCCTATCAATTTGTTATTTCTACAACTGGCTGAATCTAGGAACCAAACATACCGTTTCCTTGCAGCACGCTGGAAGTCTATATGTGACCACTTTAGCCTTTAGGCAACGTATATAGGACATGCGAGCACGCTCTAAAAATCAATATCTTAAGACAACGTGGCACCGTATCCATACTGGTCAAGGTTGAAATATCATTACGAAATATTTGAAATCATAGTGATCAGTATCATGTTCCAAACAATTCCCTCCTCTCCTAGGTATTCGTCTTAAGTTACAGACTATCTGCTGGGCGAGTGCCAAGGAACAGAAGCTGCGCTTTGATTGAATAAAACAGTTACATAGCACCACCGTGACTAACTAGAGTCCATGTTCCGTAGAGCTATCACTGATGCAAACTGTGACGTAAGTTAAAGTACACATTCGCTTCATCGCCTTGAAGGTATATCCGACAACTTATCATGAAAAGTAAATTTCCTAGAGTATGATCATCTCCAGGTAGTATAGATCAGACTGCTAGTTTAGAAAATGGGGGCCACCCTTGCCGTTTTTGATCTAGAGATCAATATTATGATAATACTTTATGATAGAAATTTAAAAAAGTTTTTTTCCCAGAGTAAAACCCATGCCACTTTCTTCAGAATTTCACAGAATATTGTACATGTATAGTACTGCACATTCCTATATACCTATGGCTGTACACTCTATGCTTACACCACGCTCTGGGGGGTGGAGTAACTATCTGATACTACCCAAGGTTGGTATACTACCCAAGGTTGCCGTATACTACCCAAGGTTGACATTTAGACCAATCAGATTGTCTCTTATTAAACCACATTTGAAGGTATATAGGAATAGGGAAACCAAGTACCAGTGAAAGGAAGTCAAAATTACTCGGTAAGGCTTGGAAAAATTACTGCCCGCGGCCAGGGCCTTGGGCAGTAATTTTTCCAAGCCTTACCTCGTAACTTTGACTTCCTTTCACCGGAACATAGTTTCCCTCTATTCATGTTTCAAAAATCATAAGTAACCGTCCTTGTTTGTGAAAGAAATGAAGAAAGACATATTTTTCAGTACATTTCCAATGTTAATTGTGCAAATAGAAATATGCCTATTTTACTGATTGGATTTTGATAAACTGGATAAAACTTGATAGTTGGCCTCAAAATATATCACCAGGAACCAGTTTAGACCTAAAATTGTCAATATCTAAAAATATATCGGGTAGCGCCACTGCGAATTGTAGGATATATTTTTAATTAATTGATATTCATTACTTTGAAGTATATGATAAAGGTAAAACTAGTTAACCCTGTCTGAAAGGCCAATTACTCGCTGGTTCTCGCCGCCCCTCGCGTTTTGGGTTGTTCCAGTTCCTAATGTAAGCCATACAGCCAAGGTAACCTTGTTTGCCTATATCAAATTACCGTATATTTTCTACATCATCATGGCAGAAACAGATAACCAGCTGACATTGTAAGATCATCCATTCAAGTCCGGCGATCGATCGGCATGGATCCCTCTGATTGTAGAAGCCAGTCGACCATTGGATTCCATCAGTTCCCAGAGCAAATTAGATCGCCATCTCAAGCTTGAGCATTCAATCAATACTAAAGACCTTTACAACCGTTTAAGAAATCACGCTAAAGCCTTGCACGAATTTTCTGGCGGTTTCACTTTCGATTTTCGATAGTCAAGGCAGCTATAATTCTGCTGGAAGGCGAGGGTGGATGGCTGAGGAGAAATACGGCCGAGCGTCTGTCATAACAGCCACACACGATCCTTCACCCTGAACCTCCAGGGCCGCAGGAAAAAGACGGGGAATCCAAACACCATTTGCGCCCATCAAAGTTTTTATAGGAGAGAATAAAAAAACTGTCTATATATTGCAATCAACTTCTTAAAAATAAATTATTATGTGATCAGTGAAGTTGCAACTTTGTATATATTTGATCAGTCAAGTTGTGCATTAATTTATATACATGTATATGATATATGAAATGGTATTGGTATGTAGGAATGAAGAGGTACATTAGTAACTGATTGATATGTGAAGTGGTTTATCACATACCCTTCACATATCAATGAAGCCATACATTTCTTAATGAATGGTAGGCGAAATTGTAAATTAGTATATGCAGGTGCAGTTGAACATTGTGGATAATCAAACATTGTCAAATAATTTGCTGCGGACATTTGTCACGATCTGGCAGCTCTCAGAAAAACCTCGCCTCAGAAGGACGGCTCACACATGGAGTCACCGGCTGCTCAGGACTGCTCCTCGTCAGTCCTGAAGTGCCTCAACTTTCCCCTTCAGAAAACTCTAAAAGATTATGCGGAATGCGACTGCAGAGGACCCTAAACTGAAACAACAAAGAAGTCAGACAAACAGGGCACGTACGCTGGTTCACAGGGTATCCGCTAGGGACTGCCCCATGCATATGCCTGATTCTGGTAACCTCGGTGAGCGCATGAGCAGGCTATAGACCGTAAATAAACAAGATGGCGTGCGATTGTTTTGTAGGCAAGACCATTAGGAACGCGACTCAATAAATAGAATGATATAAAAAGGCAAACTTTCTTGGTAAATGATGAACTATAACGTTGCCTTTGTCAGGTGATAGACCTCGAATCAGTTGCATGTATGCACCACTGTAATTGCTTTTGACAGAAAAGGCTGTACCCACGTGTATGTGCAGCACAGGTGCCATTTTCAAAACAAAGCATGCGGTTTGGAACAAGAGCAAGAGGTATTTCACATTTGCTGAATGGCAGGCTACAAAACCCGTGATAGAATGCTGTACCATAATACTTCAATCGTATATAAATAGTCTACACGTACTGACAGTCGATCATTATGAGCTAACTGAAGAGTTGGACTTTAATGCGAAATTAAGCACGGTAGTTAGGGACTCAATCCTCGTCGTTAGGGACTCCCTTCAACCCTTTCCGCTCACGTGACCCTCACGTGGTCCCCCCCCCCCCCCCCCCCACGCCATCCTACCGACGTTCACTTCAACCCTGGGCAGCCAACGAGAAGAAACCATCCACCCACCCTACAAACTCTCCAATCTTTTCTTTTCCTTCTTCCCTGCTCCGTAGGACTCATCAATAGCTCCTGAACTATTATCTTATCTCGAATGTATGTTATGATGGACCTCTAAAACTTATCTCGTATCTCCAATATAATCAATAAATTGTATGTCCATACCCGTGCTTTGTGTTAGTCATTAGACTCTGTGCACTGTCTTGATTACTTGTGAAGTGTCTGCAGACCCCTATTTTCGATCAAGCTCCTGTCAAAGCCACCAAAGTCCGTTTTCGGTAAATATTTCAGCTATGAAACAATATCATTTATTACATTAATCTCCTCGTATTGCGTGTGAGACAGGCGGGTACCAGCCAAAAGGGCATCCAAAGGCCACGGCTCACTGATCACCCACCAGGAATGGTCCCAACTATTCTACAGAATAGTGACATGGCTTATCTCCAAGGCAGCTTGAATGCGGGGTCTTCGATCATAACTTTCAAAGTCTCAAACGTTGCAACTGTGCTTACAGGAGAAGCAGGGTGAGAATCAAGCATGGATCCTCCTCTACCAACTTCTAGCAGAGCTACACAAGTCATCGCCGCAGCGCCCGCCATCACGATTACGGTTCCAAATAGCCTGGGGATTGCTACAACTACACTGGCGACCGGCTCTGTGATGCCAAGCTTGTGCAATGGCTATTCAAGCGACACTCCCAGGCACCACACTGTGGAACGTGCTACTCAGCCTGTACAGGTGGGGTCACTGTATAGAAAACGTACTTTTGCAGCTTCAAAACAGAAAAATAAATCTATTTGTTGGACAAATCCTATTTCATGTTAAAATACATATATATTTACCCATAAGAAAAATATAATTATACTCATTTCCTATCACTGGTTCATTTTTGGCACAACTTTGAAAAATACCTTAATTTTTCAGGGAACGTTCGGTATGAGACTCTGTTATTCTTTAAAATTGTTCAAAACAGAAGTGAATTTAAATTTCCATTCCTAGAGAAATGCTCTTAGTATAGCCAAGTGTATTACCTAACACCATGGAAAATATGAAGTCTCTCATGGGAGTATAAATATTGATTTGGCACCATGGAATGAATACAATTAGGCTTAATTCAAGCCAAATTTGGAGTTAAGCTTTTAAGCATTTAGGAACGTTCGGTATAAAAAAGTATAAAATCTGATGCACCATACTGGGAACTGAATGCAGGAGTCAGGTTTTGTAGCAGGTGGCCAATTTTTTTCAGGATTTATTCTAACCATTCTTTACTTCCCATAGTAAAATTTGCAGTTAGTTAACTCATAGAGAAATATAGGATGATCCTTTTTATACAGGTATAAAATCCACATACCGAACGTTCCATACTAAATAGTGTTTTCTTAAATAAGGCCCTAGGGACTTAGTAAATAACTTGAGACAGCTGAAATTTGTAATATTATAACCTGAAATATCTGTATATGAGATTATATTGATTTATTTGGTTGGTATTAAGTGATAGAGGTAAGTTGTTGTTATATTTCTCTAAATTTTATTTTATATTTCTTAGAAAATTGTTAAATTTACATGTTTTTCAGGATTCAATGTCTCAAAAGCTGAAGGTGTGGGAAAGAAACCCCTAATAATAAACATTTTCTGTTACATTATAATGTTCTCTTTCCATAAATACTAAATATAACTCTGTCAGATAAATAGAAGTACTATGAGCTTCTGTAGAATGTAGAAAGGTAGAGAAATTGCCCAAAGTACGTTTTTCTGTACAGTGAGGTAGCCTGTCTTGACCCGTCTGAGGCTGTGGAATTCACGTGGTAGGATCCATGTGTCCCAGAGGGTTCAAGATCTCATGATATCCTGCTCCTTTTTAGAAGTAAATGTTGCTTTAGTAAGAAATATATAGACAGAGAAATACGTAAATTAACCTTAAAATGCCAAACGTTCTACAGACGTAAGTAAACCTTAACATTTCTACATTCTATCTACATAGAAATTTACGTAAATTCTACCAAATAAGTACGTAGATTTACGTTGCTAGAACGTATTTGTGTATACTGGGATGCTCTGCTTCACATCCCAGGAAGAGATGAGAAGCAGAGGTCAGGCTGACTTTGGTGTACTCGTGTACTTGGTGTAGGGGGAAGTCGTGATTAAGTATAGATCAAGACGATGATGTTAAGGTTCTATGAAAATAACGGGATTTTATTTTTAATCATTTACACGGGAGGTTAAACAAGATAACATCCTATATGGCGAGTTCTAGTCTCATCTAGCGTAAGGAAACGTAAATGAATTACCAAGCACTGTATGAGAACACATTTTCCTGTCAAGTCATTCAGAGATTGGGCACAAAACAGGAGCGACTAGATACAAGCAATGTGAAAGGGGAGGCTTTTGCGAATCCAATGGATTGAGTGGGATTTGCACCAGCTTTTCACCCGAAATAAGCCTGATCCCAGGGCACGTAAAGAGAGCATTCGCGTTCGGACAATTACCAGTCACACGCGGAGAGATCAGGGAGCGTGATTGCAAGGATCAGCAGCACTCCTGTCTCATACTAATTGGTGACCCATGGCCTTTGGTCAGGGGTGTCCATCGCACCTCCTGTACTACGCACCTCACGTGTGCTTCCCCTTCACTTCACTTCCACTTCCACTCACCTAGAGCCGCTCTCACACGATACACACATATCAACGACTGGAAATGGTTGGCTAAGTGTATTATTGAGATAGTACAGATCCTTTATCCTACCCCTAGTAAAAAAGAACAAACTCCATAGGCTTAATACTGGCCGACTTTATTCGGGCGAGTATGCAGAAAAATGATATTTATCGCTCTAGTGGGATACATTTGTGAAATGACGTCATGTGATAAATGACCAATGAGCGAGCAAGACAAGAGCGATATCGAGAGTATTTAGATCAACAAGCACACATTTATGGAGTGTCACACAATTTCGGATATCGGTGAGTTTTATGTTATTTCTTAATATTCAAAAGTAATATAGACAGGGTAGGATTAATTCTAGACCAAAGTTAGTCGAGTTGTTGTTTATCGCACGACCGTCTACCCCTGAAAATGGTCGCTATTGTTATGACCATTTGTCTCTGGAACGCTATGCTCTCAAAATAGTCACTAACTGGTCACTATCACAAATAGTCACGACTGAAAAACAGGTCCCAGGATCTCTAAAGGTCCATTATATTCGGCCTGGATTTTAGAGAGTTAGTGAGGTATTTCCATTTATTAATATTAAAATTGACTTATTACTCTAATAGTCAATTGTCGTATTATGATAACTCGGTATAAATAATTGATATTAATAAGGCTAACTGAAATTTTGTCATAATTCAGAAAAAAACAATAAAACTTTATTTGTCCAATTACGTCCTCCTCTTCTTTATCCAGGAATAAGGGGTAATGAATGTAACATATTAATGCAATTATGTTTTTGAGTTTATTCTATATCCAGCTCCCTTATTTTGGACTAAAGTATGACTGCCCCGAAAAAGGGGACCAATATGACAAGCTTCAAACAATACTCGACAAGTCAGACCACGATGAGACATAGTATTATGGTTTTACTATAAACATCATCTATATACTTACAGAGGATACTGGGAGGACTAGCCCCCCGCACTTTGTGGGCCGTCGACGCCGCCGCTCGGGCAGCTGCCGCACCGCGGCGCTGCACTCGCTGAATGGTCATGGCCCACCATTAACTTCCGGCCCGCCGTCGTCATGGGCGATAATAAAGTGAACTGACCGCACGGCAGAAATGTTTGGCAAGACGATTCTGAAAGTTTGGAGCGCTGTCACGTTTGCCTATATGTTCTGAGTGGGCATTAATGAATACTGTTCCAAAGTCAGTTCACATCTGCTTACCCTGGCGAAATCAATGCCGCCTGACCACGGCAATAGAGCAGATAATTGTGCATGTTGCTTTACACGTTCAATATGCGTCATTTTGCAAGTATATACCGTGGGCAGCGTGTCACGTGGGACGCATCGCGAGGGCAGTCCGTACTCTGGGAAGTGTGTCACCCAGGAAATGTTACAAGGGAGATGTGTACGGTGGGCAGCGTTTCACGTAGCACGTAGCATAAGGGAAACTTATGTACAATTGGAAGTGTGTCACACAGGATGTATCGCAAGGGACGTGTGTACCGTAGGAAGTGTTTTTCCCAGGCTGCGACACAAGGGAAATGTGTCATTTGGGCTTCATCATGAGGGAAGGGAGTCCTCTGGACAATTTTCTCACAGGACGCACATGAGGGAAGTATGTCACGCCGGATTTACTATGAGGGAAGTGTGCACCAAGAGCAGTGTTTCTTGCAGGACGGACGGTCCACAAAGGAAGTATCACATGCGATGCATCATCCGGGAAGTGTGTCACATGCAATATGCACATGGGATTGTGTCTTATGGATTGAGTGTCACGTGTTAGGTAGCACGTGGGACGTGTGTCACGTGGGGGCGTCTATGGTTTTGTTTGCTAGCAGCTGGACAGTGCTGATGGACATTTGATGACCGCGATGTCATCACGGCCTAGAACGTGCTCTAGACCTGCTACAATGACAGAGTCCGCCCGCGAGCTGGTAAACATCACTGACCACACTGGCCTTGTATGGTGCGGGAAAGGCGGCAACTCGCGAAACAAGGTGCCATAAGGCATTCGCCGCACCTGTAGCTCTTTGTGTGGGCATACTTGTACCTATATCCGCTCAGATGTATCACTCATGAGTGTATCATAACTGGACCAATAACCACTCATTTGTGCAGCTCAGTTTATCCTTGTACCGATATCCAGTTATGCGTGCGACATAATCTATCGTCATATCTATATCCGCAAATGTGTATCACTAAGTGTATCATCGTATCTACATCCACTCACTTGTGTAACTCAGTCAAACATTGTATCTATGTCCACTCAAATGTGCTGCTTGGTGTTTCCTTGTATCTATGCCCACACGGTGTTTCCTAGTTTCTATATCCACTTACATGTGCCCCTCGGTGTTTCATTCTACTTCTTACAACGCAAGTGTATTGTTTAGTGTATCATCGTACCTAGATCCACTTACATATATAAAAATCTATATCCACGTGTATTGTTTAATGCGTCCTTGGAGCGCTATCTACGCACGTGCGTCCTGCAGCAACGCTGGCAAGCATCTGGCAGTGCTGGTATCCGACTGACGCTGGGGTGGAGTATTGTGACCAGCGGCGTCGGCAATGGAGTAAAGCGTGTGTGGTGATGGAATGAGAGAGGAGCATAGGTGCCCTGCCGCCCGTCGCACGCCGTAAGCAGCCGCATACGCCGCCTGGCACACGCCGCCGTACAGGCCGCACGCCGCAGGACACGCCCCACGCCGCCCACCGGCAACTTACATCCTGTATCGTGGCGCCTCGTTCCGCGCGCGTCTCTGCCGGATGGACCCGTCACGGGCGCTGCGTCTGGTGGCGGAACGCACTGCGCCTACAGTAGATCTCGCACTATCCGCCTAGTCCGCCTACAATACTAAGCTCTCGGGCCACACCCCTACGCTGATGACTGCTGGTACACTGCCCGGGCTCGGCATCACGCCGCACACTGCACGCCGTCCCAGGATCGTGGATCCCTTCTCCGTACGCCCCCTCCGCCAGCACTAGACGCACCCCTGTTTCACCAGAATCCCTCTGCCGCCACCAGCGCCATGCCGACGGCCCGCCACTACAGGCCTCAAGCTGTCTTCTTACCCTTACGTTCTACAGCCTGCCTGTACCCCTCACCTCAGGAGCTTCCTGAACCCCTCACTTCTACAGCTTGCCGGTACCCTTCATTGTAAGAGTTTCTTGTACCCCTCATTTATACAGCTTGCCTGAACCCCGCACCTTTGGAGCTTCCTGTACCCCTCACTTCTGCTGCCTACCTTTATTTCACATTTCTTCTGTCTTGTGGTACCCCTGGCTTAGACTTGCTCAAGTCCTTTGATTATGAACATTTATCAAATGATTAAACACAATAAGAATAAGGTTCATTAAAGTATGCATCCTTCTCTGACTGGGTATCCCAACGAGGAGGGTAGCTATAGGATGCAGGAGTCTGGAGCCAGTCTAGAGCTCCCTGTATTCCCCTCTTAAACAACTTGTCTGCATGCCCCATTCTCCACTTAGTTTTACCATTAATCTATTCTCATTGCTTAATCTTCTTTCCTTATCCATTCGCTTTTATTCCTGCTGTTTTCCCCTTTTACTTCTGTTCGTCTGCCATACTCTTCGCTTTCCTACTCCTTAACCGCCTTCATGTTGTCCCGTCATGTCCCTTTTTTTTCTTACTCTCTTAACTGTAATATATTCCATAACACAGGTAATATCTCAGCTAGGTTCAGATCCAGGGGGAAGTAAACACTCCATCACACATTGCGTCTCGCCCACCTCTTCCACTTAACCCTGAATCTGTCAGCTCCACTCTCAAAACACTATCCAAGGCACGTGATCCATCCCTGAGAGTCGCAAAACCCGATACATGTATTCTACCCACATTCACTATTCACTACCTGTGCTGAGAATCAGTCCTTCGTTGGCTGTATCAAGAGCCAGTCCCTGGCTGACTGACCACACTAGGAGCCAGTCTATGCCTGACTATACTGAGGACTGTCTCTGCCTGACTGTACTGATAACTGTGTCTGGCCAGCTGTACTGAGTTCTATTTGCTGCCTGACAGTACTATCAGCTAGTCTCTTCTGGTTGTGCTGAGAGCCAGTCTTTGCCCCACGGTACTAAGAGCTTGTCTCTTTTGGATGTACTGAGAGCCAATCTCTGCCTGACTATACTGACGACAGTCTCTGACTGACTGCACGGAGAATCAATCTCTGGCTAGCTGTTCTGAGATCCAGTTGCTGCCTGACAGTACTGACAGCTAGTCTGCCTGACCATACTGAGATCCAGTCTCTGCCTGACCATACTGAGAGCCAATCTCTACCTGACCATACCGAGAGCCAATCTCTGCCTGCCCATACTGAGAGCCAGTCTCTGGCTGACTATTGACACTGCACGAAACTACTGGTGGCGTAACGCACTGCGCCTACAGTAGATCTCGCACTATCCGCCTAGTCCGCCTACAAGTGTCCAGGGACCTGTTTCAGTAGTCTTGTGACATTAGGCCTAGACAGACATCAACAGCGGCACCAACAGTGAAAACAACAGCGGACAAAGACTAGCAAATATCTGACGATCGAAGTGGCCAATCTTCTTCATATTTGGAACGATTATAGATTATATGTATCCCCTACTCATGTTGATGTGTCATTGCTTAATTCCTACGAGAAGTGAGTGAAACTCCGTGTGTCATCGACTGCAATCTTGTGATCTGTCCGTATGGTGTCACAGACGCCATCTAGACATGTCACAAAACTACTGAAACAGGTTCCTGGTGTCTTCAGAGCCTCCCGTTAGCGCTCACCACCTCCCGTCAGCGCCCGCCGTCTGTCCCTGCATTTACTCACTCAGACCAACAGATGAGGGTAACTGCAGACAGTCCGTTTGATGTGGTGTAAACAGGTGTGTATGACGCATGTAGTCTCCAACCACCAGAATATAACTGTATCATCTCGGTGATAACATCGCTCTCAGAGCCTTATAAAGGCTTACATGGAAAACTCTACAGAAGAGTGGTGTTTGAAAATAAAATCTATTAAAAAAACGTTTAAAAAGCCAAAGAATACAGGGTTTATCATGTGTAATTAATCAATTTATACTCAATCAGGTTTTATAAAGGTTTTATAAAACAAATTGGTAATATAGGATTTATTTTTCATATAATACAGACTTGGATGGTTAATGGAAAATGAAATATGCTACCAGTAGTTTCCCCAAGTGGCAGAGATCGGAACTAATGGATAGTGGTGTAAATACAACAGAATCAGGCGTATATGAATTAGGCATATATATGAATCAGGCGCCTACAGATGAGGTGTATACACACGGGGAATAGGACGACCTTGCATACGAAAAAGCATACCTATATACGCCGGGTATATACATATATAAAGTGGTCAGTTTCGTGCAGTGTGAGAACTATTCTCTGTCCAACGGTACTTACAACCAGTTCCTGCCCAGCTGTGCTCTACCAGGGGTCTCATAGAAGCATCAATGTCTTTTAACTTCTGTAAGGAAATTCACACAGTCAAGATAAGACGGGCATATCTATGTGCTCACGCTAGCCGCCAGTCCAGATCTCTTCCTATTATGTGAGTTTGTTGTTGACCCTAGAAAACTTGCAGTGATTGCATCTCTAACTCACAGGGTAACTCGCCCATTGGATCTCTTCATTACCCATCACTCAAGCAGGCCACACACCTCCATAACTAATAGCAAAATCTGCGGCCTGCTTGCCGGCAGATGGCTCGCCTGGCGCTGCCAAACTCAGGGCAACTTCCACTGCCTGTTCGCTCAGTGATGCTGACACCTGGTGTCATTAACCAAACACACAAGGCATACCAGAAATGGTCTAAGAGGGGATGTACCCGCAATAAACGTTGAGTTCACCCAGTGCATACTAGAGATATTCCATGAGGAACTGTACTTGCAATAAGGACCCTAATCACTCATCTTGGTTAGGTATGGGCATACTAGTCCCAAAGGCAGGAAAGTGATATAGAACCCAACTCTAGCGGTCTTAAGGAGTAGGAGTCCCCGTGCTAGTCTTTGATCTACAGAATAATATAATGATATACCCGATAGTAAAAGTGCAATACTACTCATCTGAGTACCATACACTAGGTCACCGGTTTTGGATAAATTGATGAAAGTCAAATCGTTAAACTTTTACTCAATCCACAATGAACTACATCATATCAATATTTCAAAGTTATCAGGTGGCGCCACTGTGAACTGCACGATATCCCTTTAGAATGATATGATATTAACGCTCCACTGGTACCGGTATTGAGGCGGAAGGAACGTATACATAGTGGCGAATGATGGCGGGCGCGGAGGGCTGGACCGGGATATGCTGTTCATACTCCAATCTACAACCTCTGACCTCTACCCATCTCTCTCACCCCTCTCTATCCCTCTCGATCTCTCATTCCATGTGCTGGCTAGCTCGGGAGTGATTTCAGATACTGGTGGATACAATCCAAGATTGGCGAGAAACCTCCCATAATTGTGTCTACAATATATCCTAGTCCTCTGAGAAGCCCTTCCCCGCAGACGAGTTACGAGCTGTAGCCTAAGAATCGAACCATTGGTTGCTTAGGCCTGACAGTACACCCACACCGACCTCTTCACACTGATACCGTCTACAGTCACTCCCTGTTCTCATGCCTAAATCTATAATGGTGCAGGCCTTTAAATGTGCATAATTAACATGAGCCTATAGACATGCCAGTTAGCATGATGAGCATTAATACACAAAATATAATGTGGCAGAATGCTCATTCTTACTCAGTTTTTCATATTTGTAAATATGTCAACTGTCCGGTATATAGAACATAGCCGGAGATAAAACCAGAATGTAGACTCATTCTGAAGGATATATAACGTATACTACAGCTGAATCGGGTTACATAACGAAAATATTCAACTGTATTTTTGAAAAACACCCTACTTGGTGAACGAAGATTTCCAGTCAATAAATCATATCCACAAAAAAAGCGACCCGAAAACAACAAACATATTGCCAGCTATTTAGAATATAGGACCTACGTATAGCATATGTCTTAATTTACTTTTTTTATTGATGTAAATTTGTTTTAAATTCGAAATGACGATCCACCAAAGAGCCACCCGAAAACAACAAACATATTGCCAGCTATTTAGAATATAGGACCTAAGTCTTACTTTACTTTTTTATTGATGTAAATACGGTTTTAAATTCGAAATTCTTTCATCGTATTATAAAAGAGCCTTTAGAAAACAATATTGAATTGACCTATTGGTTGTTGCTAAGGTTCTATGAATGAGTGCTGTAGCTAGATACCTCTGGTGACTGAGCGATCGTCATAACGGTGGCAGAGTGTATGTCTTGTGACGGTCACGCTGAGCACATTGATTTCCTCTCACAGAGAGAAGCTGTATTATAACGTATCCACTGAATCTGACTTTCGCTATTGTGATGCTGTTTCAGAACACCAGTCGCATGTACAGGCTTTCTCACATGTATGTGAAGTGTGTCACTAGGATATTCATGGAGGGATACACTCATGGATGCCTTCCTAAGGCTGGACTCACGAGCGGTACATCTTGACTTGATAAAGACTTCTTTATACCGTTGTACATATCGAAATAAAAATACATACTACGAGGAATTTAGGATTTACATCCTAATAAGCGTTTTGAATGAGGTGCAATCAGCGACTGACCATTACAACATATTTCACAGTTATCCAGCCTCTTCAACTGATATCAGTTCACGAAGGCAAGGCCTCAAAGATGAGTGCCTCTTCCATCAATGTCAGGCTTCGACTGATCACAGCAACTGATCTGCCCGACCTGTCTGATCTACCGAGTTATACAAAGAGCAACTCAGTGAAAAAATCTACCTGCCTGATTCACTTGCAGTTCAACCCATCTGATGAAAGAGCAGCTCACTCAAAGAATCTGGTTGACTGATTCACTTGCGTAAAAACAAATATGAGCTAGGAGTAACCCAGTAAAGGAATATGCTTACCTTTAACGTAAGTAAGTGAGTGGAAAGAAGGACAAACCCAAGGAATTTGCAATC
The DNA here is from genome assembly GCA_950022655.1 of Alentia gelatinosa. Classification (NCBI taxonomy): domain Eukaryota; kingdom Metazoa; phylum Annelida; class Polychaeta; order Phyllodocida; family Polynoidae; genus Alentia; species Alentia gelatinosa. The sequence goes on along the minus strand of OX465579.1, from coordinate 64,643,090 downwards.
AAGCGATATCATCATTCAACGCCTTATCTAAAGCATATATCCGAGCTGGATAATCTATTGCACGTGAAGCAGGCAGATTCCACTCAGCTAGTGTTATCCGTATATCTGTTTGCAGCCTGGCAAGTTGCCAACATGTTTGGCCAAGTGGAGACCTGATGCTGTGGTGTCAACTATGTTTACATCTCATTGCTGGTGGACCTCATGTTTATCATGAAAATATCAGCACCATCATCAAAAAGTCAGAGAAGTCATATAGCAGGTCAAAAAGAAGGTTAGAAATCATGTTATATAGAAAGTCAGAAAGACTTTCAGGCAGTAGGTCAGAGATCAGGTCAGAAATAAGGTCAATCACTACGTCACGGTTCAGGTTTCCGGGAAGGTTTAAACTATCCAAAATTCGTAATTGTATTAGCAGAGACACTAGCATACGTATATATATAAGACTTTAATCGCACCTCTCTTTGACTACTCCAGTTATTTTATCACCGGAGCCTAAATAGCGCTAAAAAACAATCTGCAAAAGCTTCAAAACCGTGGCCTCCGCATCTGTACAAAAACCTTGGTAGGAGAGCTCTCCACGGAAAATCTGCACAAATTGTGTAATGTCCAAACCCTAGATATAAGAAGAAAGTATCTTGGACTATTAAACATCAGGAAATATTCACAGTCGATATTTCCTACGATCAATCCCAGAACTAGAAACCAATTGAAACTGAACATTGAGCTTAAAAGACCGAATGCCTCATTCTATAAAAAGAGTCCTCTATATCTATGGCACCTTGGAATGAGTTATCGATTAAGGTTCAGCAGGGTTCTATTTTTGAGTTCAAATCTTACCTGAAAAGGAATCTATTCATATGATCTATCAGTGACCCTGGTCTTTTGTTGCTCATAACCAAATACTCATTAGTTTCATCATTTGTATATCCTGTACTCTACAAGACTGGACCTTATTAAAAGTCTGTTGCTTATGTAATCTGTTCGCTGGACGGCCATTGTTTAAGACATGATTCATCATTTCGATTCCTAAGCGGTCTCACCCTACAATAAACCTGTTAAAAAGAAAATATTCAGTGTAATGGCATTACAGAAATAATAAAATGAATACTTCCTTCATGTAATGACATTGTTTTCATTGCACCTTGACTCTGCATCATATATTTCGGATGTAACACAATGAAATCAAGGTTACATCTTGAAATAGAATTATTGGCTTCTCAAGCCCTGATTTATAACTCAATACAAGTGCAAGCCTGAGTTGTGGCACCATTTGGTGTTACTTGGTCATGAATACAAGACTCAGGGATGCTAGTTGGGGTCAGAAAAAATTCCTACATGGGGACTGAGGCCAGTCTATGTATCATCTAAAACGCACATGGTGTATGGGGAATCCCCATCACTCTCCTAGCAGATCCTTGGGCCTGGACGGCCAGTATAGGATATCTAGATATCTGCTATGAGAGTGGGTATGTGTAGTTCTGCAATAAATGGGGTAATCTTCAAAGAAAATCGTTTAAGAAAGATTACCACACACTGTCAGTTCTACATTCTGCAGAATATATTTACAAGTTCATTAGGCATTCCTCTGATATTTTATTTTACTTGGTAATGCTCTAATAACTCTATTCTTACATGACACATTTTAGGCAAATCAGATGTCAGTATTCAAGTTTGCCCTTATCCGTAGGAGCATTTCCTACAGGAATCCTACCAGCCATAGGTTGAAGCCGTAGGTTGAAGCATTGGGATCCATAGGCCCTCTGAGTGTGCTGGGGGTAGCTGAATTCAGAATTTTGAAAGATTACAGAACAAATTTATATATAAGATCTAGATTTTAGGGAACCTAGAGTCAATATTGTTCTCAAAACATACAATTTAATCTGCTCCTGCCACTCCACTGCACCTGCCCATGAATTGAAGTACCTCTCAAGTTACTCACACTGCTCCTTGGCAGTCAAAGTGTCTCTGTTGTGCCTAAATGGAGGTCGTGCAACATCTTCCCAGATGGCCGGGTACAAGATTGTGTTCCACATCTTTGTGTGGGTACTGGATACGCAGAAGGTTGTGGAGAACTAAACCAGCCTTGATCATATCCCCCACTGTATCTGGTTTCTGCTCCAATGTAGATCCTTTGTTCCTTTATCAAGCCCCTTCTCCCATAGGGGTTCATCATCCAGCTCCAAAGAGCGAAGGCGTCGTCACCCAGGATAATATACGGCACCTTCCTGCTGCCATCAGCGTTGGGAAGAGGACATGGAGGCGGCATGCCTATTGTCCCCTCCTCCATCATTTCAGCCAGTTCAGAATCTGGGCATCTGGGCATCAGACATGTGCCCTATACCACCAACTTCAATCCACGAGAAACGATACTGTGCAGCAACTAAGGCTAGAAGGGGGATGCTAAAGAAGCCCTTGTAGTTTTAGAACAGGGAACCAGTGATCCGGGTATGGTCATGGTGGCGTGCTGACCAGAGTCTGACAAAACTACGCCAATCTACGGCAGCCTTAACTCAACGTGGTAGCCTATTTTAGGCCAAGCGGAGAAAGGCCATAAAAATGTCATAAAAGTTCCGCATCGACTTACGATTTGGGCAAAAATAACTGTCAGGACTATCAGGGTTATGGAATAACCCTAATAGTCCTGACCTAGCATTAGGAAACATGTTAGTCTGTGTGGGGTGGTGAGGGATTGGTTTGAGATTAGGTGTCAGTCTGTGTGCAATGGTGAGGAATTGGTCTGAGATGAGGCGTCAGTCTGTGTGGAGTGGAGAGGGATTGGTCTGAGATAAGGTGTCAGTCTGTGTAGTGGTGAAGGATTGTTCTTAGGAAACATGTCAGTCTGTGGGAGTGGTGAGGGACTGGTCTAAGGTAACGTGTCAGGCTGTCTTGAGTGGTGCAGTTCTGTCTGAAGTAACGCGTGAGTCTGTGTGTAGTACGTGATGGAGTAGTTCAGGCATGCCATTAGCCTTGGTAAGTGCAAGAGGCAGCTCCAATCTCTTTGTTTAACCGTTTTTCTCTGAGGCTGCTTACTCGTTGAAAGATCGCCTAGTCAACAAGTTGGAGCCTATAACAACCTTCTAGAATCTCGGTTTAATGTTGTCTTTAAGTATAAGCTGATCTCACCGATGTAGCTGCCACCTGGAGCTTAAAGTTGGAACCGAATATATCTAATATCCCTCTCATAAGGATTCTCTATATAGAGCCGTTGTCATGTAAGTCTATCATTAGATTCGAAGCTGTGAGATTTCTGTGGATAAGAGCCGTTGTTGAAGAGAAATTATATACTAGCACTTGACACTAATCAAGCACCAGGTTACTATCCTCTCGTTGCTTTAAGACGAATGTGGATCACATAATAGAAAACAATGGAGTAGGGCCTGTGATATTTATTAAATGAGTTCACCTTAAGCAATCTTCGGGTAAAGCACATTACCGGTTACAAATGTTAAGAGCTAGTATAGCAGGTATATCCTCTAATTCTAGTTTCTGAGTACTGTGCTCTGTTCGGATCAATGAGTCTGGCCTACTTGACTGATCCTCTTTGTTGGTCGATAGAATGTATTCAGGCTCCATCACACAGAGGTCATCCCCTACCGAATAGCACACCGTCTAATAACGAGTGATGTCAAACACCTGAGTCCTAATGGGACACCCTGATGTTATTGAGAGGATATGATTACTCTGGTTACAGATATAACCTTGTTTATTGAGATGGTTTAATGTATTGTAGCCACTACACCAACCTCATCTTAAGAGGGATTGGTGCATTTAAAGAAACAGTAGAACAGGGTTTTCCAGAGCTGACTCGATGTATTGTAACCACTACTTCAACATTGGGGCATTTCGCAGCATTCTCACAAAGGGTACGTCCTCGTGATAATGAAAAATGATTCCGGGTATTATCAAAGCTCGTAATCATCACGCCAACATGATTCAGTTTCGTAATTGAAACAAATAAAACTGCTATGATTTACTATGGTTGAGTGTTTAATGACTTTACGTTTTTGCGTGGTGATAATTAAACGGCTTCATCTAAAACAATGGGGCATTTACTGTCAGTTGTGAACCTGTAAGACGGATTGATAATTTCAAAGCTTACAACGTAATTTTGTATAACGTGCTCACGTGGACAAGTGTAATATTTGTTTCCATTAGATACAATCCATTAGGACCAACATAATTATGACAAAATGCATATGTCTTTATCATACATTCTGATTACACTTTAAATATGGATATTGTCTAATTGATCTTAGTGATTTTATCATCTATTTCACTAGACGCTATGCAGCTCCTTATATCCCATAAGCCTATCTAATTAAATTAGCATTCACTTCTCATAAAATGCAAAGAAACAATGGAAAATTTACATTCAGTTAATTCGAATAAAATAAGACCTTGATGAATCACTGAAAATACTCAGAGATTAAGGCAAGACATTCGGGGTGGTACTATTCATATGCAGAAATTGCCAAAATGGCTACTGATCACATCAGCCATGAGGAAAAACGTCATTAAGATGGATGTTCTCCATGGGATAATTGGGAGACAGTCGATCCGCCCTGTTTCTTAACATTCTGCATCCTGAACTACGGCAGCCGCATCTTGTGTGAATTACCATATAGTTCGTGTGAAATAAATGTGTATTGCCAGCTGCATTCCGTGAATTACACATGGATTGGCAACTGCAGTTTGAATGAAGTGAATATTAACTGACCATGTATTGTCAGCTACGTGTTGTGTGAACTAAATGTATGCTACCATGCATTTTAGATGAACTAATCGTGTATTACCAGCTGCATTCTGCGCGAACTAAACACTGCCTTACAGTATGTGTGACCTGAGCGTGTATTACAAGCGCCAATCTCTGTAGACTGTCATGCCTTCTGTGCGAAGTGAGCATATATATTCTTTATGTTGTCTACATATTTACATGCCTTATATTTTAAAATTTAAAAAGGCAGTATTGTTAACTTATTCACAATACCATGATGGTGGATTCCCTTTGTCTTGCAGGCCCAAGCCCAATGTTCTGTAGAAATATCCCCAAAATGCCTTTTCTCTCCATTCCCCATATCTTACACACATACATCCTATTTCTTACAGGTTCCTGGCAGTTGTCTTGGCCCCTTTGATACGATCACACCTGTGATAGTTACAATATGAAAAGCATATGCATGTACATCCATATGGTTTGTGGATTAAATAATTTGATAAATTATTTACGCCATAAATCATATATAACTTTGAAATATTTTTACCCTTCACTTTGCGACTATATGCATATGGATTTCGTGGATCACGAAAGTTCCTCGTAAGAACTTTGGTTTTTACATGTCTCTCAAAAATACCTTTTGCAACGACTTTACCGGGATAGTCGATTCATAATATCTTGCATGATACTGAATTTTGAGCAATAAGAATATAACATATCCACTACTGACTGGGGATCACTCTACAAGTTATGGAGTCAGACTGATAATCTAGGATCGTGTACAAAAACACTTTTCTGTATGCCAAGGAGACCCAGGGACGATGTGGATCAACTTGATTCAACACTTATGAATGATCTTATGGACGGCTAAGATCGTCTTAGCGAACGAACCTGAGAATTATTAAACGATAACCCTTGTATAAGGTACAGTAAAGGGTCTTCTCCTACTATCCTAGATTATTCAACTGGCCCCAATAGATAACAATTTACAAAGCTACATTCAATGGCTGGTTATTGGTAGGATTAATGTGTTATGTGAAGTCACCAGTGTTCCAAAGTTGGTGTTGCCGTGTGGCGGTAGGCGGCAGCAGAGTTACAAAAGTTTCCAGAAGCAGTGTCGACCAAAGTGGGGCAGAAAGAGCAAATGAGGTGCCAGGTGGAAACCGATGATGCAGAGTTGCAATTCATACAATGTTAAGCAAGAGGGCCATTCTCAGTGGCAATATTTTGTTTTTCCAACGTGGGTATAGCAGACCGATTTCTCCGAACTACACCAACTGAGCAAGAAGGCTTAGTACCGCCCATGATATTACCGCCCATATGCTAACGTTGCTATATCAGTCATATCTTGTTCAACGCGTAATATCCATATATCCCACATACATCCATATATAGTTGATTACACCTATCGTATATAGATATGTCAGTGTCTGTTCCATTGTCAAGAAAAAACCTAATAGAGTCGGAATTCAAATATCTGACACTGGGCCCTGTTTTTCAGTAACGACAATCGTTCATAACGACGTGTTTCAGCTGTCAGTGTCCTATAGACGTGATATCTTAGAGGATCGGCCATATGTTGTCGGACTACGACACGTAGGGTGGTCTGAGGTGTGCTATAGTCACGACAATCGTAGGGTCACGTGGGTAAATTTGTCGCCCAAAGCATCATAGCCCTAAGACATCTATGGACATGTCGTACATAATGGGAAACTTCACTTCCTGTAGGAATTAAGCAATTAGATTTTAATACGAGTAAGGGATACACATATCCTATAATCGTACCAAATATCAAGAAAATCTGAAGTACCAATTTGCCGATATTTGTGATTGAATTTCGTCATAGCAAATGTCTGCTCTGGTAGCCAGTGTACAAGATTGCAAACATGCCACCGCTAATTTATGTGGCGACCTTGACCCTCTGCAGCTGTCACGTGACAAACATAGCTGGTTCTCAGGTAGTACATGGGCCGGAATCGAGATTTCACTCACTTTCTTTGAGAATTAAGCCATGAAACTTTAACACGAGTAAGGAATACCCATAACCTACAATCGTACTAACTATGAAGAAGATCAGCCCATTATATTCGTCGATATAACCAAAACGGTTCCCTGGTTTCTTGATAGAACCCACGACAGTTCTATACATGTCGTTACGGCCGACACTTTTAGCGGCGATCTCCCGTACCGCACTACGATCGTGACTATAGAACACCGACCATCTTTTGTCTTCCAAAGTGTCGTGGAATCGCTGTACGATCTTAAGGTATCGGTATTAACGATTGTCGTGACTGAAAAACAGGGCCCAGAATTAGATGCGCCCACCATATATATAATTCTGAAACGATTTTCTGTTTTTCCACATAAGATGAGGGAAATACTGATATCAACGTTCTAGACGTTTGCGTGTGTCTCTCTCCACCTTCTAGACATATGTGTGTTTCTAGTAGCTATTAAGTCATTAAATGTTGTAGAATTGGACTATGAAATATAAATTACATAAATATCTATAATTATGCTTTTACAAATTTAGTAAATTATCTGAAAGAGACATCGCACAATTTTTGTTTCACCCGATTCACCCGATTCATCCAAAATAATACTTATTTTGGGATTCCTAATATTCCGTACATTCCCTCTGATCAGACTAAAATTAACGTCATTTCGGAGATTTTCATATTAGTCATATGAAGCGGTTCCCTTTTCTGTGTGAAAATGAATCTATTAATCTACCACTAAGGTTCTCTATCTTCAGGAGGTGGCGCTGCTCTGGACATACTCAGGCAGTAGACCCTACTGAAACAGGTATAGATATATATATATATATATATATATATATATATATATATATATATATATATATATATATAGATATATATATATATATATAGATATATATATAGATATATATATATATCTCACCTGAGCCTCGTCTCCAATTTAAACCTGTATATAACTCTATAGCTGGAGCAGGCTTGGCCATCTCCCTCCCTGGCTCCAGTCACTCACCCACCTTTGCCTGCGCAGTCAACATGCACTCTGCTTTACACTCTAAGCATCACCATGGCAGACTGAATCTAAGCATCACCATGGCAGACTGCCTCCCACTTCAAGTTCACAACATGAGCCAAGGCATTGGGACTCAGACGAAAGACAACAGAAGTCCTCATCCGAGACAACTACGTGGACTATGATGTCCTAATGATCATGACCAAGCAGGACATCAAAGAGATTTTGTCTCCTGGAACAGGCCCGGAAGCTACAGCAGGCTCTAGCTGTGCTTGGGAACCACAGGATTGCGGAATTCATCGAGGAGGAGAGCATGGCCTCAGAAAATGATGACGACGAGAAGCAGGCTGACACAAGCAAAGAAAAGAAGGGAGATGACAATGGTGCAGCGCTCCTAGTAGAAGCTGGATAGGAGAAAGTCATAGAGCAGCTCCAGGTTAGTGAGGGGGAGACCGCGAAAGCCAGTTGCTCACACCAAGTGGCAGGCTGCATCCCCCCTCCAGCGGGCAGAGTCTATGACCAAACAGTTCTTCTCACTATTCGGGTGAGCGACCACAAGGCTCTGAAGGTCAGACTTTGTACCAGAGCATGTCAAACTCAGGCTCGCCAGACAAAAGAAGGAGACGATTACAAAAAGTTTACAAAAGCAGAGGATGGTTCAATGGTACTGTCAGAAGATGAGCAGGCTCCCTGTATATATATATATCACATGCGGAGTGGAGGGCGGCAAACATAAGGGTCCTGTACCACCTCCTATGAATGAGGCACCTGGCTAGGACCCACATCAAGGACTACATGACGTATACCTTCTACATCTTTTGGCTGGTCGCCAAATATGACTGGCAGTATGTCCTGGGACTGGACAACATGTCTGTGTCTGTGGAGTGGTGGGGACTGGACAACTTCTACAGAGGGTTACAATTCGAGAATGGATACCGATGGGGAGACAGGGTATCAGCGTTCACGGCTCTCTAACTACTACCCAATGGGACAAACTCCACAGAGTCAAAGGCCCAACATAGCTACCAGGAAGGTAAAGAAAGAAGGAGTACCAAGAAGCCACAGATGAAGGGAGGGAAACAGAACAAGGTGTATGACCCTGAGGATTTGTGCCGCATCTTTGCTAACACCAGAGAGTGCCCCTTTGGTGAGAAGTGTAAGTTCCGCAACAAATCGCGATGGACCCAACCACTCAGGCCCCATATAGGGATGCGGCCCTCGGCCCCTGGGACTGGGAGAGGTTGATCCCTGCCAATGACTAATTAGGTTATGTCAATCTTTTATCGACCTTGTATAACCTCATACTAGTGCTGCGTGCACCTTACTAGTTTAAAAAAATCATGTTTTATCTCCACTTCACTTATTTAGAGTCTCTATAGAAAACATTAATCTTAGACATGCTGAATGTAATAGTAAAGAGAATTAAATTGTATTAGTATCAATTCCTGTGATGAACCATCATACCATACTTTATCCTACCCCTAATAAAAACGGCCATAGACTTAACATAGGGAAATTTTATGTGACAGGCCGTGACATAAAGTGTTTTTTATGCCATTAGAGTAATAACAATATTGACCAATCAGAGGGCAGGATGTCAGCTACTATGAAAAAAGTTCTGTTGGTCGTTGACTCAATATTTATTTTTTTAACAATAATATAAGCATAGACGGGGTAGGATAAATACGAAACCGAACTCGAGTTAGAATTGTCAATATCTATGCCACTCTGGTCAGGTCTGCTGCTCACTACACTCGGCTACGCCTCGTGTAGTAATACACGACCTTCCCGTCGTGGCATAAACATTGACAAGTCTAACTCTCGTTTGGTTTCTACTAAATCGCTGCAAAGAACAGTGACGTTAATAAAAGTATTTTTATAGCTGGTGCGGTACATTGCTGGAGTCTGCCAAACCTCAGGTTTTTATTACCGCACTTTTCTGTGCGCACCTGAGGGTAAAGGCGGCCTCAATAAGTCTGAGAGGAATAAACAGGCGGCAGATCTCTCTGTGGGAGCACAGCAGCAACTCGCCATACACGTTATAATGGAAGCACAGACGAAAGCTAAACCTCTGTGCGGACATTAGCCGCCATGCCCCCTGAAAGTGCGACGTATGACATGCCGTTTTCACAATGCTTACAAAGTTCTACAACTCAGTCCCAGATGTCTTCCAGAAATTCAATCAAGAATATCTATATTATGGATTTAAATAGCAATGTATCAAATTTAGTTTGATATTTCTTATGGATATTGTGAAATATAGTGTTGTACTGTGTATAATCCTTGGACGAGTGATTAAATATAAACATTACAAGTTGTATTTGTGAATATCAAGGTGTGTTTTTGTATAACAAATCCTAATTGTTGCCTGAGGGTCGGATAAAGGAATGCAGATGGAAGCGCTTTGTGCTGTCTCAATCGTTTGTCTGGTATAGTGAGGGCGGATTAGAAAGTAATGAGGGACAAAGGAGAGATGACTGTTAGGTGAGGCTTGAGGCAGACAGGGCAGAAACTGGAACGGGACAGAGAGAGGATAGACCGGACTGCCTAAAAGCTCAGCCTGAACCATCGTAGTTGTAGAGAGCATGCCTGTATGTATAGGCTGGAGTGAATAGTGTGAGTAAACTGGGGTTGTTAATTGTGCTGTTACAGCTGTTGAGTATCACTCTGGCCCTCTGTTTCATTATCGCTCAATTGCCTATAGTCCTGTGAGTACCACCATCATTTGTTCTGGGTAACCCTGTGTGCATTCCGCATTCAAACGTTTTATCATGTGATCATCTGACTAGGTAGTTTCATTTGTGGTACCTCAAGTATTCGTTTATGCCATCACTGAAGTCCTAGGTGATATGTCCATTGTATTGATCTCATTTAATAAATCATTCAAAAATAAAATATGTTCCACCGCCTCCGGAATCGGGACATATTTAAAACGATATAAGACCTCGAACGGCTATCCCTACAGGCACAGTAACTACGTTCTCTTATTACAATATGTTAGTAAATCTAGACGTTGGCTCATCTGGTGATGGTCATTAAGAATTCATGTCCATTGATCTTCGAAAAGAAATGCAAAATTAATTAACCGGCCATTGGAGCCAGGTGAAAATAAGAGTCTACTCTAGTCTCCAGTAAAAACAAAGTTATTTTAAATACATATAATCTTTGTACATGGTTGGAACTACAGATGGCACCACCATTAAAATCTGTATAGCCTCACTTATATAGGCCTTACACTAGCCGCCAGATCTACGTACCCATAGGCTCTCCAAGCAGAATTGCAGGTGCCCTGGACCTATGCTTTGAGAGTGAGATACTTCTCACTCTTGAAGACATTTTTACATATACTTATTTACTTTGGTGTATATCTTGAATAAGATAATCATGAAGGTAGACTCTATTATCAATTCAGTGAGCTGTGAATATTTCCTGATAAGTATTTCCACTCACTCTACTCTACTCTCAGATCCCAGTATGATATAAAACAAATTGGTCTGAGAGTGAAAATTCGTGGACACGAGCAGGGTTTTTACTATACCAACCCGCAAGTAGTAGCTCAGCGCAGACAGGGGTGGGTGGCCAATCTGATATAGGCCCTTGATTTTAACCATCATGACCACTGACCACCAGCGCACCCTACGAGGTCTGGTGGGGTTAAATCCGCAGCCACCTTGAGCCACGAACTGTACGTGTCTCTCACTCTCCGACCGGATTCTCCGCACTACTTGGAGAGTGTCATTTCGAACTTTCCAACCTAATTTTGCACTCTGCCTGCAAGGGTAATATAACCGTACCGTTATATTACCCTTGCAGGCAGTCATGGCTCCCAGATCTCAGCATATGGGCCACTAGTTGTAAAATGATGGTCATCTATGGTGTTATCGGATTTGGAATGACTCAGCGATCATCGGTTGTATATAGGAAGGGCATGTCTCAAAGAATGATATAGTTAACCCTTTCCATGTGAGCAGGTTGTTGGATAACAGTAGCTCCAGGATGAACCTAGGGAGTATATGTCTCTGGGGACGAAAATCTCTCAATCAACCCTTTCAGTCCTGAGAATTCCTGGAGTCATTCTCCTGGTAGATCCTGAAGATGACTCCTGGGATTCCCTTGGTGAGTCCTAGGCAGTATGTCTCTGGGAAGAAAATGCCTTAATGATTTTTTTCGGTCCTGAGAATGCCTGGAGGCATTCCCCTTGTAGATCATGTAGATGCCTACAGGCATTTTTGGAGGGTTTTGAAAAAAATGACATTATTTCGAGGGGAAACAGTTTATATAGTTTCATTATTTTATTTAGTATATATATAGAAAACAATATTATCAGATAATTAAATGTGAGTTAGAATACTATTGCCAAGGAAACCCTGAGTACCATGGTGATAATTGCTATTGCATACCCAACTATAGTCGGATGCAAGATACAAACGGGTCGCTTCGACATTGTACTCAGAAGCTGTGCATGACACAAATGGTCAGATGCGGGACTGATTGATTTAATAAGGCATTCATTCCAGATTTTCTAAAAATCAATAAGTGTTTGTATCAAATATGGAGAGATGTATGTGGGGGTAATATATCTTTTTTAAAGCTTTTATTTCATATCAGAGTGACTACATTTCAGTGGTGACTACATTTTAGCACTCAATATAGAAATTAATTATCACAATTGTGATTGCAAGTTGCCTTTAAAAAGGCAATAAAGAATCTAGATCCGGTTGGAACGTTTGACGACTTATTGCGCTAGTGTCGTCGCTGACAGTTGTTGCCAACTTCTTGGTTTGGTTTAAATGTCCCATGAAGTGTTGAGAATAATTCTCCTGTTTTGTGACCCCCCTCTGCCATTTTTCTACCAGTTTCAAACTTTTTTTTTTCCTTTTTTTTTCTTCATATGTTTTATCTGCCCATGTCGGTGAGTTTGTTTGTCTGTTTGTCTGTTTATACTGTGGTAAAAGGCCTTTGCATCATTTGCATGTATACCCGGATAAAACAATCTCTTGGAATGGCATAAGAAATGCCAGTACATTGAGTCTATGTGCTGCTGTTGCCTGTTATATATGAATGTCATTCTGTACTATATTTGAGGAAAGAAAATGAAAATAAAATATGTAGCGATTATGATGCCATCCGAGCATTTGATGGATGATGTAAAACCCAGCTACTGTATACTTTTCGATTTATTTCTTTTCTTTTTATTATTATCTTTATATGTCATATTTCTGTACCTCATATGGACGTATTAAGTGGAAGATCACTGCGTGACCTGCTATGTGAACTTTTTCGTCTTGAAATAAAAATTTTCAACAAAAAAAAAAAAAAAAAATCCTGGTGAGCTAGATTAATTGCTAATTTCTTGATGTACTTTTTGGTGGGTACGTATACCCTTTCCTATAACCGGTTAACGCTCAACAATAGAAATGTTTCTATGGTAATGATGAGGTCGTCTAGGTCACGTGACAATTGAAACTATCTTTCTTCACTTACATATTGCCTTATGGTATTCCCATCACTCGTACATACCGCCTAAAGGCATTCCATTCCCTTGTGTCCACGTGTACTGCCTTTAGGCCGCATGGCATTCCCGCTGTGGATGGGCTGGATAACTGTGAGTGACTGAAGAAATGAGAGTGTGGGTATAGGGTTGAGAGAAACTGAGGCGATGATAATTGTATGATAGGACTGTGGCCTATGGACTGTCGGTACTATCATGAAACATCACGAATTTTCATATGATTGTTTATATCTAAAGCGGCAGACAACGAAAGGCATGTAAACAATTATATGAAATTGAATAATGTTTAGATTTTATCCTACCCTACCATACATTTTTAACTTCATATGTCACCCGTGGCATATATATATATTATGGCATAACCGTGGCATACAGTCACACTATGTTAAGTCTATGGACATTTATATGAGGGGTAGGATAAAATGTTGTTATAGTACTGCGGATGGCTGTGGATGTGATATGATTATGTTATGGGACTGTGGGTGGCATAATTAATAATTGTGTTAAAGGATTGTGAGCCATTATCTGTATGATGATGTAATAGGACTGTAACTGAGGGACGTGTCGTTGGAATGGTGGTGTTATAGAGCTGTGGCTATTTCGAAAATCATAGTATTTTAAATGGTAGGGAATAATGGTATGAGCATGTATTGATATCAAATTTCTTTTAAATGGCTCTAATATCTCTACGATTCCGTTTCCACTAGGTGCATGGTAACATTTCAAGGCGTGCTCGCCTTCGACAGCCTGTGTTTGATTTAATGTATACAATGTGAGCAGCATTGGGTGTGCCTGTACCTATAAGGGGGTTCTGTTAGCAAATAAGAAACTCTCTACAACTCACCTGACCCACTAGTTCCATACCTGCCCGTCAGGGGGCAGGACGTATCTATCAGTGCCTTCATGAGCCTGTATCTAGGGTAACGGCTTCTGGAACTGGGTGAGTGAGGCCTGACCTTCTCAGAAAGTTCTCGGAGATTTCTGACTCTCCTGGATAGTTGACTGAGCACATGTCTTTGAGCTTATTGGGGGTGGCATGGTTTGCCGATTCTCGGAAAAGACATGGATATCATTTGGTAAACACGTCATATGAAGGGACTCTGGTTACATTCTTTAACACTATAGCCAGACAGCGAATAGCAGAGTGCTATGTATTGCTTCATTCGCTTTTCGTTAATTGATTCATCATTATTTGTTACTTAAAATTAGTGTACACCACAAGTGAGTCTAGTCAAAATGTATAAGGCAGAATATATGAGACCGTCAGGTGAACAAATACTTCAATGAATGAATAAAGACTGGTCTGAATGGTTAACATGTCTTTGGTTTGATTCAGTGAGATGATATTCGCCAACTCTCAGGGAAGAGATGGATATATATGCTGGTTGAGCTGATTCTCAATACGGACAGGGGTCTAAATCGTTGATATGTCTTTAATATGATTAGAGCAGCAGGTTAGGACGATTCTCAATAAAGACACGGGTTTAAAGGGTTAATACCTTTTAGCTGATTTTGGATGGCGACCTCTTTTTGTGGATTGTGATAACCTGTACCACTCTCACCGATATGGTAAGTGTTGTCGGGAGCCTCACACAATAGGAATAACTGGATCTGTTAGATATAGGTGGGTATTGATAAGAGGGATAGTTAACCATGCCTGATCTAAAGTTATCAAATAAGTACACAATATTTACTGGTTTTCCATACGAGCGGCAGTAAGCCGCCAGGATTGTTGATGCGTAGTAATATCCGAGCGAATACGCAGATATTGCGCAGGGTCAACTCCGAGGAGCGTACGACCGTTTTAATCTGACACCAGTCTATATTCTATTCATAATTGACCTTTATCCAACGGGTGGTGTGCAGAATTTAATTCACTCTAGTTATGCATCTTTTTTCATGCGCACTATTTTTCCATATACTCCATGTTTTGCGGTTCGGAGCATACAACATAACCCTATATGCGCCGGGTATGTTCATACAGAATTCCTATAGGATTACTATGGCCATGTCATACGAGGTATATTGGTTACTGAAACGATGGAAAATGAGACAGCCCTATAGTTATTCCAGATACGTAACAAGACCATGAAAAGAGCATAATCTTAATTCGAAATCTGTGAGCTATGATATATGGTCAATGAAATACGATAAACGTGAGAGGAAAATTAGATAAGGGTAAGACCATTGATATGGCAAATTAGTAAATATAGCCCAACAGCTCTAAATCAAACCATTTGAGGGCAACGATTAATCCCATGATTTCTATTATGGGCCGTAGTAAATCCGAGAGCCACAGAAAACGGGGAAGATCCGAGAAGGCAGGATTTAAATATGATGAACACGGTGAGCGTTAGTCAAGGGTCAATATCGGAATCAAACCAGCTTGTATGATACCACAGACGAGGAGCAATACGTTTTATAGGAAATCCCAGGCGAGGACATAACTGCATTATACGAGATCTCCAACATAGTCCAAACCGGATTATGAGATATCTCTGACAAGGACGCGTCTTGCTTATAAGAGTTCTCTAATAGGGACGCAACTGGTTTTAAACGAGAGATACACGTAAATGATTAATAAGAACTGTAACAGCAGAATACCCGGTGTATGAACCCCTACAACAAAATTTGACCGGATTGACGTAAGACATCTGCACAGTGCAATACATATTAAGTTCAGGTACATCCATCCAGAGTATTGCTATTATACCCATACAGATGTAGAGTTGATCGAGTTTCCCCCATTTTAACAGCAGCAATCCAACACACACCACGAAATGTATAACTTGTGATTTTTCATGTTCTGAATATATTCCCGCATGTATGGCTACGGACACTAATGCTCTGTTAAAAAGGTCAAAAGGAGGGGACGGTTGTATACACTGGCAGTTGCTTAACACGTGGCTAGTCATGCGGAACGAGAGGAGAGGAGATCGCTCAGTGATCGATACCCATCAAACAGCCAAAGGTCGAGGCCTAAATACATTCAGTGCAATTGTTCATTTTATACTTTCCTCTACCACAGTGTACGAGCCCGTCTCTCAGGTAAAATAGATCTGCAAAGTATACTAGACAAAAAAATCTAAAACAGGAAAAAAGGCTCTGTATAGGTCAATGGAACGCATGGGTTTTATGTTATTGAGCGTGGGATACTCACGCTTATATACTCAGCCTATTGTTTATAGTGAGGTCATATAGACTTTCAGCGTGCTGCATATAAATGATTTCTTCACTATCTTCATGCCAACTGTGTGACCTTGAGAAAGGTACAGAGGACCAGTGTCTCAATGTGTTAGAGGCGTGCCCAGCTGACCATGACCAATCACAAGAGACCGAAATACATCATTGACCTACTAGTGCTTGATATATTTGGATCCTAGAAAAAGTTGTAGAAATAGCAAGTTGACTGGGTGGAAGTGGGTTACAGAAAATGGCCACCAGACTGAATACCATTATAACCTTTGCATTGTTATTTTTTGTCTATGCTTCCACGCTCATTCATCAGTGATGAATATACCATATATGTTCCTAGGATATATGACCCGTTCTCACGAAACGGGAGGACCCCCTGTTTTTGACATCTCGAATAAACTTTATACACTTTTATTGAATATTATCTTAAAATGTATATATTTTGCCATTTCAGGAAGAATTTGCTACAAGATCTCATATGGTTCTCTCATGAGGATGATTTGGACTAGAACACCCCTTATTTGTATCTTTGCGTCGCTTTTTCATTTAGAATAGGTGAAATAGTATTTTTTTATTAAAAAAAAGTATTAATCATGTTTTCAGGCATTGCTAAAGGCCCGACGCAAAGATAAAAGAAGGCGCGACGCAAAGATATAAAAGTTCATAAAAATAATTCTCCAAGGGGATTTTTTTTTTAAATCTCCACTTGAAGTATATTAATTGCCATGAGGCAGCGTGGTTTAGATCAATTCTAAACGGGTAAATATGGTTTGCATTCATAATTTTGTGTGTGAACGTCTTTATGGCAAAAATAACAGTGAAATAGATGGATTTTCAATCATGTTTCCTCTTCTAATGCATAGTAAAGCTACAATGTAAATATATGGCATTGTAGCTCTCACTGAGCTCTATATTATGAAGAAAAAACTGTGTATAACTCAAATACTGAACGAGTTGCAACATGGTGGGTTGTCCCGTTTCGTGAGAACGGATTATATATAAATATATAACAATGTTATGTCTGTGGATAATCAGGAATCATTGAAGACAGTAGGACCAGCAATTATACGGTACCAGGGATCTGGAATCTGATAAGTAACAGAACAACACATCTTTATAAGCACATCTAACTATTTATATAAATATATGAAAACAAAGATAAATCGTTTAATCAATTGTTGAAGATACATATCATTTCATAAGGACAAATTTTAGAAATGAATTGAAACTGGCCATGCGAATCTAGGAGACAAGACAAGAGTAGGTTTACAATAAACTTAACTATAGGTTTCACAAAGAGAATTGATAAACCTTCTCAGTCGCTTACAGTATTAGGCATCAGTTGATGATATATAAATGCCTCTTTGATCTCCATGCATCTATACCTTGCCTCTTTGATATCCAATCGGTTATATCTCATATACATGCCTCTTTTGATATCCAGTCGGTTACGTCTCGCATACATGCCTCTTTAATGTCCAATAAGTTATATATCAAAAACATGCCTCTTGAATAAGTTGCTACATATCGGATACTTGTCACTTTGATACCCAAATAGGTATTTCTTATATATACATGCATCTTCAATAACTAAATAGGTATATATGTGGCACACATGCCTCTTTAATAACCAAACAATTACAACTTGTATACATGCTTTTGTAATGTCCAAGCGTTCAAATCTGGTACACATGCCTCTCTAATATGAAAACAGTTCTATCGGGTATATATATGCCTCCTATTAGGGGCAAATATCCCTATGCAACGTCCAAACAGTTATATCTGATATACATGCCTTGCATGACGATTCGTTCGCCACTGAGGTCTGCCCGGGGGGTTCTTCCAATGCCTCCAACAGCAAGAGAGGCCACGTGCAGATTGGTGGCACATCTCCGCCCTGCTGCTCCACTGCTGCCGCTTCCCCCGCCACCGCCCCGCCCACCATTGCTGGCCTTAAACATGGCGGGTTCGGGAGAGATTCAGTAAATCACCTTCCAGAAAGGGACAGGGATAAATGAATCCCCCCTCCATAATGGAGCATGATCTTAAAAACCAAATATGCTGAGGGCCATCAAATGCTTTGAGAGGAGTTGTTATCTGTTTGAGTGGCTCTTATCATGTGACTTGCAATGTAATCACATGACCTGTGATCCGCTCGTGTGACTTGCAGTCTGATCGTGTGACATGTAATCTGGCTATATGACTTGTAATCTAATCATATGACTTGTAATTTTATCACCTGACTTGTAAACTCATGGTAAAACTTAGCGTCTGATCAAGTGATTTGTAGTCCCGTCACTACTGACATTCTCACAATCTTTTATTTTGTTGAGGGCCAGATACTTGAACGCATTCCATGACGACCCTATGAGCAGCCTAGGACCAGCTTTTATACGGCAGCAGCTGTATCAGTGTGAGCATGGTATACCTTGGTCCTCTTGAAAGTGACCTCCCTCCTCAAGGAGTATGGCATTCTATAGATATTTCACGATGATCCTAGGAATCACTTCATGGGTATAAATGTCAGTCAGTATGGAACATTCCTATGTGAATAGATGTTGCCTCAAATATATAGCTGTCATACCATGAGTATAGGTGTCTCATTCAATACAGAGCTCTCACATCAGATATAACATATGTATATTCTAACTGCCACAGAGAAAATGCAGCTGCCACACAATGGGCATAGCTGTCACATTCTGTACAAAGCTGACACATTATGAGTGTAGGCGTCACCTTCAGTGAAAACCTAAATCAGCTTGCCTTCTTAGAGGTGCATCGATCCGAAGGGCCTCACGGTCCTAAGCGAGTTACGTTTCTCGCCTCCTGGTCCGTCGGTGTGGGAACGATGTCAACACCATCTTGTGACAACAGCGTGTATGGATACGTGTCACACTCTGTCACACTCTGTAACCCCATGTCCCAGAGCTCCAATTTGTCGCAGGTTAAAGTCACAGTTCACAGTTTGTGGAGTTAATTCCGGCAGGGCGTAATCTTGGGGCCCCTCTACTTGATGGTCCGTGCAGCACCGTCTTTGCCGACCCGTTGCCAGCCTGCGCTGCCATGGCAACGGCGGCGTCGAATGGGTGGCTGGTAGCGCCGTGTAGCCGCGTGGTGGAGGTGCGGGCGTACGGCATATAGAGAGGGGCGGGCTGACAGGAAGTGGAGGACAAGAGGCAGTGGCACCACTGCTAGCCGACCCGCCGACCGCCCACTGGAGGCTCAGTGTGCGAGGCGGCTTTCCCAAACAGAGCTTGGATTGATAGGCGTGCAACCAAAGCTGTATGTGACAGACCAATGATACTGAATCCCCCAGGTGAAGTTCGATTGTATTGGTGGTAACCTCGAGATTAAAGCAATACCTCGTTGGAGGGGGAATACTGGGATGGACAGAAACGAACCAACTGAAGCATTCATTTCTAAGAAATTACCATAGAGTACGCAAGTCGCACACTATTTATAACACATATCTTTTTTTGTAAATTCTAACAA
Source organism: Alentia gelatinosa (assembly GCA_950022655.1). NCBI lineage: Eukaryota > Metazoa > Annelida > Polychaeta > Phyllodocida > Polynoidae > Alentia > Alentia gelatinosa. The sequence goes on along the minus strand of OX465579.1, from coordinate 64,623,168 downwards.
GTCCATCTAACATATTCATTGAAAGCGACTTCGATGGACCATGTACTCCGAAGAAAGACAACTAAATCATAGTTAGGCTACTAAAACAGATATATATATATATATAATTGTGTAAATTGCAGTTAGATGTGGAGACGTATCTTGCTCTACAGTAATAGCCCTATGAGTGAAAGCTATTCCAATTTTCTTTTCTATTTCATGGTAAATCATCTACAATATGTTTTACGATACAACATTATCAAAAGTCTGTTATGTTCGTCCTGGCCTCTTTTTTTTCTAGCAAAGTATATGAGCAAAGTATAATGGAATGTACATGAAAGTTGGATGAGTAAATAACACTACATAATAAAGGACAAACTCATTTCTCAAGAATTGTTGCTATTGCGGCTATTGTTGTTATACAATATGATCAAGCTTTTTAACACTGATTTTTTTACATTTTTTATAAGCAGCTTTATTTCCAAGAATAAAATACCTCTCAGGTTGTAGAGGACTACATCTAGGTCACTCTCAAATTGCATGAAAATCAATTGAATTCCTCAAAATAAGATATATTCAGTGTCAAGGTCCTTTCAATTACATACAATAAATGCAGTGCCACTTATAGTTTTTTATGGGGGGGAGAACTATCTCCCTTCTGGTCATAGAGAAAGTAAGAAGGGAAATCGAGAGAGAAGAACGGGAACAATCCCCCTCCCTGAAGAACAAACGGGGAGGAAAGACCACTAGCCATCGACACAATGAATAACCACACTATCGCACGATGCCTGATGAGACCCGCCGAGGTCGAAACCACAGAGTAAAATATATTCCCATAATCATAATAAACAAAAAAATTCAAATGTTGGCCGCCGCCAGAGAGACCAATAGAAAAGGATCAACTATTCATCTAAAATGTGTGTAAAACAACGACTACGAACATAGTGTTGGCCTCCGGCAAGTTGACCACACGAAATAAACAAAAAAAGTAACGCTACAAAGCACCAAAAATCACAGGAGGGATAGAGAACGCCGTTTTCTACCCCAAAAATCAATATCAAAAACGAACGACGAACGACAATAAAATAATAGTGCCAAATGCCATTTGACACTATAACCAAGAAGAAACAATAACCCAAAAACTAACTCAAACCCAACCGACCAACTAAGACCTAACCACCCCTCAACCAAACAACAGAATCAAACCAACAGAAGGAAGAGAAACGCCACCCTGCAACTGCACAACACACAAAACCCAAGGAATCATAAACAAGAAACGGTTTTACACACATTACGACGCGTCCGACTTGCCATAATCAACCTCACGCACACCCGCCGGCCTACGGGGGGGGTGCAAAAATAACAGCGACGAGATCGACGGAAGAGCCTCTGACGTCGACCAATGGGAATCGAGGAATCGGGGTTGTCAACAAATAAGCGCGAATTCCAGTCCGCCAACCCGTACACTCTCTACATTGTGGTCGTAAATGCGATAGGGGTAGCACCGAAACCGCCACGTCTTACCCTATATAAGAAGGGAAATCTCTCCTCGTTATTGCATTGTCTGTTCCGTGTTGACTTGATCCTAGGTTTGTTGTGTGCGCGCTAGGCATTCTAGTTCAGATGGTATTTGTAAGAAATATTTGTGGAGAGATTCCGTAATGGTAAGTAACATAATAACGTACAGGACATGGACAAGATCAACAAGATGTTTACAAATAATATAACACAGATAAAAAAGTGTAGATATCAACAAAGAATGGGCATTTCTATCATAATATGAAAGAGAAAAGATGAGAAAGGGCTGTCTGAATTAAGAATTACAACTATCCATTTATTCCGCCCCCAACCCCTTTCTATTATTGACCATCCGTACAGTTGGTTAGTTGCACCCAGCTGCATAGTTACATATACATCAACCTCTGACATCAAAATCACTAGGGCCTTCAGCTTAGACCTATCATTCCTTCAATATAAATTTACATCATTGCTTTCACAAAGGCATCCCATTTCGAAAACCTCTCCATCTTTCCCAAAAGACCACATATATGTTTTTCTATACACAGACTGTTTCGGAACTCTCTACTCCAGTCATAAACTGACAAATGGTTGTCATAGAACAAACGTTGGCGGTATACATAAAATTTCACATGTAGACAAATATAGTGAAATACCTCAGCTTTCTTCCCTTTGTTACAAGTACCTATATCCAAGCCTACTGGGTCGCTGTGGAGCTCATAATTAATACAGGCCTTCAACCATGTCCGTACCTGTCCCCAAAAGATCTCAACCTTGGGGCATTCCACCATAAAGTGCATTAGGGTATCCCTCTTCTCGCAATAAGAGCACTTGTCTGATAACAAAATTCTATTTCTATAAAGAAATTGATTAGTTGGAATCACATTATGAATGATCCTGAAGAAAAAAGATTGGAGTTTAGTCTCTCTTGTGGCCCGGCATGCATTACCATATAAATTACTCCAGTCCCTGTCTGAGAGGTTCTTTTGAATCACTCTTTCCTTCCAGAACCTCATTCCTGGAGAGTACAACTTCTCTCTGCCCAATAAAGAATTATAGAGTTTTTTATTGTTACACACCATTATATTAAAAGATCCTCCCCCCTGATCAGGTAGCAAGAGGCACATAGAGTCAGTCTTAAAATTCTCAAACGACATGTTATTCAACCAAGGTATACTCCCCTGAAGCTTATTCCAAGTAGCTTGCAATTATCTTGCAAATAATTTAACACTGATTTTGAACGCTTGTTTGTTCTCCGATTTTTGCACTTCCATTTTTGCGTGTTCCATAGCGAGATACCTCTGTACATGGGGGACCGCTTATAAGATTCTCCTTTGAATGTAAACTCTCTGAAACCCACTTTTCTGTCTCCCCTAGTCCCTCTAATTCGGGTATCCAGTAGTTCCTCCTGTTTTGACATATCATACATCCTAGTAAGAAGGTGTTCTTCTCTTCTTCTATTCAAACTAACAATACCACACTTATCCAAGAGCATATGGGCATTTTCCAGTCCATTGTTTTCAGAACAATACGCAAAGCCCTGTTTTCCATTCTCTGTAGTTTAGCTATTTCAGATATGTTCGCTCCACCAAAAAGAAAAGAACAATACTCTAATACTGGTCTGATTGTACTGGTATAGATCAACTTAGCAACCTCCTGGGTTAGCATGTACCTGATCGTTCCCAGTTCGTATACTTTGGAATTAACTACCTTTATAACTCCTCTTATATGTTCGCTTAATGTTGGAGTCCAACAAAATACCAAGGTATTTATACGCATTTTCGTGGGGTATAGTTTTTGTTCCATACTATAGATTCATAGGTTGTACCCGACTAACCTTGGTTTTACTCCTGAACCAAACAGATTTATTTTTCGATACATTCATTGTTATTACATTTTTGCCACACCATTCTTCTATTACCTTTACATCATGAGACAGCTTTCCTACTATTTCTTCTTCAGTACGACCGCTAACATATATAACCAAGTCATCAGCGTACTGGAGGTGCGCGCAGTATCTAAGATTATCGCACATATGGTTGACATATACATTAAATAAACTGGGGCCCAAAATTGATTCCTGCGGAACACCATAGACTACTGGCCGCTCAGTACTTGTTTCGTTATTTACCTTAAGACACTGATGCCGACCGGAGAGCTCTATCCTTATTTTCATAAACTTAAATAGTGCATCTCCTGTGCTCCGACCCGCATGGAAACCGAATTAGTTCGGACTTAAGTGGGTGTCTGTTTCATAGTTCAATAATCTGTTGGCGACCTTTTCCATGATTTTAGCAGGTATTTGAAGCAAACTTATTGGCCGCCAGTTTTCAACTTTTGTTTTGGCGCCCGCTGTCGGGATTGAAACAATAATCACATTTTTCCAAGGGGGTGGTACAATAGACAAATCAAAGCTACACTGAATAACATAAGTAAGTTCCCTGGATAAAAAACATGAGTGTGTCCTTTAGTACCCTAGATGATATCATATAAATACCTGACGATTTATGAACACATGTCTCCTGGATAAGTTCTTTAGCATAAGCCTGTTCTACTACAATTCTGTCGTTCTTGTTCACCTCATGTTCATTACCAAAATAATCATGCCTGTTGAATAAGCTCATGGGTTGCCCATGGCCTTTGGTCAGGGGTGGTCATTGCCCCCCCTGGTGAAACCACTCTCCACTCGCGCACCCCTGCGCCACCTCTCCGCTCTCGGCCGCACTAAACATCAAAGTGCGCGAGTGCGACACTGTCCTCTGTCTCATTCGCTTCACTGGTCTCCTTCGCTCAACACCTATTTTTTCTATCGCTCCTTGGCTTATCGCCCTCCGTACCTTCGGTCTCCGTATTCCCCTGAATATCGGCAGACGAGGACAGGGATACCAAGCGATTCAGTGATTTAAGGAATTATAGTATAGTTATGTTGACCAGAAGCGCTGTGGCGGCATCCGCACCCGCGGAGGCCGAGACGGACTCGGAAATAACGATAAGACAGCCGGCGGCCGAGAGCGACCACGTGGACTCGGTATCTCAACAGGGAACGAGCGCGAGCGCACGGACTCGGACTTCGCGCATCACAGCCCTGGAGGCCAACCTCGGAGGGGTCAGGACGGACGTCAACGAGGTAAAGACGGACGTCGGTGAAGTAAGGACGGATATGACTAAAATATCGCGCCAGATGGACGGCATGATGGACGCGATCATGCAGATCTCCAGACCGACCTCGCGCCGGGCCGGCTCACGGGCTTCCTCAGCGGCCGAACGGACAAGAGACTGGGCCCAGGATCAAAACGAGCGCCTCCTCCCCGCTCCCAGGGCACTCCGAGAGGCATACACGACCGAGGAACACCTCCAGCGTGAATTCGGCCGTGAGGCCATGCGACACGACCGCACAACGGGTAAGAGCCTACTTTCTGATTTAAATGCCCGGAGGCCGACGGCGAAGCCGTACATGTTTATGGACAGAGATGGGGTGTACACGCTGCACCAGAAACTGGACCTACGGTCGAGCCTCGGGCCTCTGGAGTACATTTCATGTTTTGTGGCCTTATTGAATGACGATCGCGCCTTGCACCCCGAGGACAAGGAGCATATGTTCAAACACTTATACCAGGTGACGGTTGATGCGCAGGCACGGCCGTGGGCCGGCGTCAGACGCTGGTCAAACTACGTTTTCGACCAGGTCGAGTCGGGCAGGATGCGGTGGTCGGATCACGGCCGGATACAGGAAGAACGTGTCCGGCTCGCGATGACCAGTGCCCACACGTCTAACAACAGTCAAAACACGGAGACCGGACGTGCCCGGGGGAGCGAGGCCCCGTGCCGGGACTTCAATGGAGAGAGGGGGTGCCGCCACCGCAGCGACCACACTGAAGGGGGCATCCGGTGGTTGCACGTGTGCACGTTTTGCGACTCTGTGGGCAGGAAGTGCGGTCACTCGGTGCACGCCTGCAACCGTAAGCTGACTTACGGACATGGGTACGACAACACGGCGGCTCCCCCTGTACCCACACCACGGCGGGTACCCCAGGCGGGGTATCAACTGCAGGCTACTACGAGGCCGGCGGCAGCGCAGAGTGTGGTACACCAACCCCAGCCGAGTTAAAAAAACGGGCCGGCCGCGCCCCGCCAGTAGACGAGGCGCGCAACAAAGATGAAAGGGGTGCCGGCAGGACGGAGTGTTGTGTAACGAATCCGGCTCCCCCACGTGACGTCATCGATCACGTGACCCCCTCGGCACGTGGCCGAGGGGCAGAGATAAACAACAACATTGACGGGGGGAATACACTCCCGGAGGAGATACCCCCCTTTCCACCGGCGGCGGTCGCCCCCGGCCCTGTGGGGGATGATGGTCTCAGTCGCTTGCCGGGTGTTAGTGTTAGTGCGCCGGGCCGAGATCAGGAATCTAACACTCCCGATTTTAAAGCACTTCGGGATGTCTGCGAAACAGGAGTCCACCGGGAGGGCGTGAGGACGGACCCGTTAGCCTTCAAGCAACATCGCCGGGAGACATGGCCGGAGTTCACGGCCGTGGGGCCCGCCAGGCACGCGGAGATATACCGGACCGTGCGTGACACGGGAATCCCCAACGCACTCGGCGCTAGGGTCGAGGTGCCTTCGGACCTTAACCTACCTGCGTGGGACCATTACCTAGGGCACGTGGAGGAGGCGCAGGAGCTCCTAGGCTTCCTGCGATACGGTTTCCCCCTGGGATACCTGGGACCGGAGAGTGATACCAGGGGGGTGGCCAACCACCCCAGCGCAACCTCTCACCCCGTGCAGGTAGAGAAGTTTCTCGGAAAGGAGGCAGGCTTTACCAATATGATGGGCCCGTTCGCCGAACCGCCTTTTAGCCCGTGGTGTCACGTGTCGCCACTCATGACACGGGAGAAGCACGGGACGGACGACCGGCGCATCATTACCGATATGACTTTCCCGAGGGAGTGCAGCGTGAACTCGTTCATCATTAAGAACTCGGTCTACGGACTGGAGCGAGAACACGGCCTCCCTACGGTGGACGAGTTTGTGGCCAAACTCGTCAAGGCAGGCACGTCGGCCTACATGTCGTCCATCGACGTGTCGCGTGCCTACAAGAACTTTAGGTGCGATCCCCTCGATTGGCCTCTGTTATGTTTCACGTGGGAGGGCGGGCACTACTGCGATACGGCCATGCCGTTCGGCGCCCGTGCCTCCTCCTACCACATGCAGTGTGTGGCGGAGGCCATCGTGGGGATACTATCATCAAAGGGAGTCACGGCCGCGATGTACCTCGACGACCTCATCATCCTCTCCGAGGACCGAGGTAAGGCGGCCGAGGACTTCAGGATCGCGCGAGACCTTTTCTCGGAATTGGGCCTACCCGAGGCACGCGACAAAGCGCAGGAGCCGAGCCAGACCGTGATGTGGTTGGGGATAGAGATCGACGCCCGTGCCATGACTCTATCGATCCCCACGGCCAAGCTGGAGGACATCCGTGGTCACGTGTCGGCCGTAGCCAAGCGCCGGACGTTGACGAAACGACAGCTTCAGTCGGTGCTCGGCCGGATATTACACGTGGCGAGGTGTATACGTCCGGCGCGGGCATTCGTCTCAAAGCTACTCGAGGCCCTCCGGGGGATGAGAGGCTTCTACATGAACATCAATTCCGAGATGCGCCAGGACCTCGACTGGTTCGTTAAGTTTGCCCGGGGCTGGAACGGCCGCGCCCTCATCCCTCGAGGTCCCCCGACGCGGAGGATCACGGTGGATGCGTGCCTGTCGGGCGTCGGAGGAACCGACGGCCGCTTCTCGTACTCCGGCCAGGTGTGCCCCGTCTTCGATCCCGTGGAGTGCATCTCAGAGCTCGAGGCTCTGAATACCATCTACGCACTCCACACATTTATCACAGACAGGGATCGGGGATCACGGATTGAGGTGTTCTGTGATAACCTCGGAACTGTACAGACCCTCAATAGCGGGCGTGCCCGTAACCCTGTCCTGGCGGAGTGTGCCCGCCAGGCATGGATGGTGCAGGCACGTCTGCAGGTGGAACTGGTCTTCAGCCATATCCCCGGGGTGCAAAACGTCATCGCAGATGCCCTGAGCAGAGCCCATCTGTCGAGGACGGAATACGATAAGGCCACTTCCCTCATTCACATTCATGAGTTGTACCCTATCGTACCGTGTACCCATGCCTCTTTTGTACCCGTACTCCGTCTCTTCTGCAGATCGGGCGCTTCTCTTACTCCAGGCGAAGGCATCTGCGAGGCAGTCAGAGGCGCGTGCCCCAGGTACGCTCGCAAACCAGCGATCCGCAGTCACCACCTACCTGGCGTTCTGCAACCGGATGAGAGCGGACCCCCGGGCACCGACCGTGAGCCTGATCACGTCGTACCTGGAATACGTGGCCGACCACGCCCCCTCGCCGGCCACGGTCGCCAACCAGTTATCGCACGTCCGGGCACACCTCCGACTGACGGGGGGGGACGTGCGGCCAACAGAGGATCACCGGGTGAAGCGTGCCCTCGAGGGCATGAGGAGAAACAAGCTGTACGTGCCAAACGTGAAGGCCCCCATACCAATGGATGTGTTCAGGGCGGTCCTCGATGCCCTGACGGGATCGCCCCTCCATACGGCAATGAGGGCGGGCATGCTGCTCATTTTCTACGCGGCCCTACGGCAGGGGGAGGTGGCGCCGCAGTCGGCTCGGGCATTCGACCCGGCTCGGAACCTCACTCGCGGGGACGTGGTCCTCGGCCGCCGGCACCTCACTATCACCATCAAGGCGGCCAAAAATCTTCAATACGTAGGGCAACAGAAAGTGATGCGCCTCGAGGCCGCGGACGATATCCGGGTGTGCCCGGTAGACGCGGTTCGAGGCCTACTACGGGCGGCCCCTACGGTTTCACTGCGGGACCCGTTTCTGACACTGCCCGATGGGACGACCATCACATCACGGGTTATGACCAACGAATGGGACCGCCTCCTACAGGCCACAGGCCAAACGGTGAAGACATACACCCTCCACAGCCTCAGGAAGGCCGCTGCCACTCAGGCCTTTGAGGCCGGAATACCTGAACTTAACATCCAGAGGTATGGAGGGTGGAGGTCCCAGGCTCACAGGGACTACATCAAAGTATCAGACCAAGAGACTGTCAACAAGTCTCTCATTGAGTCTCTCTCCTTCAAAAAGTGACTATAAAAAACTTTCCCACCCTCCTCTTCCCTTAACTATTGGCTTCTTGGCTATTTCTATTATTTTATTATTACATGTTATGTTTAACTATGTAATATCACATAATCTTCATTTATCTTATATCAAATATTATCACAATTGACAAACACATATCTATGTCAATTTCAATATTTGTCATATTGTCACAAATCTTATCACAATTGACAAACACATATCTATGTCAATTTCAATATTTGTCTTATCATTGATACTCATGTATTTCTCTTATTCATATCAATAAGACTCATAAAATTAAATAAAATTTTACAAGCCCACTACGGCCTTCACTCTGTTTCATTGGGGATCTGGGGTAATGGGTTGCCCATGGCCTTTGGTCAGGGGTGGTCATTGCCCCCCCTGGTGAAACCACTCTCCACTCGCGCACCCCTGCGCCACCTCTCCGCTCTCGGCCGCACTAAACATCAAAGTGCGCGAGTGCGACACTGTCCTCTGTCTCATTCGCTTCACTGGTCTCCTTCGCTCAACACCTATTTTTTCTACCCACCCACCCACTCCTTTTCTCTCCTACTCCTTACACTCGTAGGGCTATTTCTATTATTTTATTATTACATGTTATGTTTAACTATGTAATATCACATAATCTTCATTTATCTTATATCAAATATTATCACAATTGACAAACACATATCTATGTCAATTTCAATATTTGTCATATTGTCACAAATCTTATCACAATTGACAAACACATATCTATGTCAATTTCTATATTTGTCTTATCATTGATACTCATGTATTTCTCTTATTCATATCAATAAGACTCATAAAATTAAATAAAATTTTATAAGCCCACTACGGCCTTCACTCTGTTTCATTGGGGATCTGGGGTAATGTTAGTCTTAATTAGTCTTAATTAAGTCCTGATCACACATTCCAAACAATTGTTCACTGATACTACTAAAACATCCGTTTATGTGTTCCGCACTCTCCTTCCCATGTAAATGCTTACCATTCTTTTTTTTTTTTTTTTTTTTATTTTTTTATTCAGAAACAAATCATGTTCGATGAGTGACATCGCTCTTCCACATCTCAGTCACCAAATAACAATCACTCCATTCTGGTTTATGGCTGTAAAGATTTTTTATTCTCCTCCAGAATTCAAGGGGTTTGTCTTAAGAATTTTCAAACTGTTCTTTGCAGTATTCGCTGCAACTACGTTTCAGCTCGTTATGAATTTCCATACTCAGTTTCCTAATTCTTCTGTTAAATATTTCTCTGTTATTATCATTGATTCCCTGTTTGAGTGCTTTAACCATATCCTGCCTCTCGTTTATGATGGATAATACATAGTAAATATGTCTTAAATAAGTCTTATATACTTAAATCAGATAAAAGCAAGCAGCACAAACATGTCTTTTTCACTGACTTTGTATTCAAGTCGGTGCCTATTTTTATATATCAACATGTGTAATGACGAAAGGGGGGTCATTGCCATTATTTGGATATGAAAAGGATATTACAAACCTACTGTAGGAAAATCATAGAGAAGAGATATTATTCACCGGAAAACAAGGGAACCTAGCACCAAAGTAGATGACTATGCGGAGATAAAAACAGAGCAGGAGAAGTTGGTGCCCGTCCAGGATTCGGCGAACGCTCTAAACAAACATAACAAGGTGCGCCGATTCTTTCTCTTCTTACCCGACTCCCACACGCTCCCTCCATGGACCCACTTCACATTACGCCCAGCAATTTCCCTGCCCCGTAGAAAGTTGGCCTCGCTATCGACTGCACTTCCGTTTGACACGGCCTCGGGGGTCTCGTAGATTCCTGTGCTAAGCGAGAAGTTGCGTCCTTGACATAGGCACTTCCGGCATACCACAGCGCCCCCTAGGAGATTGGCCACACATTGATGTAGGTACACGGAGTAGTTAGCCTGAAGGTGTCGGGATCGCATCTCCATTGTGCTACGGGCCAAAGGTCAGTGATGTAGAGTATTGACTAGGGATATAGATCAGGCGCATCTCAAAACTCTTCGTGATGTTATCAGTAGAACAATGTATATAATACAAGCTGTTTTGCCCGGGGTAAAACACATACATGTAGTAAGTTTATCTGAGGCAACACACCAGAAGGCAAGACTAAATATAGAACTTCAATAAAGGATCTACAAACTAAAATACTCGCACTGTATTCTCCCAAACCATCCTATCCGAATAGGTATTCATCTATAATCAAGTCAGGTATATAAGAGGGTCATCTATATCTAATGACAAATGCGGGTATGTATCGCAGTGCCCTCTATATCTATACTCAGAACTAAATTTTAAACAGTTGCCGCCAGCTTATTTCATGAAAATATTGCACTTTCCCACAGACACCAATACTTAAGCACTTAGCTTCTCCAGATGGCCTTACCATAGAAGTTAGCATGGTGACATAGTACTTTCTTTAGCATTTCTCATTTGTATACGTTTCCAACTATCAGAATCCAGAATAATTTGCAGATAGCAATAGAACATCAGTGTCATCTAACCACGAAGTAAAAATAGTTTCCCATAGACACCAATACTTAAGTACTTATCTGTTCAGATGGCCTTTCCATTTTCTAATTGCTTATATATGTGAAACTTATATCATCCAGAGTTATTTGCTAAATTCAATAGAATTTAGAAATCACCCAACTACCAGCATTTGCCTTTAAGGTATATTCTACTCGTGTTAAGCAATGAATTAATTATGTTTATTTTGGTCGATCGCGAGGCCATCAGCTTACTATGTGGCCATCAACTGGTTGCGAGGACATGGGCGAATCATGCAGCCCACCAACTAATCAGAAGACTATCAACCAAACACTAATTGCAATCCACTATTCGTAAGGCCATGAACTGAGCACGCAGCCAACTATTTATCTAATCGGCCAATTGTATGGCCCTCAGCCATGAAATCATGAAATCAGGAGCCGTCAGCCAAGCTGAAAATAAGGCCCCCAATGCTTAAGTAATGGACACACATTGAAAACAGACATCATCGAACGGAACTTTGCAAGTTGGCACACATTGAACACAACAAAGCGCAACTGCACTTTTCCCAATGTCACTGTGAAGTCAGGCAGAAGGGGATTATAAACTGTATAGGTCATGTATATAAACCCTGGTGCAAGCAAGTATCCTTGTCCCTACTTCTATCCCCCAAATGACATTAGATAATCTAAGCGATATATTTGCCTCAGTTTTTAATGTAGCCATTAACTAATTGCAGCGCCATCCATGAATGATTAAGCCAATCAGTCAATTCTGAGGTTATCAACCAATCACGAGGCTATGGTAAATTGTAGGGCCATCATTTGATCGTGCAGCCATCAGATAAACATTTAGCCATCAACCAAATATGTAGCTGTTGGCCAATTACCTGACCGTCAGCAAATCATATAGCCATCCGTACAGCTATTCACTTATAGCAATTGCTGATCAAGAGGCTTTATGCAGACGGTAAGGACATGACCAGAATTGCATGACCATCAGATGGCAATGCAACCATCAACCGATTGAGCAACTATAAGCTGATTGTGTTCAGAACATCTGAAATAATTAGAAGGAAAATCACATGATGAAAATAACTCAACTATGTTTGATCGCGGAGTAATTCACGAAGCCAAGCTAAGTGGATTACGTTGCGGACCAACTTATTTTCATTGAATGGGTTTCTGATTTCATCTCACCCCGTGTATGTGATCAGGAACATTATTAATTGATGAAATAACTCACCCAATAAGCCAGTATTTGGGTAGAACTCGATCGTGTAGTATAGGAGTTGCTAATGTTAAGCCTATGGAGAAAAATACCGGGGTAAGATAATATATGATGCTGGAAATTTATATTGTAACTTTTTCTTTCTGGAGGGTCTTGAGACGAGTCTGCCCCACTGTGTTATGATATTTGCCTACAATTCGATTTACATGGATTTCCTGTTTTATGACATATATGTCTTCCATTCGCATCTCATAGATCATCATGAAGTCATGGTAAAATAGCTCTTACTATCTCTAACTCGAAGCGCATATCTATCAATGGTTTTATCACTAATACTGCAACTGGAGTAACACTACACAACGTAATCCCTTTTCCCAAGGTCTCCCATTGATTACCAGCCTCTTCCCTGTTGAATCAATTCAAAGACTACTTCTAGTGGAGCAAAGGCAAATTAGAAAAATCAATAGTTTCTTTAAATAGAATGTATCCCCTTGTGTGGGCGGAACATTGTAAACACACATAAAAACTGTGGAACCGTGATAGGCTGGCTCCTAAAACAGTAAAGAAACTGACTTTATCTAAGTTACCGACACGCTTAGGCTTCCGATGGACATGGAACAATTTGTCTATATATACAAAGAGAACTAGAAGTTAATGTTATTTCCATTTACAATGGAAGAGCACGGTATACATAAATTACTTCATAAAATAAAAGTAAGAGAATATCGTAAGAGATTATGTACTTAAGTCATCTATATTTGATCAAGAATCAAGTATCAAGAATGTTTCAACAAACCTAGAGAATTGATTTAATAGTTGTCCTAAGGTATCATGAACAGGAATATCAATCAAGATATAGAAATCCAAATGTTTAAACAAATGGAAACTGATTACTTAATGAAACCAATTTATTGTATCAAAATCAGTGTAGGCCTATATACATACATCCTAATGCATTATAAAGTGTATGAATCAAGTCCTATACTGGTCTGAGTATCACAAGTTCAATAACCTGGTCAGTGGAAGTCAATAATGTGTCAGTAGATTATCATGACCAGTGTTCAACTTCGTACTATATACTACTTCATGTTGGATATAAAAGATAAGAACTGAAGATAAAAGAATAGAAACTCGGAAATATGTACACTCATTACATTCATTAAACTTTTCCCTTAAAAATCAGTTACTTTTTGTCTAGCTTATATTGTAATTAACTGACAATAAAATATGCACAGTTTACAGATGTCATCATGAGCCTAGCGAGGAGATAATTTGGCCCAATAGAATTCCGATCTTGCAGTAACATATATGGTCGTTCGGGGGAAACCGTTTTCACTGTTTTGACTGCAGGCGGTAAACGGCAGTAATCTCCGAGGACAAGACGCGTAGTAATCTCCGAACGCTGGTGAGGTGATTACGTAGAGTCTAGTCTATATTTTCAAATCTAACTGTACTGTATTCAGACTGTCAAATCTGGACAGACTTGGTATTCAAACCCACTTGGCCCAGACCTTACAGACCAGTTTTACTCCCATCCACCCATTCATGACACTCTGGGCCTGCAGTCACTCTACTTTACAGTCATGCCATAATAGCACCACCCACTCCCTTCCCACAACCACTGCCTATCTACCTCGACTGACCAGTTAGGGCGTTCAAGAACCTGTTTGTTATGGTTCACTTCTCTGATCGCACCCGAACTTCACAATGCATGTGCATTTCAAACTATCAGATCTGATGGGACAGACTTAACCGTGTAGCATTGGAACTTCAATATCTGATGGGACAGACCATTCTCTATTGCACTTAAGATATCTGATGAGACAGACTTAACTACACAGAATTCAAACATAGCTATTCCAGAAACAGCAAAAGTGCCCATACATAATCGGCTCCTCCAAATTGTCACTCTCAGACTCATGTAGGACTTGATTAAGGGACATTTTTAAGTCCATTCACTTGGTTCATTGAAATATTCTCAATACTTCATTCAAGTACAAATAGCTCAAATACATAATATTCTCTTACTCTTATTCGATGAAGTAATTTAGGTGTATCGCGCTCTTCCATTATCAGTGGAGATGACATTAGACATCATATATACATGTATGTGGGCATGTACGTATGTGCGTACATATAAATACATATGTATGTATACATGTGTAGATGTATGGGTAATTGTTTGTATGACCTCTCATTCCTACCTGCTAAACATTCAGAAAGCAGCAACTCACGCACACCATGATGACATTCAGGTGCAACAATATTGCGATACCCCGACCACTCCCGTTCAGTCGAAACAGGTCAATATCTACAGCATATTGCTAAATCAGCAGGAGCTGAGGCTATTTAGCATCGATGACTGAAAATGTCGATAAAAGATCAATATGGCGATGTGGTTCTTGGTACCTATACATGAGCAACGCATGAAAGTCTTTTCTGCTTTGATACAACCTGAAACTTTAACGACACCACTTATCTACAGGATAAGATGGTTATCAGGGCATGTAGAAGGACGTCGGGATACAATGTCATGCAGAGAGGGAGAAATGGAGAAAATAGCGAGTTAAGGTTTTGGGGATGGCAGTTTGAGACTCTGAATAATCATGAGAAAATTTGATTCGGAATATGACTGAACACGTAACATAATATTATGTAGAAGGAGCAAATGGTATGTTCATCTTTGATGAATGACCGTGCAATTATATATGAATAACAATTAAAAGCTTGGATATATTTTTAGTCTATGGGTCATTTTCTGTAACCCATTTGCACCCAGTCAACTTGCCCTTTATGCAACTGCCTAAGTCTAGGATCCAAATATATGTAGCACCAGTAGGCAAATGAGGTATTTCGGTCTCAAGTGATCGGTCATGGTCAGCTGGGCGCAGACCCTGAGACACTGGCCCTCTGCTCGTTGCAATATCACAGTGAATAATAGTATGCGGATCGTGAAGGGATGGTTTTCTTGCAGCAACTTGAGCAAGCTTGAAGTCTATGTGAGAACTCTTAACTATAGACAACATATAACGGCGCTCTAAAAATCCAATCATGCTATGTGAAAGACTAAGAAGAGTTTAATAGTAAGATATCATTATACTACTATAATCAAGAAATTCTAAACAGAAACATCTTTGCTGGGGACAATAAACCCCTATTTCCATTGAAATTCTACAGTGCCTACCAACCATTTCTGGAGCTGCTATCCATTTCCTTACTGACAAAGGCAATACAATTAGATTTGTATGAAGTGACACAATTAGATTTTGTATGAAGTGAACTTGTAGCGTAGTTTGCACTAAAATATCTCATGAGTCACAATAGAATGTTACACCTTCCTAGCGGATCCCTATGGAACTAAGATACCCTGTGCCTTGGAAGATATCCCTAGTCACGTATACGTAGCATAGGGAAATGAACAATTCTATCAAGACAATGCTACTCACGATGCTGCTAAAGCCGAAACATTTCCCATTCCAATTCTGGCCAGTGGATCTGTTGAATTGGTGACAGTATATCAATCAGTGACTTTCTTTTTGACGTACGCACTCCAATGACCCAATCCCATTCCCATATTAATATCCGTCAGTCAGACTCGCATGTTGCAGATGACTGCATGAAGCCCACAGCCCGGGCTGGCTCAAACAGTACTGGCACCCTTTTGTAAGGTCTAGAGTAATAGAATAGCCAGGCTTAGACCTTAAGAGTAAGAGAGTAAAGGGGGGCGTCCACCATCCACAACAAGGTTACGACAAGCCCCGACAAGAAAGTTCCAATCGGCGCCTTGTCATAGCCTTGTCGTGAGAAGGGGAGCTCTGCGACAGCATTGTCGGGGTGTGTCGTAGATTGCATGCTCCACCTAAATATTCTATCGTAGACCTCTGCGACAACCTCCTGACACGCCACGACAACCTCCTGACACGCCACGACAATGCTCCAAAATCGAACATGTTCGATTTAGTCGTAAGCTTGTCGGAAGGCTCCCGACAGGCCCCCGACAAGCTGCATGTTGCAGCCTGTCATGGCCTTGTCGTAGCCTCTTGTCGGAAACTAGGGTCCACCAACCACGACAAGGCTACGACAGGCCTTTCAATCGTAGGCCTGTCGTAGACCGTGTCGGAAAGCCATTGTCGTAGCTTTGTCCTGGTTGGTGGACGCCACCCTTTAGAATGTACTAGTTACTCCTTAACTGATTTATTGACAAGACAAGTCTTGTTTTATTCACATTGCAGGTAGTGGACATGACATGCTTGGCATTTGTGAGCTCTGTACTCTCATTGGCAGTTGTACCAACAGCCAATAGGGGGTGTCCAAATCATTCTGGATGAGTACCCAGTCTGTTGCACATACCAGGAGCCCGTTCATGACACTGAATAACTCAAGGTGTCATTGGTAGAATGCCACACCCCCATGTGGACAGACCAGGATCTAGAGTTGAGCGATAAGAGGGGTGATATATGCCACTCAAAGCAGAGCAGATAAACTGCAAACATCAATGGCGACTATTCCAATTCAGTTTGGCGTATTTTTTTCGTTCCAAATGGGTAATAGGAGTCTCTCTGCAAGTCTCATTCATCTTCATAGACTATTCCAATTCGGACAATGAGTAATTTCAGTGATTACTTTCTTCTCATAGAAACCAACATTACTTGGCCACGATATGGATGTATACACCAGAACACTTTGATTACAGTCGGGTCACTGCATAAAGAGGTTACTGCACATCAAACCTGTTTTTGATGTATTCCGATCATCGGATCAGTGGGAATCGGGAATTGGCGTCGACGTCGTAAAGGCATAAGAGTCATAGAAACCAGATACCATCATGGCTAACTAATAGTGATCTAACTGGTGAAAAAAGGTATCTTTATATCAAAGGGTCCCTGACGCGTCCTACCCGATGTATTGTAATCGTTTGATATTCATTGATTTAAACTTCTATAACTTGCTGCTGCTTGCTTTTTCAGGAAATCTTGATGAAAGAAACTATAAAAGATTGGTTATCTATAAATCAGGCCACTGAAGCCAAAATCACGTTCTATAGTTCATCAAGGGACATTTAAAGATGATGTATGATAAAGAAATTTATAAAATTATTGAATACCTGCAACCTGCTGAAGATGACAGTTGACAAATACAGAAAAGGTTCTTGATGACATGTTCAGTTAAACCCTAATGGGAATTGTATACTGAGTACGTATTTACAATCCAGTAGGTTGGAGATGGCTGTGAAATGGCAGTGCATTTGGAGCACACAGAGTTGTAATACGCAGACAATGGGCGCTGAGTTCAGGCTGGAACAACTGCAATTCGTCTGAAACAATTGTCAGCCATGGCGCCACCTCCTATTTCCGTCCACTGATGCTTTGTCCCAGAAGTGAACAAGTGGTAGTAATCACCGGCCCTTCCAATAGCAACTCGGCGACGCAGACATTCAGTCCCAGCATAGAAACCACGACTGCTTCCTCTTCCTGTTCCCAGGTCCGATTTTCACGAAGTACTGTATAGGCTTCTTTCCAAGTCACTTCTAATCCACCAACTAGCAACAGATGTTTTGGGAATTGAGGCGCAAGATCCAGGAATGGAAATAAACCAGGGTGCGAAATGGATCCTTAAGCAGGAAAAATACATCCATTAAACGCGAAAAAGGCATGCTTAGCTTCCTCAACGATTGTTTGATACTGACTTGCCGACTTGCCACCACCAATCGATCTTTCTCACAACTCAAATAATCGGTGCAGCTTTTATATGACTACTGGGGTACAAGAGGTCAACCAAACAGCCTATAGTAAGGGTAGGCAGAGCTGCTAGCACACCTTGAACTACAGCACAGACATACAATATAGGTTATATGGCTGTGTTGTATATAGTGATGGGAAAAGTGAGTGGTAATAACCATAACATACCGAAACCTAAAGTACAGCCATACAGCCTAGAGGATATCTTGAGTTATGAATAATGGACGTATCACACTTCGAACTATGCGGCTGAGGTGAACAGTGCGTAGTGGTAGTGAGTAGAGGATGAACTGTGAATGGCAAGCTGCCGTATAGAATGAACAGGATGACATAAGGAATGTATAAGAAGGCTTCTTAAGCCATGTTTACTGTAATTGGGAAAAAGCATAATATGCAGAAAACACACCTGATGTTGCCATATAAATGTCCTGTCGTAATGCAATGATAAAATATGTTACTATAATGATGGGTTAACACAAATGAGTCACAGAGAACCTATCATCTTATATACGTATATATGGTAAATTCTCATTTTGGGAATGTTTACATTTACTGTTGTGATATCATTACAGAGCATGAGAACTTTCATACGGGACACAGGACTCATCATCAATATGATGTGTTTCTCCCCAGTAAACACAAGACGTAAATTTACGCATTTCCCAGGTGGATATACGTTCGTTTCCTACCAAACGTCTGTCTCGCAAACGTTCTACATATGTAGATTTTGAATTATTTATGTGTTACATTCATGCTATAACGTGTTGGCTTATCCAGTTGAATTAGATGACAAAAGTCCCTATTCCCATCTGCATACAGCTGAACAAAAGCGGCAGAGACACTACATTACTAAATCAATTATCTATGTCTCAAATCCCATTCCCTTTGTTGACTCGGTATTGACCTTTTCAGTTCCTGTTTTCATAGATAAATGATTGACAGTCGCTTGATAAATCTAGAATAAAGATGGACTGATTTTGTCATGACATTACAAATTCATCGCTTAGTACATAACAGCCATGACTGTTTTCATGAACTTTGTCAATTTCAGTAGCATTGGTTGAATCAGTATCCAGTTAACTGTTTGTAAACAATTTAATTTGAATAATGTTTGGTGGCACGTTGGTAATCTAGTGTATTCTTATGAAAACAAACCTACGCACATTTTAGGAGCCTTGCAAGATGGTATTTCAAAGAGAATAATGTGACAAACTAAAAGGGCAAACTTAAACAGCTGAAGTGAATCATTCTGCCAATTCTTATTCTACGCCTTGCTAAATAATGTACATGGAGTCTGATATAGGAGGTTGCTGATACTCATTGCGATTCAGCTTTGGAATATACTCTCGCTTACACAGTATGATTACACTCTGCGGAACATATGTAAAAGAGACTCTGTGAACAAGCCGTAGGGGTAATTGTATGACTACTATAACTCTGAAGTTACCGTACGATCCATATTCTAATATCATGATTTGTTTAGATGATACCCGAAGCTACACTTGTCCCCTTTCATACAATACGGTTTTCTTAGATTCATTTGAAAATAAGGATGATTGATTACTAGCACTACGCATCTAATATATCTTGTGAAAGTCTGAATACAATGATATAGATTCAACTTTTTACAATTTATTGCAAAATAATATTGTAGCATATATCTTTAGATCAAACACTAGCATGGTGAATCCAACTTTTAAAGTAAGGCATATGTTCTATAACACACTCAGATTGTCATATCCGACCTCTCGAAAAATGGGTCAATTTCTATGTGACAATATGGCTTTGAAATGATTACCAGAGGAGTTACGGTAGTAGTCAGACAGCGGTACAGGTATTGAAGGCCGGGTGTCAATAGGTCGCCCACGAAAACTGCACCGTCCATTCAATGGACCAGTGAGAAGAGACCACTTCCACTAATAGCCGGGTTTTCACTCCATCCACGCAGCTAAACACTAAAAGGTCTGACACTGCACGGCGCGCGTAGTGGTTGTGAAATGTTTAAAGCTTTTTGAATGGCCAGATTCTGCCTGCATGCTGTTGGTTACCTGTGCAGTCACCTGGGCTCCCATCATTATGAGCAGGATGTACGTATTGTGCCTGCAGTGCCAACTAGAAGGTCGAGCTGCTCAGAACCACTTGTGTTTCTACATTCACATACGAGCGGATGAGAAACTATATGTGAAAAGATACCTGGTACATATACATGGCTATCTCACCCCTGGTACAAGTTTAGCCGTAGGAATAACATTAGAAGAAAATACTCAACGATCACCCCAGTAAAGTGATGTAGCGGACCACCGGTTCGTTGAATGTGCCCTCTCACTCGCAGGGTATTTCTACCTCACCAGTGGTTGAAACAAGTCGCTACCCCATGTTAACACTCTCCTCCGCACGGGTTGGTTTGGAATGTCCTTTGCCTAGAACAGAAAACCAGACTCCGGACACTTCAGGTATTAGGCTTTTATTCAATACCTTTTCGGAGAAACCTTCCCAAACTGAGGCTCCAAGGCGTTCCCTCGACGGAGAGGCACCGCAAGAAGACCTGTTGACCTGCTGTGGACTCAGCCTATATACTGACTGAGTAACGTAAAGAGGGTGACCCCGTAGTATATTTGCATACACGGGTCCGCCAGCCTTACCACACAGCGGGGATCGGCATTCGCGCCACCAAACGTATTGGCTGGGTTCCGCCTGTGTACGCCGCTGGCTACCTAATTCCGCCGAGTCCCCTAGCGGATGACCGGGGAACCAGCGTACCAAACGTAAAGTGAACCAAACGCTGATCGACTACCCTGACCCCTACAGTGACAATACTAAATATATATATGCCACAGTCGTGGTGGAGTGAATATGAGATGACGTCGTAGCTATTGACTAAATGGATTTGTGAAGTAATTTGAATTATGCTGATATTGTGATACTATCTAATGTCAGTAAAAGGGGTGAGATAATTCCAGAACTGCACTCTAATCATAAAATACACAATACTCCACTCGTTTGAATGGGCCGTAATCGGCACTCGGCTTCGCCTCGATGACCATTGCGGCCCAACCAAACTCGTGGAGTATTGCATATATTTGTCCGGTTCTCAATGCAGCTCAATATAAATCCTTAACCTCTCTGGGTTCCATCAAAATGCTACCTCCTATGCTTCACGATTTCTAAAATATAGCCAAGGACATTCACCAGTTGAATGAAGGATCAGTTTTATCACATGCACCTCATACATACTATTTTCCTCCCACTCCCAATATTCATCTGATTCGCCTCCTAATTTCCTCTCCCTCGAAAACCAGCTAATTTCTGTTAGGATCATCAGTGAACAGTGAACGTTGTGTCATGTCCACGTCAGTTGTACAGGTGAAGAGGTATGGTTGGATAATTGATAACCATGGTAACATTACGAAATATGGAATAAACCTTACTTAATATATATATATATATATATATATATATAGTATATCATATGGGAACAAAGGAATAAGTCGCACTATGGGTGTGAATCCTCTGACATCTCCCTACGTATTTTCAAAAACTTCTTATCGTTCACAGCAGCCTTCACTATAAGCTTCGGCCCAACTTCCATAAAGTTTAATTACGACCAACCCAGCCTGATAGCAGGCATATATAATATATATATATATATATATATATATATATATATATATATATATATATATATATATATATATATATTTATATATATATACACCCGCATTTGTAATAAAGAGTGGAGTAATATCAATCAAGCTACAAGGTTCCTTTTTACATAAGCGCCCCGCCCCTTAGGTTCATGTACAGAGTTGTGTAGATCTATTAACGTTAATACGTCTTGTATTGGGACGTAACCTTTTCGCTCCAGCATCCATTCTCCAGTACAGCCATGACTAGACTGATCAATCAACCGGCACGCCACACCCACTGCACCCGACCAAGCGTGACGGCACCGACACCTCACGGCGTCTGCCCGGCGTCTGCCCGCGGTGACAAGCCGTTGCTTCTGCGGCCGCTGAAGCACCACCCCATGTGGTCATTTAAAACCGCACAGCACAGAGGACACGTTCTTTTCCGCCCCAACACGCTGTGCTTACCCCACCACCAGCAAAGAGAGTAAGGGGGTAACTTACGCTTGCGTGCCGGCTCTCGGTGGCCGGAGGAAGCGGCGGACGAGGCGGAGTAGCGTCCGCGCCGCAGTTGGAGCTGCATCGTCTTGGGGCCGCCATTGGCAGAGTACATGGTGGCGGCGTCCCGCAGCCGCTCCACCTAGCGTCGTCAACCGACGGTACGCCGACCATGTCCACGCTCTCACAGACAGCGACGTCCAAGCGACGTGACGTCACCACGCCGTCTTTACGACGCTAGGCGTAATCCAGGAGGGTTAAAGAGAAATGTTTTTTCCCTTGTATGGCGTTGGGGTAGATGTTATGTTGAAGTTTTTGTAATAATAAATATAATTCTTATAATACAATTATATTGCAGTCCTTGTTCTCTAGAGGTGTAATCCTTTTACTGCTGTGTTGTAATACGTGTACCTCAGGTGTTGAACGTATACAATAATTGGGGCGTAATCCTTGTAGAGCTACAGTCGTCTTTGTACTAGAAGGTGGTGATACTGGGAGAATAATAGCAGTGGTTATACAGCCGAAACAAAACTCATTGCTTTCCAACGTAATAATCAGTTGAGGTAGTGTTGGCAGAAGTAAATCAAAGGCCATTATTTGTGTTTCTAACGTATTCTCCGTGGAGGTTGGCTTCTACTGATAAAACCAGATCGCAGATGGCAATATCAGTAACTGCACCCAGGGGACTTGATTAAGCGTCAGTAATAGTGGAGGAGATGAGGACTGCTACTGAAAGTATTGGTGGTACAGGCGATGATGGCAACAGTCCTTGCTGTGAAGTCGTAACTGTATAGGTGACAGTGCCGACTGATTTAAATACCTCACATGTGACGAATGTGTTGGTCGACGCCGGTCAACGCGATCAACCCAATCGTATCACTGCCAGAAGTAGTAGAGGTAAAAGTAGAAGTCTTAACTGCAGTAATAGTAGTGACATCAACGTCGGTAGAATACATCGTTACTCGTAGTCACTGTAGTAGTTGCCAGGGCTCTAGTAGTGACGAGAGTAGTTGTCAGGGTATCGGGACTAATAGTAACTGTAGTAGTTGTCCTGGCATTAGTAGTAACGGTAGTAGTTGTCAGGGTACCTGAAGTCACGGTTGTAGTAGTCCTCACGAGTTGTGCCCACCACACAGCGGGGCGTCCAACATGAGAGACATACTGGACGTAATTCTGTGGGTCTTGCAGCCGTCCGAACGTACACTGAACGCGCGCGCCACCGAGGACCGGGCCACGGACAGCGCCACGCCGGTCACCGCCGCCAACGACCCCTGGAGGCCAACCCCTCCCTACCCCCACCCCAAGACCATTCACCGGTAACATCAACAAATCCTGCTTCACATGCATAGCCAAGTTTCTGCTTCATTCCGCCAGGGACAGCACTAACATTTATTGTCACTGACATCGGTTTAGTGGCGCCCTCCGTGTAGGCTATCGGAACTAGGGTACAAATTTGTCTGCAGAGGAGTGTGTCATTGTTTGTGTGAACGGATCTGTGTATAGAGGTTCGTGTGTGGAGGTTTGAATGTAGAGGGGTACAACTGGAGATTTGTATGTAGAGATGTGTGTGGAGATATATGTGTGTAGAGGGCTGTCTGTGAAGGTTTTTTATATAGAGGGCTATGGTTGGATATTTGTGTGTAGAGGTCGGTGTGCAGGGGAGTCAAAACGTTTTGAAAGTGTGTGTGTAGGGCTGAAAGTTTGCCTACCTTTGTCTTCCATAGTAAAAAGTCAGACTTTGACATTCGCCTGTTCCATTGAACATCCCATGAATCCGAGGCCACCGGTTGTTTGCCAAACATGTTTAAGATGTACAATCCCTCAGGCCCATTCCAAATATGAATCGGATGGTAAGGCTGCAAGAGAGTTCGCAGGGAGACAACAAGAGCAACTTTTGTAGCCATACCATCGGCCCAGTGGAGCAGGCCCCTATACATGCTGAAAATTAATTGTTAAGGCCATGTTCAACTGATCATAGTGAATGGTGGCGCACAGCAGCCATACAAGCTGCATCATGTTAACCACTGTCAGGGTAGATTTATAGAAATGATTGTGGTGGAGCAGATCACAGCTTACCAAGGGTGACCGTACGGCAGCTGCACAGCCAAGGGCAGGAACAACCTGATTAAATACTTTTTGCTTGTTACAGGCCAACGGTGTCAGTTTGTACAATCTAAGCATCTTTGGTGGAAATCGGATCGTCACCTAATCCTATTCAGTGGAACTCATCATTTCTACATGCTAAACAGTCAGCCTTTGGCATTTTCCAATATTGAAAAGTCAAGGCTTAGTCATTGCTACACTCTGAAAGTCAGAGTTTGATATTTTTCCATGGTAAAAACTCAAGCCTTAGCCATTGTTATATACTTACAGTTCAAACTTTAAATTTTTCTACGGTGAAAAGTCAAGGCTTGGCCATTGTTACATGCTAGAAAGTCAGACTTTGACATTTCTAAAGTCAAACTTCGATATTTTTCCACTGTGAAAGGTCAAGGCTCAACCATTGTTGTAATTTAAAAAGGCAAAACTTCGCCAATTCTTCATACTATAAAGTTAAGACATTGTTTCTCCGAGGAGAAAAATGGATCGATAAACATGGAACCTGCAGAGTATAATATAATTTTTGTATTATTAGGTAAAAAGTTGATACAATTGAGGATTGCGTGTTAAATCACGTGATAAAACAATCGAAAATGGGTTTGGACGACAATAGACCCGACCCCTAGAGTCGTATCCGTCAAGAGTACCCATCCCGACCCACATGGGTCTACCACAGACCCCGCCAGTAAAGGGTTAAGAGGTCTCTCCATAGAAGTCCTTATCTCATTGATTATTTGAAACCCGTGTAAGATAAAACTATAACTATGACATAACTCTAATCAAAACTGAAATATTTAATATGACTTCAATCAGAAATGTAATGTAAGTAGGAGGTATATATACCTTGTAATCACTTTAAAAGTAGATGTGTTTGATGAAGACTAATGGTAACAGTTATTGTGGGGAAAGCAAGCACTGACAATTCATCTAGCTTGGGTGGTATACGCATGCATTAGAGTAAAGCCAGTGATTAAATTACTTCTATAGGCATTCACTTAGATTACTTATTTAGCACGATCTTCTGCGTAGAGGTTAGTTTTTCACCGGGAGCTGTCGGGCTAGCTCTATCTGGTAAATGTCAATGAGTGCTCAGTAATCAGCGTGATGAAGATGTTGGGTAATGGCGAGGAGATTGTTTACCAGAAAGTAATGGTAGATAACAATGCCAGTCAATCAAATCTTCCCGATCCGAGTTCAGAATCCCAAGTTCAACATTAATAAATGTCTAACATTGTCAAAGATCAGTTTAACTCTAAGGTTTGAGTACGCAGCTCCATTTCGTATTGGCGAAATTCTGACTCAGGTTGAGGTACCTATGATTCAGAAAGTTGTCCCTACTGGGACTGTCAATAGAGTACGTTTTGTTGGAACCACTCTTATTTAGAAACAAGATATCCGAGAACCCGTACTGGAGGCAAGATCTCCGAGTGGATAACTGTTTACTTCGGAGTTTCACAGGGTTTGGTTCTGGGTCTTTAACTTTGTATCTACTATATTAACAATGTCGAAACTCCCGGATGTGAATCATTTGTTATGTGCTGATGACTTGATAGTGTATTGCTCTCTGATTCTGATGTTTGGTTCTGTTCTGATGGTATTACTGTGTGTATTACAGTGCGCAGTTAATAGATCAACCATGAACACTAAAAAGACCAAAATATGTTGGTAGATGCCAAAGAATAATACAAGGTTAATTGAGAAGGTACCATTGTTCGCCGGACTGCACAAACTACAGCAAGTGAATTTGTCCCCGTACTTATGTGTAGAAGTTGAATCTAATTTGAACTTCGAAGTATGTGAAAAAGGCTTTATAATTTTTCTCAAGTCAGCCCCTTGATGAATAGTGAAGTCGCTGTATTGGACTACAAGCAGACCATATCCCCACTGTTTAAATATTGTTCCCTTGTTTAGGAAGGAAGGAATAAAAAAATGGCTGGACAAACTGCAGCGACTGCAGAATAGGGGACTCAGAACCTACCTGTTGGATTACCCCAGGGTGTACACTGGTGAACGTCTACACACTGCCACACGAATATCGGCCCTGTCCAGACGTAGGGAAGAGCTCTCTCTTACGTATATGAGAGAGGGAGCATTGAGGAAAGGGCTTTAGTTGTCGATGGTAATGAAGTGCGTTCAGTAGAACGAATAGATGGTAATAAAAAATCGCACTCTGATTCGAGATCCCTCTACCAAAGCCTCGAACCGAGTTTTACAAGAAATCACTGCTTTATAGAAGAAGGAGCATTTGGAATGCGCAACCTAAAGACCTCAGAGCCAAAGGAACCAAAACTACCTTTAAGTTGGCATTGCGTTCCTTACCAACATGTCCCTAATGAATTGAAATCTAACTGAAGATATTCCTAAATATAGGGATGATGTACAAACATAATTATTACTTTAACAACTTATTATCATATTATTAGCAATATGTATGTTTGTTCATCTATTCATCATTCATTAATAACTGGTATGAACAATCCATGCCACATGAAATTTCGGAACTTCTGCGGCCATACTTTATGGATGGCCCCTTAGATGTGTTTTTAAGGCATTGTAATAATTCTTGGGAATCACGGTTGGACCACTTGCGATGCGATCTCGCCTGCCACATGCGGTAAGCGGAATATCTGCATCACGATTCAGTATTGTCGCGGACAGAGGAGCGTGATCACATCATCTCTACGTAAGGGTCGGAGTCCCGCCCGTCTATCTATGACTATAAATGATGCTGGTGATTATCATACATATTCATGTCCGTGATATGCAAAGATATGCCGTTTAGACAGCGGAGGGAATCTGTCCAGAGCGCAGTAATCAGCACACAACAAACCAACTACCAGCTAATTTTAGGTCTCTTGTCGTTGATTATTCCACGCAAAAGATTTACTGGAACATAAAACCGCGTCATAAAATGCACAATCAATGTATATGAAATCACATAAAAAGTATCAAGTATATATATGTAATTACCAAATATGTATTTTTTGTGTGTTTTATTTTCATTGAGTCGGTTCTCATACACAAGTCGCAGTCTATCAACTTCTAATTCTAAAAGACGAATATGTCATGCTTTCTGCCATGTAGGCTAAGTATAAGTAATAAATCGTGTACTCATCAGCAGGTAGAGATCACAAGGCCTCGGACAGACAATTTTTCGTAATATATCTATTGTGTAAGTCTTGTGCGTTAAGTGTTCAATGCCATCCAATTGGCCTGATAGGTGTAGACATCCTCCCATGATTTCTTCACACAAGATGTGTGAACGTAAAATGTCAACGATTGTTGGTACTTTGAATGAAGTTACACGGGAAAATAATCAGGAAATAGATTGTCACTCGATCTGATATATGTGGCTCTCAGGTGAATGTTATATACATAGCACAAACAGAACAGCTCCCGAAGCCAGAGCATGGCTTTAACACCCCGACTTCGATCCATGTTAACCTTTGATCATTATATTGTGTGTATTAACTTTCAAAATTCCTTTCTTATGCATTTACTTAATTGCACCATGTATAACCTGACTACCTTGTATCATCATTTACGAGCTTATCCACCCAACCATTTAGTTAGCCAGGACCATTAACCCTGACATAATTATTCTGTATGCGGGTATTTGTGGGTTAACGTACAAAAATAGCATAACAAAAAAGGTATTTCCCCTAGATGATCATTATCGTATTCTGAGTAATGAAATCATATCACAGATTGAACATGCTAATGTAGAAATTGCTAGGAAAACCTCGATAACTCCAATTTTCCTGCCAATCATTGGGATGGATTTGTCTGTGTACAACAACAGGAACTCTAGATCCAGGAATATCGTGCTCAGATCTACTGAGCAGATCACCAGAGAATCTGCCCAACAGAAAGCGATAAATGACTGTGTGGTCAATGTTAATTCCCTTATAACAGAGCTTAACCATGGAAATGGGAAACCCACCCCCTGGATCGCCGATAAATTTCATAAATGTATGGGAAAAGGCCGTATAGTTCATTCCTACTTTCATTTATATGATGGATGCCATACGGATGACGTATCCATTGCTTACATTGCAAGGAAGATTGACTCATGCCCTTCTACAAATTTAATCAAATTGCTTAGAAACTGAAAGTATTATTACAGGAGGCCTAATTGTAATACGTTATCAAATTGCCAAGTATCTCTTAATCACCCTTTAATATCTATATGTGCTGACTGTTGTACCACATAAGCCTAATGTTTACCTTAATTTGTCATAGACCGTGACTGGTGCAGCTGTGTGTGCAATCGCTAGATGGCATCCAAAACTTACCTACGACATCATTATTTCGCAGTATCACTCTCATCCCACCCTCAAATCATGTCATCCCATCAAGGTACGTGCATGTATCCACTATGAGTGATATCCAGGAGTTTAACACCACGAAAGGGCTACTTTTTCTTAGTATCAATGTTTGGAGTTTAATCCCAAACCTAGAACATTTCTCTTTATTAGCCAAGAAATGTGATGTTATTATGGTTTCGGAGTCGTGGCTGGACCTAGATTACCTACTGATGTAATTGCTCTTAACCGCTACCAATCCGTGTCCAAAAGAAGGGTGGAGGACTAGTAAGCTATATACGAAACTGTTATGCGTATGAACTTGTGGACGACTATACATTCATGACGGTAGACATTGAACTAATGACCTTGAAGCTGAATGTCAATGGAAAGATATATCTGATACTGAGTGTATATAAGGCACCACATACTTCACCATATGCATTATACGCGAAGTTAGAGGAGGTTTTAGAAAAGGTAACTAATTATTCATCTATTGTTGTAATGGACGACTTCAACATTGACGCAAATGATAAGACCCAAAACACCAAACAAGTTACCACCTTCGGTAATGATTATAATTTACAACAATATATTACATCTCCTACACGCATTAGAGAAAAGTCAGCGACCATCATAGATCATATCTACACCAACAACCCAAATGTGGCATTTGCAGCACGGATAAACTTCATAATTAGCTATCATCTGCCCATAGCTTTAGTACTGAAGGGTGCTCGCAACAAAATTGGTAAACAAAAGATTAAGGCTAGATCTTACAAAAAAATTGACAAGAATGTTTTTCTGAACGGCTACCTGAATGGCAATTGGAACTACTATAACTTTACAACTGACCCTAACCGTTTGTGGGAAATAATGCTAGGAAAAATCGAACAGGCACTAACTTTATCTGCACCCATTAGGAAGATTTTCATTTAGAAAAATAAACCCTGCTGGTACACCGAGGAGGTTAGACTAAACATAAGAGACAGAGATTACTATTTCAGACGAGCTAGGAACTCCAACCACCTAGATGACTGGAGGATAGCGAAGTATTACCGGAACCAGACCAAATCACTAATAAATTATGAGAAAAAACGGAGGATATTAAAAATTTTAAAGAAAAAGGTACTGACCCCAAAAATCCTGGAGATGCATAAATGAACTAATCCCAAAAGGAAAGTCTTCTATGATAACCACTATGACAAACCAGTTAAATGATTCTAAAGTTGATGAACGGGAGATACCTGAACACATTAATGATTACTTCGCTAACGTAGGGGCCCAACTTGCAGAGAAATTCCCTAAACCTGATGACATTGAACTACCTTTTCCCCACCGGGATGAAAATTTTTCATATTTTCCGATCCTTTTACTTTGGATGAGTTGAGGGAAGTAATCAAAAAGATTGATTGTAGCAAATCTGCTTCTATCCCAAATATATGAGCATTTGTACTAAAAATCGCCTTTAAAAACGCACCTGATGAGTTATCAACTTTATTTAACTCGACTATCTTCCACTCAAAATTTCCTGACTCTTGGAAAACAGCTATCATAACCCCCATTCCTAAAATCAATAATGTTAAATATACCACTGATCTGCGCCCCATAAATTTGTTACCTCTACCTGGTAAATTACTTGAAAAAATAGTAAACACACGTCTCGGAAACTATCTAGAAGAATACTTGATCCTAAACGATGCCCAGCTATATCTGCTATAACTAAATATTTAAAACAAATTCTTCAGAACCAAAACTCAGTTTCCTTATTTTTAGACTTTAAAAAAGTATTTGACACTATTCCTCATAAATCACTCATTCATAAATTATATATTAATTGCCTTAATGATACTACATGTTCATGGTTCCACATCTAGCTAACTAATCGGAAACAACAAGTAAACTTTAACTCAAAATTATCCTCTATCCTACCAATAACATTTGGAGTCCCTCAAGGCTCAGTCTTAGGCCCAACCCTAATTTTACGAATTATCTATAAAATTAAATTAGAGCCCAATCCGAAACTAAATACAGACCAATTCAGTGAACGCGGCTGGAAATTTTCAAACACATACCATCGACACGACCACTCTAGAGAGGATCGGGGTTGGGAGCGTGGTTTTATAGCTCCTCCCTTACAGTCCTGTAAGCTCGTTTCTGATTGGTCGGACCGTCGGCGTCACTAGCCACGCGGTTCGTGATTCGTCGTTTTTCTCCCGCCGATCGGGGTCATGACCCGGTTCCGCGTGAGAGACCCGTCCGGGTTGTCGGAGTCGGGTTGGTTATTGCATCTGTTTGTTTTTCCGCGTGGGGGCACCGTGTGGGGTTTCTCGGATTCGGACTCGGTTGTCCCAATTCGTATGTTTTCTTGCTTTTCCATTGAGGGACTTGGAGAGAGATGTCGTCCAGTATTTGGGTGTTGGTGAAAGAGGATTTCTGACTACAGTATATATGATATTCTTAGACTTTAATTGTTAAAAGAGTAAATAAAGGATTTAGATATTTAGAATTAGGTTTTTTAGTCTAGATTGTGTCATTTTTTCTACAGAGGAGGTGTTCTCCTTCCGTCTTCAGTGTACCACCGGTGTCGGTTGACTCCACTGGATTTCCTGTTTGCTTTATCTCTCGTCCCTATGCTGTGCAAAATTAGGTACAAGTCCTAATTTCTTATGTTATGTTTTTATGTTTATTTTTATTTTTCTACCCTTTTAGTCCTTTTGGATTCGTTTATTTGTGGGTTGGTGCTCAATTTTCAACCACTGTGTGATTGATTTTTGGATTTCCGTTGATTTTTTTCGTTGATTTTTTCAGAAACGGCTTTCCATTAGTAGTGGTTTCGGCCCAGTTTTGGGCCTCATCAGGTGTGGTGTGGTACTGTGTTTCTATTTTATTTATAGTGGTCTTTTCTCTCCGGCTCGGGTTTCAGAGAGACAGAACTGAAGTCCCCATTTCCTTATGTCCTCTCTAGGGTTGTCCCGTCTGTATCTCCCAGTCTCTAGTTCAGTAGTTTTGGAATCTTTTTCGTTCTGCCAAAGTGTTTTGTGCGTTCCACTCCAGCTGTTGGAAAAAAAAATTTTGACGTGGCATTTTTGAGAGACTTTTTAGGGGGATAGCTATCCATACATGTTGTCAAACGTATTTAACCCATAAGGCACCTGTGTTTCATTCGGTGGATCCAATTGAATTCAATTTTATTTCTTAGTCGTTTTGCTTCTTTACATTCAGGATGTCTGTATATGAAGTCCAGAATGTAGACTTTGACGTCGTGTGTTCCCATGTGGTCACTTTTGTTGAAGTGGCATGGTACGTCATTTATCTTGTTGTTCTTTCTTAAACAGTTGAGATGTTCACGGATTCGTTCTTTTATTTTCCTTTTTGTTTGTCCTACATATTGCATCTTGCATCTTTTGCATTCGATGCAATATATGACATTTGAACTGTTGCAAGTCACGTTCCATTTGCTTTCATGTGTTTTTCCTGTGGTGTTGGAAGTGATTTGTCCTTCCATGTCTAGTAGTTCACAGTACTTGCAATCAGCTTTGGTACACTTGTTTTCATTTTCAGCTGTTTTTTTACTGTTATTTGTGTCGTCTGGTTTGTCTTTGTGGTTCCCTAGTTCTTCCGCGTAATTTGTTCTGGCTCTTACTAGGTGGTCCTTGATGTTCTTGGGTCTTTTGAAGCCGTTTATTACTTGTTTTCGGTGTAGATTTTTGGTCGTTGCCGATTTCGCCAGTATGTCCCAGTTTTTCTTGATGATTCCTGCTACTTTGTTTCCACCCGGGGTGTATGTCGTGATTAGCATTAGGTTAAATACAGACCAACTTCATTTGAGGGCTAATGTTTTACTTCTTAATCACAGAAGGGATATTCATCTTCTCAACTACGCCCTAACATTGTCGAAAGTTGTTTCGCTGATAGACAACAGAGATCTACCTACCTGGAGGAATACTGGCCTCCGACTTATCCAACCCCCCCCCCCCTAAAGAACGCATTATTTGACAACTCATTTTATGTCCGTGCAATCACTAAATGGAATAACCTAAAAGAAGTATACACAACTATCCCTGATAAGAACAGATTTAAAATACTGATTAAATAATCGTACCCAAACTGCTTCTCTTAAGGTCAGCTTGTGTTGCAACTGACCAAACCCAAACCTAGTAATGTTACCCAGTGCTGCAGTTGTTATATAGTGACCAAAAAAAATCCTTTTTCTTAGAGTGGGTTCTGAAAAGCCTCCATTGTACAGTAGCTTGTTCAGTGGCGTCAGAATGGGGGGGGGGGGGGCAGGGAGGGCAGCCGCCCCCCCCCCCCCCACTTTTTTGCCAGCCCCCAAAAAGTCAGCACCTTCATATTTAACTCAATCAAGTGTAAAGACTGTCTTGATTTTTCAACATCGAAAAATGTCCAAATCTAACTTTTTAGCATGCAACTATGGCCAAACCCAGACTTTTCACTGTGGAAAAGTGTCAAAGTCTGACTTTTTAGTATGCAATGATTGCTAAGCCCTGACTTTTCATGCGGAAAAATGTTGAAGTCTGACTCTTTAGCATGCAATGATGGCTAAACCCTGACTTTTCACTGAGGAAAAGTGTCAAAGTCTGACCTTTTACCGTGCAATGATGGCTAAGCCCTTACTTTTCACCATGGAAAAGTGTCAAAGTCTGACCTTTTACTGTGCAATGATGTCTAAGCTCTGACTTTTCACCGTGAAAAAATGTCAAAGTCTGACTTTTAAGCATGCAACATTTGATGGCTAAGTCCTTACTTTTCACCATGAAAGAATGTCAAAGTCTGACCTTTTAGCGTAAAATGAAGTCCAAGACTTGACTTTTCACAGACCTTTCGCAGATTCATGGTAAATCAACAGGCTAATGTCAAAGTCTGACTTCATACCAAGAGAAAAGTCAGCAATTTTCCAGTTCGCCTCCCCCCCCCCCCCCCCCCCACTTTCAAAATATTCTGACGCCCCTGGGTTCCCCGGGTTTCCACTAAAGAGGGTGGGAAACAGTCAACATTTTGGATTCAAAACAAGGGAACTGTCTAAAGTTATGAAACTCGTCCAACTCATATAGGTCTTCACACCTCAAACTTTTCAGAGAATCACGCCCTCACCCCGTCTCTCATACACAGCGGGTTCCACACACTCTCCTGAACGGGACAGGCACATCCTCCCGTCAAATGACGCCTTACCTCAGCTCCAAGGTGCCCCTCGGCTACAATCAGGAACCTCCCAACTTCATCAATGCCACGCTTACCAGATCACCACAATGTCAGGGAGTCACGCCCAAGCATTGGGCAGCTGCGGTCCTACGTCCCTTCACGCGACCATAACACCTCCCCCCTAACTTCGGCTTATATAGACCACATTCATCCTTATAAAGATGTTCTGGCTTTTGAGTCTATATACCATACGGTATAATCTGTATA
This sequence comes from Alentia gelatinosa, assembly GCA_950022655.1. Taxonomy (NCBI): domain Eukaryota; kingdom Metazoa; phylum Annelida; class Polychaeta; order Phyllodocida; family Polynoidae; genus Alentia; species Alentia gelatinosa. The sequence continues at coordinate 64,589,049 of OX465579.1, read as the reverse complement.
TGCCTTGTTACTCTTCGAATAAAAAAGAAGTTTTTCTATCCAAATGTCCAGCTGTGTCTCCCAATTAAGACACTGGACCTCTTCACCTGAGTTAGCTCTCAGATAGAGAAAGAAAAGAGCATGTAGCACGCTGGATATCTCCTTAACCTCTCCCCTAACTTCGGCAGCGTAGCCGAGCATGTCCCATGCTAAAATAGATTGCAGGGTTATGGAAGTGGGAGAATAGAAGTTGTACTATCAGGGCTATCAGGGCTGCAGCGAGGGGGATCGAAGTGACTGCTATCAGACAGGCGTGTTTCACCGCAGTATTGTCAGCCGAGTGTCGTGCTGGGCAGAGGCAAGCCCGGCCTTAATAGTGACGGGCCTCCACTAACTGCTGACAAGGGAGAGCTCGGCTGTTTAAGGGTCAGGCAAGGTTCATAATGCGCGCTGACACGCCACCCTCTCCTACTTCTCTGTTAAAGCTTACAAATGAGACGTTCTTAACTGATACTTCCACTCAACCGCGATCTGCAAGGGGAGCACACTGCCCTGCCTGATGGCCTTAAAATACTTGCTGCATGAATGGTGCAGTGGACATGCACCCCAGTCACAGCCTCCATATTTCCTATTTCACCTCAAAACTAAACAAAGCTGTACTGGTCCATATGTACTTTGAAAGAAAAATGTTACTGAAATATGTTGCTTGAATAAAGGTCATTAGAAGACCACTGTATACGTAGATGTATCAATACAAAAGAGACCAGATAGAGTAACCTGACTAACCTGCTGGTCTAAGCTTGGATTAACATTATAAGAATCATATGTCATATCTATTGTTGTGAGTATTGGTATTTGGGCTGGTGGTACGTCAGGGTTCATTCAGACGATCCAGCTCCTCAAAGGAGGACCTCCCAACACCGGGCCCGGATTACTCTCAAAACAACACTCTCTTACCAGAAGGCTTAGCCGCAGTTGGATGAAGAATAGGTGAGCACTACTCGCTGCTTCGCGGCTACTAGTCTGTTCAGCAAGCACCTGAGGCCTCAGTCTACCTGGAGTGGAGTCGTCTCAAGAGATAGCCATTGTGTGACTACAGTTCTACCCCTTGAGTGCCTAGAAAACCGTCATTCGGGAAACAGGCTCTCATAGGGAGAGCACATGGAGTGAACACACCAGGGACCCGTTTCAATAGAAAGGCCGTCACTATCCAGTTAGTGACATGATTTGTGATCCCAATAGCGACATGAATAACAGAAAAAGTTAGGTCTCGTTTCATAAGGCATGTCGCTGCAGAAATTAGCGACTGGCTTGAGTAATCCTACACTGGCCACCAGAGCAGCATTAACTATGAGAAAATTCAAATGTGAATATCGTTGGATTGTATAGGCTGATCTCCTTCATATTTGGCATATTTATAAGTTGTATGTGTCCCTAACTGGGATTAAAGTTTAGCTTAATTCCTACGGGAATTAAAGTTACGCATTTGTGACAATAGAAGTGAGAGGGTAAACCCTCTCGCTATTTGGGACACAACAGTGACCCCGACAGTGACCGGACATAGGTTTTATGAAATAGTCAAGCCACTATTAGGGCCTGTCTGTAACAAGGACTCGCGGAATGGCTTGTCACTAAACTACTGCAACGCAACTTGTCGCTATTGTGTCACAACACCCAATAACGGACGTCCTACAGGCTATTGAAACGGGCCCCAGAACTCAGAACACTGTGTGGACAAGGAAAGGACTTATATTGGAATGGACTGTTAGTGAGAAGGATCTATGTAATAATGACTTAATGATAGACTCAAACACTGGGCTGGTTAGAACAATGGAACGATGAAACGACAATGCGATGGAAGTGTTATTGTAAGACAAGTGATCATGAGATGCGATGACACAATAGATCGATGTGATGATTGTGATGTTTGTTAGAACTGGATTATTGGGACGATGTTACTACTGTCTCTGTGTGAACAGAAAGGAGAAAACCCAGAGAGTACAATTATCAAAGAGGTTTATTATTGAAGGCGGTTTGTGCTTGTAATGTTGCTGAACTACATAACTATTTAATCATCGATTTTGTGGATTGATTCAGTTCATTAAAATAAGTCAATAAGATCTCATCGTTCGTTTTAAGTACCTCTGGTCGTAGATGTGTGTGGTTATCGTGCATCTATGGCTAATTCACAGCAGTTCTACGAAAACATTACGAGAGATAAAGTATTTTACTGACAGACTTAGGATCTTCTTACGATTCCCCTAAGAGCAGTTCCCAGATGTTAAGTAACATCCATTACGGCCCCACAACGGTACAGTTGACCTGACCCAGGCCTATCATTCTTTGAGTGTTCAACCTAGGGACTGGGATCTCCTACAGTTGAGTTTTAGAGGGAAGAGGTACCGTTATACCTGTCTCCCAATGGGATTCAGTCCGGGGCTTAGAATTTTCACTAGGATCATGAAGCAGGTGGTGTTTCCTTAGTGAACATCACTGGATCATTACCCCTATCCCTGAACACAAAAGTAGGAGTCGAGAGTTGGGAATAATAAAATTTATTTGAATTTTATAGACCTTTACCGACATGAATATTAATATGGTAAATATGAATATGAAGATAAGGTAAATAAAGTAATTGACAGATGTATAATGAGGTCAATTACGTATAAGATACATATTTGTAATTGACAGGTATAAGGATATGTCAATTATGTATATGGTTGTATAACAAATAGTATATGGTTATACAATATGAGGTATAAAAACGCCCTACGGAGTAGGAGATAAGAAAAAGAGGTGAGGGTGGGTGGGAAAGAAATATACGTGTGAACGTAGTGGAGTACAGGAGCAGAATGAGGTGGAGGTCAGAGACGCGGTGGGCCACGTGACCGCGGGGTTCACGTGACCGACACCAGGGGGGAGTGCGCAGGGTGCGCGGGGTGAGTGTCAGGGGGAGCAATGACCACCCCTGACCAACGGCCATGGGTTACCCATTACCCCTATCCCTGAACACAAAAGTAGGAGTCGAGAGTTGGGAATAATAAAATTTATTTGAATTTTATAGACCTTTACCGACATGAATATTAATATGGTAAATATGAATATGAAGATAAGGTAAATAAAGTAATTGACAGATGTATAATGAGGTCAATTACGTATAAGATACATATTTGTAATTGACAGGTATAAGGATATGTCAATTATGTATATGGTTGTATAACAAATAGTATATGGTTATACAATATGAGGTATAAAAACGCCAAGACCAGAAAAATGAGGCGAGGTGGGGGGGAAAAAAGTTTGTGAGGGATGTGAGTCACTGGTTGAGGGACTGTATGAGGGACGCATTCACTTCTTGTGCGTTCGAGTCTCTTATGTATCCCCTGTGTGCATTTGAGCGCCACCCCCCGTAGCGTTGTATGGAGAGTTCTGAAACCCCGGCCTGGAAGGCCCGAGTGGCGGCGGCCTTTCGCAGGCTGTGTAGAGTATAGGTCCTAGGGGGGTGGCCTGCTGTGGTGTTGAGCCGCTCCCACTCCTTTGAAAGCGACCGCGTCGTTATTAGCGACCTGTCAGCGTTGAGCAGGAACGGCTCCGTCGGTATCAACGTGGGGACCGCGGCGAGCATATACCTCACGGCCGTCACCGGGCACGACCTCGGTCCGGGGAGGATTGGAGCCTCACGTGTTTTTCCTCCCCCACGCACTGGAGGTTCTTGGCGGCCTTGATGCGGACCGCCACGTGATCTGCCGTGAGCACCACGTCCCCACGTGAGAGGTTCGAATGCCCGAGGGCGGATATGCTCCCACAACAAGGACACGGGGCAAAAAAAACGGCTACGGTGCGCCCCGCGAGTGAGCGGTGCGCACTCCGCAAGCTGTCACTACACGGATCGAATGCCCTGGCCGTAGGCGGGGCGACCTCGCTCTGCCGCAGTGCGGCGTAATACAGGAGGAGGAACGCGGCCCGTAGGGTCAGGTCGAGGGGCGTGTCCGACAGTTGCTCGAGGAATTCCCTGGAGGGCGGCCAATGGGGATCGGAGGCTTGACATTCGGTGTGTAGGCCCTTGTTCCTCCTCATGGCGTCGAGGGCCCTCCTGACCCTCAAGTCCCTCCGTAGCCCGTAACGTCCCCGCCCGAGAGCCGTAGGTGTGTCCTCACGTGCGAGAGCTGGTTGGCCACGGTCGCCCGGCGAGGGGGCGTGGTCTGCGAGGTACTCTAGGAAGGCCGTGATGAAAACTCATGGACGGTGCCTGCGGGTCGGTCCTCGTCCGTCGGCAGAAGGCGAGGTAGGTGGACACGGCGCTCTTCTGGTTCGCGACCGCGTGCCTGGGGCACGTGCCTCGGCCTGCCGCGCAGATGCCTTCCGTTGGAGAGAGCGTAGCGCCGGATCTGCAGGACAGGCGAAGCACAGGCACAAATGAAAGAATGATTGCAAGGCACCACGGACCACAGATCATGATATCTCATCAGGCATG